>CM060967.1:17044783-17097283 GCA_030765045.1 Tenodera sinensis | reverse complement strand
CATAATTAGTAAAATATGCTTCCGGGCTAGGAGGCCGTGGTCTTTTCAATCCCAGACGTTTCGCTTGCAGCTGTAGCAAGCATCATCAGCGGCGTCGTAAAGCTCTCTCTGATCTCTGTCGTTACATTGCCGCAGCTGCAAGTGGAACGTCTGGGAGTGAAAAGAAGAAGCCCAGTGGACCACGGCCTCTTAGACCGGAAGCATACTTTACTAAATTTATTTATTTATTTATTTATTTATTTGTTTGTTTGTTTGTTTGTCTGTCTGTCTGTCTGTCTGTCTATTTATTTATTTATTTAGTTACTCACTCACTCACTCACTGACTGACTCACTCACTCACTCACTCACTCACTCACTTATTTATTTATTTATTTATTTATTTATTTATTTATTTATTTATTTATTTATTTATTTATTTATTTATTTATTTATTTATTTATTTATTTATTTATTTATTTATTTATTTATTTATTTATTTATTTATTTATTTATTTATTTATTTATTTATTTATTTATTTATTTATTTATTTATTTATTTATTTATTTATTTATTTATTTATTTATTTATTTATTTATTTATTTATTTATTTATTTATTTATTTATTTATTTATTTATTTATTTATTTATTTATTTATTTATTTATTTATTTATTTATTTATTTATTTATTTATTTATTTATTTATTTATTTATTTATTTATTTATTTATTTATTTATTTATTTATTTATTTATTTATTTATTTATTTATTTATTTATTTATTTATTTATTTATTTATTTATTTATTTATTTATTTATTTATTTATTTATTTATTTATTTATTTATTTATTTATTTATTTATTTATTTATTTATTTATTTATTTATTTATTTATTTATTTATTTATTTATTTATTTATTTATTTATTTATTTATTTATTTATTTATTTATTTATTTATTTATTTATTTATTTATTTATTTATTTATTTATTTATTTATTTATTTATTTATTTATTTATTTATTTATTTATTTATTTATTTATTTATTTATTTATTTATTTATTTATTTATTTATTTATTTATTTATTTATTTATTTATTTATTTATTTATTTATTTATTTATTTATTTATTTATTTATTTATTTATTTATTTATTTATTTATTTATTTATTTATTTATTTATTTATTTATTTATTTATTTATTTATTTATTTATTTATTTATTTATTTATTTATTTATTTATTATTGAGTGTGCTAGATTTTAAAGTAGACTTTTAATATGCTAATCTAAGCAGCACTAAATATTTGAAGATTTCGAAAACGCGCCCCATATATTTGTCATATTTGTTGTCACATTTTCTAAGCTTTTTTCGGTCATAAGTGCTTGATATTTGTAATATTTTTGAGTTATTAATATCCTGGCTCTGGTCATGAGTGTGTGTTGTCTGGTGAATGTCTAGGGCCAGTATCAAACACGTGTGTAAAAATCTGATGTGCTGCACTCACATGACTTTCTCTACTCTTGTACTAACCATTCTAACAAACTCTTATTCCTATATCTTCTTCGTGTTAGTTAAGATAAACATTTGTACAAATTATCTTATTGCTTATTTCCTTGTAGGTGCAAGGGGAATATTAGAATACAGTAGGCTTTGAGCGATAGTCAAATGTTTTAAAGCTTTGAGATTCCGTTCTCTTTGCACACGTAACATATAAAAAATGAACAACGATGTTCCATTTCAGGAAACCAAGTTTTTACGAAACTCACACACATAACAAGGAATATCTCCGAAATGGTTCAACCTACAACAAACTTTATTGAGACATAAATTGTGTATGTTAGCAAGATCTACATTTTTCGTACAGTATGATTTGGTCTATCTCTAACGGCTTACCAGTTATGCAAAAGTGTCCAGAGTAAACACGACTACAGGAGCTGTAGCCAGAAAATTCAAGATATACATTTCATTTGTCATAAAAATATCTCAAACATATGGCATTTTAATCAAAATCGTTCGAGCCATTTTCAAGAAAATCAAAATTTTCGAAAAATGTTCCATGTAAAGGGTAGTTTAGGGTGGGGCTATTTTCCTCAAAATCCTCGTGTCGCATTCTTGAAAGACATTAAACTTAAATAGCAACTTTGGTTTTTAACCGACTTTTCGTTTTTGAGTTATGCTGTCCACAGACACACACACACACACACGGACCTTTTTCTAAAAATGCTTTTTTTTTTAATTTAGGGCTCTCAAAACATATATTTCTGGTGAAATCTCGACATCGAATTTTTGGGTGGAATACAATACTTCCCCTACTTACCAGTAGAGAAAGTAACAATGGTCTAGCAGTTATGCCAATAAATTGATTTAAAGTAAGTAGTTTAAAATAAAATAGTGTTCTGCCCATGCAGGGGTAGGACTGGAGTATACACTTTGTGAAACCCTGGCATATATGAACTCTAGGTCTGTGTGATCATCAGATATCTTCCTTTCTGGGTTTCTTTTACAACATGAAAGAGGGACATGGTCGCACTTGTTCACGCACGAATGGAGAACAAAGTTGGCAGTTCTCTAATGACAGTGTCGGAGCGAGCGTCAGACGTGGCTCGAGCAAGTCTGGGCATCCCTTCCAGCAGAAGTCTCTCGGCAAAGTCTTTTGCTTTCTCCGCAGTCGTTAGAAGTCACTCCAAGATTGGCAACATCATTAAATGTTTCTGCATGCGACTAAAAGAGGGACGAAGGGAGCGATTTCACACCCAGTTTCGTCTGAATGGAACAAGCAGTCTGCCGTGAAATGGTGTGTAACTTGAGGCAAATTATTTTCAAACCCGCACATCACCGTGATCAAAGGTACCAACTCTGGAAATTGTTTTAAAGTCACCACACAAGAGACAGAGAGCGATATATACAATACCAACTCTGTTAAAGTAAAAGGAGAGTGAAATGGTAAAAGGGCTTAAGTCGCCAGTGCTTGGATACTCGCGGCGTCAGCTCTTCAGTACATTGGCCTCCTGACTAGGAGGGAATAGGTGAACAAATAAGCAAGAGATACAGGGTGTCCAAGAAATGTGCTACGTATACAGACTACTGATATACAGACTGCTAGGGGTATAAGTGCAGACATTTTGATAACTAACACCATGTATAATATGTGATCTACCATCTCCGTAGCGTAGTGGTAGCGTGCCTGCCTTTGGCGCAGAGGACCCGGGTTTGAGCCCTGGGGATCTTTCCCCAGGTGGGAGGTCTGACGCGGGGTGCACTCAGCCTCGTTAGGTCTCCAAGGGGTCAATTAAAGTGTTACTTAATAAAGATGTTGCGACCCCAGGTCGCGAAAGTGGCATAGCTGGCCGGGAGTGCCCGGGACGCTATGTCCCACCACCCAGTTCTGCACCCCACTCATGACGCCTGTAGTGGACAGAGGTGGTGGACGTAGCGGCCGGACGGTAAGCCTTTGCCCACGAAGGGATGTTGTACAAGGGGTTCTATAATATTTATCCACTTAATCCATTTCGATGTGTTACTTGTTTCGCTTCGTCTGTTTTCCTACAAACCAATCACAAAATTTACTACCTGTTGCCTTTTGCACCGCATAAATGCATCGCGAAATGAACAACGCTTATGGAATAGACGATTTGTTTTGCTTCACACCTCAATGAGTGGTCTATTAGCTTAGGTATTACAAGGTCTTTGGCCTTGCCGAGAGCACTGGAATTCAGTTCCGGTACACCATTCGTTATCATACTGTCATACCTTCTGTGGAACGCCTACTTAGAGTTACTAACCAATCTAAAAACATGCTGCTCTTAATAAGTAAAATTATAAACTCACAAATGAAGCTAAGAAATAAATAATAATTGTACAAAATTGTGTAAAATGTACTATAATTACGGATAATTTGCAAACCAATGTATTCAAATACAATTGCAATTCAAAGCCTCAAAACGTATGAAGGTAAACATAGAAGAAATATTGTATTCCATCCAAAAACTCGAATAGGGAGTTTCACTGCACACATATGTGCATTTTCAGGCTCCTATGAATAAAGTTGACTCTATTGCTTTCCTATAGAGGGAGGTCAACATTTGAATAAACTGGCTAGTAATTTAAACGAAGATTGTCCAGATAAACAAGGAAAAGGGGGATAAAATAGAGAGATGGAGAATCATGGAAATGAGGATACTTAACAAAGACTACAGTGGTGCAGTAGGTTGGGTGGCCTACTCTCCGGATGCTGTAGCGGCTTCTATTATGATATAGTGGAAACCTCCAAGTTGATGCTCAAAATTAGATCCGTCCTACTTGTGCGCAACGCCTGTCCAACTGGTATAACGATTTGAGCCATAGCCTCTCATATGTGGTTTACAACCATAGGGTGTTTCTGTGCTAAGCATACTGTTCGATTGGACGTACGCAACCGACCATTATTTCGCAGTCGTTCCAATTGATGGAAAGAATAAACTAAAATTAAATATAACCCATTCTCAGTGAATGCAGTTATAAAAAGATATCTTGGGAAATCAGTGAAGAAGAAAATTCAATTGGGACTGCATAATGGAGTAGCAAAACCAATATTACTCTATGGAAGTGAGGCATTGGTATTAAAAAACGAGGACGGGAAGAGAATAGAGACTTCGAAAATGATAACTGATGATGAAATAAAATGAGTGAGATATACCTGAAGAAGATGTAAACAATAAAAATCCTTGGTGTAGCAGTTTAAATAGCTAAACTGTAATTGACTGGGTTAATGAATATCTCCTTAAACATTTTTCTCGTGTTGCATTCACACGACTTTCTCTACTCACTTGTATAAACTATTCTTGCAAGCTCTTATCCTTCTACCCCCTCCATTTCATCGATACAGACATTTACAGAAACTATTTCCTTGTAGATACAATAGGAATATGGATATGCAGTAGACTTAAACTATAATCAAATATTTTAAGAGTTGGTCGCTATGGGATGACTTGCCATTCTATTCTCTTTGCATTACCAGCACAAGGATAAGAATAACGACTTCCCATTTGAGAAAATGTACATTGCGAAATTTAAAACAATAATGGTTATCTCAGAAATGCTTAACTCTAGAAAAATTATACCTATTTGGCAGAAATTGTGTACTTCAACGAGATCTACAGTTTTTGATTTTTCCAACACTACAAAAGTCATTCAGAATCTCAGAAGATGGAAAATATATATTTCATATGTTATGAAAATATATTAAACATATGGTAATTTAATCAAAATCATTAGTCATTTTTGAGAAAATTAAAATTTCCGAATAAGTTTCCATGTAAAGGCTAGTTTAAGATAGGCGATTTTTTTTAAAATCTTCGTATCCTATCCTTAGACGACAATACATTTTATGTTTAACATATTTTGATTTAAGTTACGCTCTTCAAAGACGTATATATGTACAACAGATACACACATTCACGGAGTCTCAAAATGTGAATTTTTGTGAAATATCGATGTCAAATTTTTGGCTGGAATACAGTACTTCCTCTACTTATTTACTTATTGTAAGTATGCAGTAGAGAAACTAAAAATCCACAAGTTAACACTACTGCTGCGTCGGCCGCCGGCAAAGGTGAACGAAGATGAACTACCTCACACCACTACTCTGACTGGTAAATGGTAAAGAAGGATAGGAATGTCGGTCAGAGCACGTGCAGGGCTTGTTACGAGAACCTTCGAGAAACATCGATTTCCAGAAAAATCGTCGGTACCTAAATCTCGGCTATATAAGCAATCCGGCACGAGTAGGCTTTTAGGTTTTAGTGTTGAGTCAGTTTTAGTACTTGTCAAATTGAGTTGTGTAAGTTGAGCAATGTTTATGAAGATTACAATACAATGGATCATCTGTGACCTGCAAGGTCACGAATTGTGAATTGTGATTAAGTTTTTAGAGGAAATAAAATGAAATAAAAAGTATCTAGACTTGTCATTTCTCAGAATATTTTATTCAAATTTGCTAGAGCAATTTAGGAGTAAATATATTTCAAGGAATTTCCATGTAAAAGGTAATTTAGGGAGGGAGATTTTCTTGCATATGTTCATGTTCCATCTTTGGAAGATACTGAACTTAAATACCAATTTTGGTATTTATTTGACTTGTCATTTTTGAGTTAGGCTGTTCAACGACACACACGTGGGCGTTTTTCTAAATAAGACTTTTTTATGCATTAAGAAAGTAAAATAAGAATAGGGATGGTGAATCAGGACAGTCATTTATTGGTCAGTATCTCCCATATAGTCTGTATACCACCAGAAGCAGAATTTTCTCCACAGAGATGAATGACTGGACTAGGGTATGCAAGATGTGTCCTTGTTACACAAAACGCTGGAAGGCAAACGCAAGTGGAGAGAGAGAGAGTGAGTTTGAGACAGGAAACCAACTCTAGGACAAGTTGAGCCCTTCTCTTTGTTGTGTCTCTTGTTGTTAAGTTTCTCAGACTGGTTTAAACTTCTATACCACGCTCCACCTCCTCGGCTTGTCTAGATATTGTTGAAACTCGCATCGCATCTTATCTCTGTCTTCGTCATTTTGAGGTAACTTACTCCGTATCTTCTCACATTCAACTTAGAAGCACCTACCGGGTATTACGCACAAGTCCATTTTCCTTGAATGTCTTACTTAGAGAAAATCATCTATGAAACAAGACCAAAAGTTACCAGATTCATAAGTATGGATTTTAGGGTTTATATCACTTAATAACTTGTAGAGGGGGACTTGGCATATCGATCGAAAGGCGTTCTTTTGTGCCTAAGCCTCCGGGAGGAAGGATGAGGCGAATGTATCCGAAAGGCGGCCGGAACGTTGCCACGACAGAGCAGAGGGCACGGTCTCTGCATTTTCCCAGTTAGATCCATCCCAGTGGGGGGTGACTCAGCCCAGTTTCTCTTCCACCCCTTCAGGTTCGTCCTACCAAGAGGGGGAGGGTGGGATTCGGCTCGCCTTACCATCCGGGGGACAAGATTTTCAGAGCCCATTTGTTCCTCCTGTCATGCTGCCGCGACGCTCACCGACGCTTTTAACCTTTAAAGAAACCTAACGGAATGAAGAGTAAAATGAAATGACTAATTTAACAAAATGGAGAGAATTCCAAAATACTTCATTTGATTACTCTCCCCGTATGAAGTTGGTACTTGCATCCCCTGTGCTTAGAACCAGGCACCTACTGGGGAGCAGACGAACCTATGGACCGGACAGAGTGAAGACCTGGAACCGGGTGATCAGCCAAGCACCAGGTATGATATGAGGAAGAGAATGATATAACATACAGGCGAAATGGATGATTGGAAAGGTGATGATGGAACAGTTGGTGGAATGAGTGGTGGGGGAAAACCGGAGAACCCGGAAGAAACCCACCCAGATGCCACTTCGTTCATCACAAATGCGACATGTGGGTCCCTGGGATCGAACCCGGGTCCCCTGGTGATAGGCGAACAGTCTAACTGCTCGGCCACAACGCCGCCATTCTAAAATATGTGGGCAGATGTGACAAGTGCTTAAATAATTATACTTGTTTTTTGATAACACAGTCTACATTCTTCGTGACTTTGCAACTCACAGCTGTTCAGTCCTCTCGTAACCTTGACACAGATACTTTTCTGTCTTTCAGATCTCTCTCTCTCTCTCTCTAACAAATTCCTGGGTTCGACGATCACACTCACTAAATCTGTTTCTCACAACTCCGACGTAACGTTAAATGCCCCAAAATGTCTCCTTTGACATATACCTACAGTTCTGTCACGACGACGATTACACACGTACCCACACTGCTAACAGCTGTCTCGTTCATTATTCACGATTCCATCACATACAACTACTACTCTTCCCTTTGTCTCAAAAAGCTACCCTCAATTCGCCGTCCACCTCCTTATATACCGGGAATGACAGTATGGACTTTTCTCGAAATTCACAAGCACGGCGGCACCAGAAGTCTCGTGAACTTTCTGGAAATTCCTTTGTTCTGCTGCTCTCATTGTTAGTGTTTATCCCCGCCCGGTAATGTGAGTAGCTTAAGCTTATAATTCACATCTGAAGCACAATTTTTACCCTGTGACTTGGTAAATTCTAATAATTCTTTGCCCCTTTTAATTCCCGAACTGGTGCACGTATGTCTTTGGAGGAAATTCTGATTTATGAAAGCACTATGTCCTCATTACTCGAAGCCGGAGCTAATGGATTTCGTGTTGTCCGCGTTTTGCGGAACACCTAGTTACCTTAGCTACTCTGATTTATAACTAATTGATTTTATTCAACACTGAACTAGACTAATGACTTTTTATTCACTGGCAGAATTGTTACTCATGCATATCAATATTATTTATTTTAATTATTTATAGGTCCCCCTATCTTTTCTTTTTAAAATGATTTACCTTACAAGGAATAATACGAGCATCAGGGCTCAGAGTGGCCTATTTGTCAAGTATGCTTGCACCTTCCTTCATTTCGCCTTTTGTTTCCAAGATTGCGTCATTTGTTTTAATTAGATGCTCTTCCATCGCCTGCGTCAATGCCAAGAATAATGTCAGATCCATTGTGTTTGTTGTCTTACACTCCAGTGCCAACAATTTTACTTTTATTTCTAACGTTATAATTACAATATGATACGTTACTTGAAATTCCGATAACAGATCGTTTGTCCAACGCGGTGCGATTGTTTGTAGATATTGCATTGTACCTAATGAGAATTCCCGGAAATACTGGAATCTAAATTTAATATCTTCTAAAGATGCGATATGAAGACTTTCACTTTCTTGAACCTTACTGCGAACTACCATTTTTACTTTCTCTATTGGGGAAGTAGGGGAAGTATTGTATTCCACCCAAAAATTCGATGTCGAGATTTCACCGGAAATACACGTTTTCAGGCCCCCTGAATAAAAAAAAAGCATTTTTAGAAAAAGGTCCGTGTGTGTGTCTTTGTGTCAGTCTGTGGACAGCATAACTCAAAAACGAAAAGTCGGTTAAAAACCAAAGTTGGTATTTAAGTTTAATGTCTTTCAGGGATGCGACACGAAGATTTTGAACAAAATAGCCCCACCCTAAACTACCCTTTACATGGAAAATTTTTCGAAAAATTTGATTTTATTGAAAATGGCTCTAACGATTGTGATTAAAATGTCATATGTTTGAGATATTTTGATAACAAATGAAATGTATATCTTGAATTTTCGGGTTATAGCCCCTGTAGTCGTATTTACTCTGGACGACTTTTGCATAACTGGTAAACCGTTAGAGATAGACCAAATCATACTGTACAAAAAATGTAGATCTTGCTAAAATACACAATTTATGTCTCAATAAATTTTCTTGTAGGGTGAACCATTTCCGAGATATTCCTTGTTATGTGTGTGAGTTTCGGAAAACTTAGAACTTTCGTGAAATGGATCATCGCTGTTCATTTTTTTGTATGTTAAGTGTGCAAAGACAACAGAATCACAAACATTTGACTAACGCACAAAGCCTACTGTATTCTAATATTCCCCTTGCACCTACAAGGAAATAAGCAATAAGATAATTTGTACAAATGTTTGTCTCAACTAACAAGAAAGAAGATATAGGAATAAGAGTTTGTAAGAATGGTTAGTACAAGAGTAGAGAATGTCATGTGAGTGCAACACATCAGATTTTTTGTTTCTTGTTTTTTAACCATGTTGTGAATTGCCAGGATCTCTTCATCGTCACCGGTGTGCATACTTAAAAACGACCGGTGTGGGCCGAATTTGAACCCGTGACCTTGAGATCAGTAGACCAGCATCTAACCAACTGAGCCACCCAGACCGACATGCGAACTCCCAGTTTTATCCAGATATGAAACATTTACCTGGCATACCAGGAATAGCACGGTTACCTTTTTAAATTTGGTTGACGAATTAATGGTGAATCCTCCCATTAATCCCTTACGGCTAGAGTGCGGAACCGTGTGCAGTCACATGCCATATAGGTTAGTTGGGCACGGAGAATGAATGACGCAACCGGTACTGCGCATCCGTCGTATATGCGCGCGCATCAGTAAACGCCTGCAGCTGCGTACATACCCGAGTAGCAAATCTAGCACCCATGTATCCTAAACTTGCGGCTTTTTTGCCACAATCTTCCGTCCTCTACTTATGAGGGCACAGCCCCGGCTAACGGATGAAAAATCCCCCAAAATTCAGGCTAAAATATATGAAACAGGGGAAACGTTTGGCTTTCTTAACCTCTCCCCAACAGTCTTGCTAGTTCTGGAAATGCTGCATAGCGTGGAAGTTACGCTTTGACAACGGAACAATCATCGCTTGGAATATTCGAACCATTTTTTTATACATAATCACAATAGGTGACATTTTAAAAAGGTTTTACTTTCTCTTTTATCCCATAGGTGTTTAATAAGCAGGGTGAGGCATTTCAGTACCTTATCGGTCTCACAAGAGCACTAAAGGCATTAAGCCTAGATTAGGCACTAGCTGTGCTACGCACAGCCGCTCCATGATGCATAGTGCAGTATTTGTGAATAGGGAACCTAACTCTGGATTAATTGTGGAATTGAAATAAATACTGAGTATGCCTCAAGTGCAGGACTAATTATAAAATGATATACACAATTGTGGAGGAGTTAGATTCAAAGCATTTCTGTACAGATGGAGAAAACGTTACATTATATAAAAATGTATACAAATTTTGTTCTTGAGACAAGAATATTGTGACGCAGGAGTTATGGCTATGGTTATAGGGAGATCGCACCGAGCATTAGGGACGATAAACAAATAAGCCGCGCACTCATCCGGCGTAAACATCGGAAGCGCTGTCGTCATATAACTAGAATCTTCAGCGTGTTTCTCTTTCTCGAACGCTCTTAAACTGTGTGGAAATTTACAATACCTACACGAATGATCCCTCTCGCAAGTTGAGTTAGTGAATGGTTAGCGAATGCGTGTTTGATGTGACGAAAAGCGCTGTTCTGCGAACGAGTTTGCACAACTGTGGTGACGTAAGCATTTCGTTACATCGCGAGGAAAGTGAAGCGACAGTGTCAGTGAAAGTTGAACTGAGTTGTTGACAATGAAAACTGGGCAATATGAAGATTCCGCACATTGAGGCCATCGAGAAAGTAATCTTCTCAGGTGTTAATAATGAAATATCGGTTCACTGATTTCTAATGTTAGCAGCTTTTTTTCTCGTTATAGAATTACCCACGCTCCTAACGAAGTTGAATACAGTACGAAGGGAATAAAATACAATTGTCTTTCATGAGGGTTGTAAGTAGGCTTTGGCATCGAGAAATTTCAGTGTGTACATCTATAGAACTATAATAAAGGTTATTCAGAGGCTTTGCTATCTTTTCAATTTTTGATAAATTATATTTTAAAAAATCTGATGTGTTGCACTCACATGACTTTCTCTACTCTTGTAGTAACCATTCTTACAAACTCTTATTCCTATATCTTCTTTGTGTTACAGATAAACATTTGTACAAATTACCTATCTTATTGCTTATTTCCTTGTAGGTACAAGGGAAATATGGGAATACAGTAGGCTTTGAGCGACAGTCAAATATTTTAAAGCTTTCAAATTCCGTTCTCTTTGCACGGTTAACATATAAAGAATGAATAACGATGTTCCATTTGACAGAAGTTCTCCAAAACTCACACAAATAACAAGGAATATCTCCGAAATGGTTCACTCTATAAAAAAATATTCAGACATAAATTGTGTGTTTTAGCAAGATCTACATTTCTATTTACAGTAAGATTTGGTTTATCTCTTACGGTTTACCAGTTATGCAAAAGTCATGCAGAGTAAATACGACTACAGGGACTATAGCCAGAAAATTCAAGATATACACTTCATTTGTCATAAAAATATCTCAAACATATGGCATTTTAATGAAAATCGTTAGAGCCATTTTAAGGAAAATAAAAATGTTCGAAATGTTTTCCACGTGAAGGGTAGTTTAGAGTGGAGCAATTTTCTTCAAAATCTTCATGTCACGTCCTTAACAGACATTAAACTTAAATACCAACTTTGGCTTTTAACTGACTTTTCGTTTTTGGGTTATGCTGTCCACAGACAGATAGGCACACATAGGTACACGGACCTTTTTCTAAACCTTATTTTTTGGGATTCAGGGGCTTCAAAACATATATTTCCGGTAGTATCTCGACATCGAATTTTTAGATGGAATACAATACGTAGCAGAGAAAGTGAAAATGTTGATAATTGTAAACCTATGAAAATTGTAGCCTAAGCCGAGGGCCATGTAACCACACCAGCCAAAAACTTTTATGTACAAACAAATGTGTAATCTGTATGTTTAGAATGTTTGATCTCTTTTATAAATCCACAACAGGTTTAGTTTATTAAATTGCAAAGCTATGTTGTAATGATAAAAAAGGGAAAATGCATATAAACTCTTGAAAGAGCATACAGAGAGTCAAAGGAACTGAGGTGTTCTTTTGTGTCTTACTATCTGTAGGGGACGTTTGGAGGCGAAGTGTTCCTCCTCGAGAGGAAAGGAACGGAGGGAAAGGAGGGGGAGGAGTTAAAAGTTATTACTGTGTGAGCTGCAATTACAAAACTTTGTTGAAAAAAGGAGAACGGGAATGGGGAAAGAGAAAAACTTTCTTCTTTCCTTTTATATAACCAAGCAAGTTTTCCCCCTCTCTCCGGGTATAAAAATTTTTATATATGTCTCCGCTCTTTTGCGAGCCCACTCTTTTTACATTCAATTTCAAAACTCTTCCTTCTTTTCATAATAACAGAAGAGGAATGCGCGGAAAGAAAGAGCGTGTGCAAAGACAGAGAGAAATATATAAAGTCTAGCTCAGTTTTCTCCTCTCCTTTAGTTTGAATAATCCGAACATTAAATTGTCTGCTTATAAATTACAAATTACGGCTAGTTCTAGTGTTAATATAGAGGCAGGGGCTTGGGATGAAAGGAATAATATAATGGAGCAGGGAGGGGAAGAGGGGGAAGTGGCGATGACACTGACTGTGAACAGAAACCCAGCTTGCAAAGTCTCGCAGACAATAGAAGATCGCTTGGCGCAAGTACAAATGAAGTCGCGAGAAACTTTCTACGTGTTCCCTTTATTATGACGATGACAAAAATAATTATCATTATGATTATTATTGTGGAAGTACAGGTTTCTGACGCAATGCTTGCCAGGGAGAGGCAAAAAATGTATAATCAACTTTTTGTTACTGCTTCAGCTCTAATTTTATGATGTTAAAAGAAAGATTAAAGAAAAGAGAGAAGTTACCCGCCCACCTCCCCAAAAGGAATGCAAACTGTCATATACATATCTATTTAAGTAAAGTTTATTTTTCTAAAACAAGATTATAGTGTGTAAATACATTCTAGTATAGGTAATGCAACCATAAGATTTTTTTTTTTTTTTTTGATAAACAAATGTTTTGAAAAATCTGATATGTTAAATTTGATGGTCATTCCCCCAACCACTAGGACCGAGCGAAATGGCTCCGAAGTTACGCTAGGCTAACATTCGAGAGGTCCCGAGTTCGTTTCCCTCGGGTCGGTCAATCTGTTTATACGGGTTTTCGTAGTTGCCTCGGGTCGGTAGGTGAATGCTCTTCTACTACAAATTTCTTGTCAATATTTTCCTGTCCCATTATTTCCTATCATGTCCTTCAAAGTTGAAGGACCAGGCAATGGCGTTGGACAGCTTATAGATCCGGCTTCTGAAGGGACATCCCTGGGTTCTAGAACCCTTCTGGGAGTTAGGGAGGGGCAGGGCTGACCGATGCACGTGTCGTCCTCCGTGGTCTAAGACTAACATGCTAGCCTCTGGTTCAAACCTGGCGGAGGAAGTTGAATTTTTTTTTCGGGCGTAAACACTTTTAGCATGGCTTCCTTTGGAAGAGAAGTAAAGCCGGTGGTACCGTAGCTTAGATTAAAGACACATAAAAGAACCACAAACTTGTCTTGTGTCCTATATTTGGAAGATATTGAACTTTAATTATTTCGCTTCTATATGGAAGCGAAACATGGACTCTCAAACAACAAAATTTTAAAATAATTAAAGCTGTAGAAATGGGCTTTAAGAGGAAAACTGCAGGATTTACGTTATGGGGTAGAAAAGAAAGTGCAGAGGTACTTACAAGTTTCTCCTGTTATTACAAAATGTACTAAATTATAGAGAAAGATGGATAGAAAAGGTTAATAGAATGGGAAGATCTCGATTACCTAGACACATTTTAAATTACCAGATACTAGGGAAAGGAAGACTAGGAAGACCTAAAAATGGCATGAGAGCGGAACAGGTCACATGACCTAATGTTCTTGAAAGGAAGAAGAAGAAGAATATTGGTTAAAATATACGCGAGATCCGTATCCGTACGTATGAGAAGTAACTGAACTGAGACTTTCCATGATTATTTTTATTTAGCTCCCCATAAATATTAATAATAATAATAATAATAATAATAATAATAATAATAATAATAATAATAATAATAATAATAATAATAATAATAATAATAATAATAATAATAATAATAATAATAATAATAATAATAATAATAATAATAATAATAATAATAATAATAATAATAAACTCCTAGAGCAACAACCCGTCGCGGGCCAAGGCTTACCGCCCAGCCGCTGCGTCCCCCATCTCTGCCCATTACAGGCGTCATGAGTGGGGTGCAATACTGGAGGGTGGGACGTGGTCAGCACCCCGATCCCTCCCGGCCAGTTATGCGGCCTACGTGACCTGGGGTCGCTACTTCTTTATGCAAATAGCTCCTCAATTGGGCTCCTCCCACAGGGCCTAACGAGGCTGAGTGCACCCCGTGTCAGACCTCCCAGCGGGGGAAAAATCCCCATGCTGGTACCGGGGATCAAACCCGGGTCCTCTGCGCCAGAGACAAGCGCGCTACCAACTGCGCTACGGAGGCGGTCCAATAAATAGTTATGTTTAAAAAGAGAAAGCTGTTTATTCAATTAAGCAATAAAAAAATCAAATAGTTAAAACTTACAATTTTCAAAGCTGCATGAACAAAGCATATAATCAGCTCTAGTCGATGAGCGATTGGACAGGTCCAAGTTTGTTAAGAGATATGTAATTCACATGTAAGCATTTTCCCAGTATTCCTATCCTAGAGTTGAAAGCAGATAAAACTGGCAATGCTCGATTTACGCTATAACGTTTTCGTTGTCCCGCTCCGTTGAGTCTTTATGAACTACCACTTGCTGATATTGCTCACATTTCCTTGGAAAGTTCTGGCGATAAAATTTACTTCACTAACCGAAAAGAAATAAAGCTGGTCACATTCCATGTGGCGCTCGAATGTTCAAGATTAAGTGTTACCATCATCGAATTTTTGGGTAGAGTACAATGCTTCCTCTACTTAGTATATGTAGTATATCGATGTCGAAATTTCACCGGAAATATATGTTTTGAGGCACCCTGTATCAAAAAAAGAGCATTTTTCGAAAAAGATCCATGTGTGTGTGCGCGTGCGCGTGCGTGCGTGCGTGTGTGTGTGTGTGTGTGTGTCAGTCTGTGGACAGCATAACTCAAAAACGAAAAGTTGGTTAAAAATCGAAGTTGGTATTTATGTTTACTGTTTTTCAAGGATGTGACACGAAGATTTTGAAGAAATTCCTTCACCCTAAACTACACTTTACATGGAAAATGTTTCGAAAATTTTGATTTTCTCAAAACTGGCTCTATCGATTTTTATTAAAATGTCATCCGTTTGAGATATTTTGATGACAAATGAAATGTATATCTTGAATTTTGTGGCTATAGCCCCTGTAGTCGTATTTACTCTGGACGACTTTTGCATAACTGGTAAACCGTTAGAGATAGACCAAATCATACTATACAAAAAATGTAGATCTTGCTAAAACAGTCAATTTATGTTGAAATAATAATTTATGTCAATTTTTTTGTAGAGTGAACCATTTTGGAGATAGGTATTCCTTGTTATTTTTGTGAGTTTTGGAGAACATATGTCTGTCAAATGGAATATAGTTTTTCATTTTTTATATGTTAACCGTGCAAAGAGAACAGAATTTGAAACCTTTAAAAGATTTGACTGTGGCTAAAAGTTTGCTGTATTCCCATATTCCCCTTGCACCTACAAGGAAATAAGCAATAAGATAATTTGTACAAATGTTTATCTCAACTAACATGAAGAAGATATAGGAATAAGAGTTAGTAAGAATGGTTAAGAGAAGAGAAGAGAAAGTCATGTGAGTGCAACACATAAGATATTTTTAATGGACTGATTGTCCATATAATGATCACACTATCTACCACCCTTAACTATAATGCCTTTAGTTTCCATTCTTTCTTTTCGTGGACGTGGGAAAGTGGTCAAAGGTTCAGTTCAAATTGGTCGCCTTTCTTCAGTCGTGTGGAAGGAAAACTTAACGTGTTTACTGTAACCACAGGAAATGGAAGGTCGTTCTAATGTGTTTTGACTGAAATGAAGCCTCACGTGGGCAGAGGCCAGAAAACTTTGAAAAGGCCAAAGCTCGAGGGCGTTAGAACGGTCCAGCAAGAAACAAGCACAATGCAGTTCCTACTTAAACGCGTACCATCCAGAACTGTTGCTGGTAAGTTGATATGCAGCACAGATAACAAAAGCGCATCATTAAGAAAAGCCCAAGATGGATGCTCTTTTCGTCCACACAAGAAAGAAAGAAAGATATTGATTTCGTTAAGAGCAACGGAATCGCCCGTTTGTGAACCTAAATGCGAGGAAGAGGCCATTGTGAACTATCGAGTTACACATGAGGTTGCACAGGTTAATAAGGGCACATGGGAACATACACTGACAACTTTCACCTCAATTCGAACGTAATGCAAACTCTTCATCGAACTTTCATACTGGCTCTACGCTTATTTCTGTTAGCAATCAAGGTTGTTGTTGTTGATGTTTAATAATAATAATAATAATAATAATAATAATAATAATAATAATAATAATAATAATAATAATAATAATAATAATAATAATAATAATAATAATAATTAATAATGATGATGGTGATGGTGATGGTGATGGTGATGGTGATGGTGATGGTGATGGTGATGGTGATGGTGATGGTGATGGTGATGGTGATGGTGATGGTGATGGTGATGGTGATGGTGATGGTGATGGTGATGGTGACGGTGACGGTGACGGTGACGGTGACGGTGACGGTGACGGTGACGGTGACGGTGACGGTGACGGTGACGGTGACGGTGACGGTGACGGTGACGGTGACGGTGACGGTGACGGTGACGGTGACGGTGACGGTGACGGTGACGGTGACGGTGACGGTGACGGTGACGGTGACGGTGACGGTGACGGTGACGGTGACGGTGACGGTGACGGTGACGGTGACGGTGACGGTGACGGTGACGGTGACGGTGACGGTGACGGTGATGGTGATGGTGATGGAGATGGTGACAGTGACAGTGATAGTGGTAGTGATGATAATGATGATGATAATGATAATAATAATAATAATAATTATTATTATTATTAATTATTATTATTATTATTTTGATAGCTTTTTCATATAATTTATTGTTTTAATTTACAGTTAATTTCTCTGTGCATGCTGCTTCGTGTCCTGAAAGCTTCATATTTATCCTACATTATTGTTGAGACTTGTTGGCAACACAAGATACTTCCTGATCAACTCTGCAAAGTTTTTTTATGGTACAGACTAAAATACAATAAAACATGAAAACCGACTCCACTATCACAGGGCGCTAAAGGAATGCGACATCACATGAAAACGAAACTATATGATAAAAGAGTGCATGTAACTTCGCCATAGAGGAACTTATATTTTGTGTTTTCAAGAAGAATTTGACGATGATTATTTACTCGCTTGAAGTAGCACATTTTTATGGGTATACTTCCATTGAATTGAGTATATAACCGCAGATAATATTAGTAATCATGGATATGAACTTTGAACAAGTACATATTTACTTTTTACTAGTAGTACCTATGGTTGACTGTAGGTATATAAAACACTTTTGCACTCCACATTAGCAATAGACGGTAATGTAATTAAGTGTACCTATTTCCGTTATTGTGGGGCGATTGTGTGTGAAATTGAATTACGGAGAGACCCTTGGGACGGTAGGTACCTGGCTAGGGTAGGTACCTACAGCCTTGAAACACGTTCCTTGCAACTAAACAGCCTGCAAATTCTACGTACCTACGCTTTCTTTGGGGCTGAGACTTTGTACCACGAAAAAACAACACAAGTGGAATCTGAGGAATATTTGTTTTCTTAAGAAACTTTGCTTCTGTGCAGTCTATACTCCACATTACCCAATGAGATATTCCTGAGTAAATGGAACAAACTTTGCACTTCTACCAACGCTGCAGCCAGTATTTGGTTCTTGAAGGACGTTTCAACATGTGCCTTCACTGTTATAAAATCTCTGTTGTTTAGCTTTGGGATCTGAATATCATTTAAAGACACCTTTAAACTTTGTTTAAATCCCTGCAAAATTAAGGATAATTCAGTTATGGAGTTAGAACATGATTTCCTGATGCTTAATGGGATCAGTCTAAAGTTAAGAACAATATTAAATTAAGATTCTTCCTAAAACACAGGATTTTTAGATACATTTCTGACCCAGATTCAAAATATTATACAATTTACAACCTTTGGAATAAATTTCGTATTTTGGAGCAGCATAATTACTAGGAATCTTATTGAGAATGTTATTATAGCAGACACAAGGTTTAATGGTGGTTGATATTTGAGCATTATTATTCTATTTCCTGTAGTGCAAATAAATTGTATGCGCGCAAATATCACCGACTTTACAGCGTGATTTCACCATATGTACTTATACAACGCCGCAAGGCGTGATGAGTCTATGACTGGATTCTGTGTTAAGCCACCCGCCCTTAAATTGCATTCGGCAAGTAAAAAGTTATCAGGGAAGCAATAACTTGTGTATGATTGAAAAGTGGAGCCCTCTGCAGTTTCTTGCTTCTGTGCTCTGGTGATTAGCATATTAGATTGCAAACCCAGAAGTCCTGGGTTCAATTCCCGGCTGGAGGATTGGATTCCTTAGCCAGAGTTATACCTCATCTTCCCTAGAGTATGGAAGTATGAGTGAGATAGTAGCAGTGTGTATGTAATTTAATGTCTAAAGAAACCTCAACGTAAACAAACCCAAACCTAACACAGACATTAAAAGAGTAAGCAATTGTTCCTAGGACAAGCCGCCGATATTATTTAAGGTGTTAAAGGCAGCGTACAAATGAGAAAAAAGAAAAAATGTGATGTGTTGCAATCACATGACTTTCTCTACTCACTCTTGTACTAACCATTCTTACAAACACTTATTCCTGTATCTTCTTCATGTTAATTGAGATAAATATTTTCAGAAGTTATCTTGTTGTTTATCTTCTTGTAGGTACAAGGAGAATATGGGAATACAATAGACTTTGAGCGATAGTCATCTCTTTTAAATTGCGTACTCTTTGCACGTTTAACATATAAAAAATGAATAATGATGTTCCATTTGACAGAAGTATAAGTTATCCAAAACTCACACAAATAACGAGGAATATCTTCGAATTGGTTCACTCCACAACAAAATGTATATAGAAATAAATTGTGTATTTTAGCAAGATGTCTTACGGTTTACCAGTTATGCAAAAGTCATCCAGAGTAAATAAGACTTCATGGGCTGTAGCCAGAAAATTCAAGACATGCATTACATTTGTCATAAAAATATCTCAAACATATGGCATTTTAATCAAAATCGTTAAAGCCATTTTCAAGAAAATCAAAATTTTCAAAAAAACGTTCCATGTAAAGGGTAGTTTAGGATGTTAGGATGGAGTAATTTTCTTCAAAATCTTAGAGTCACATCCTTGAAAGTCATTAACCTTAAATACCAACTTTGGTTTTTAACTGAATTTTCCTTTTTGAGTTATGCTGTCCACAGACTTACACAAAGGTACACCACGGACCTTTTTCTAAAAATGCTTTTTTTTTTTTTTTTTTTTTTTTTTTTTTTTTTGGACTCAGGGGGCCTCAAAACATATTTACGGTGAAATCTCGACATCAAAGAGAAAGTAATAAAAATAAGTATTTTCTCCATATTTTTGCAGTTTATTCATAGCAATACAGTGGTAAAATGCAAACTGTAATTATCAGAAAGCTTGGAGAAACATTGCAGAAATGAGTCTACACCAGAACGTTGCCAAAGGATCAGAGTTTAAACCATAGTAGGGGGTTTAAAAAACGTTCGAGAGGTGGTATCGTTTCCATCCTACCCACAGAAGAGTATCAGCTTTCACCATACTTGTCTCATAATATCCAAGTTATCCTACAATGAAGTTTAATGTGTGTGTATTTTATTCCAACGTTTTTCAGGAGGCTCTGAATGCAAAACTTGAAATAAAGTGGGTTGTGGCGCAAGAAACCGCAGAGGGCCCACACTGCGGGGTGCCTGCCCATTCACTAGAGCAAAATGCGACCCCGCTGTGACCCCCTCCTCCCACCCCTACTGAGGGAAAAGAGTCATTCCACTCTTGGAGTAGCTACCCCAGTGTCTCAAGTATTTTACAGTTCCCTGCGTAATATACCTACAGAAAAAGGTTTTCAGGAAACCTTGAAAAGTAGCGATATTGTGAAAGAACGGCTAGTCAGTGGACCGTACTGTTACCTTGCGATCTTTCACACGATAATTACGTACCTACGTCTTGAGTATTGGAGAATTTACCAAAATACGCACGTCTTGTTGATTTTTTAATGTGCTAACTGTGGAGGTTCTTCTGTCTTCCTCCCTCTCCACCTCCGCACTCTCTCCCTGCAATTCTTCATCTCCCGTCTCTCTTTTATACCTCATGTGAGATTTGAAATATATCTGGTTTTTCTTGAGTGTTTATAACAGTCAAAACACGACCAAAACATCTGGTATTACTATACAAACATTTTTATTTTCTCTCCTCCCTTACACACACACACACACACACACACACACACACACACACACACACACACACACACACACACGTACACACACACACAAATGTTTTTTAAAAAAATGCCTTCTTTAAGGTGGGTTCACAACTACTGACAACGGTAACCGCAACGGCAACGGGAAGCAAAGCAATACTCAATATTTTGGTTCACAACAGCCCGGCAACGAGAACGGCTAGATACGCTATCGATCAGCTTATCGAGTAGACGTGAAAATTGCGCATTGGAAATTCATTTGCTTTTAACTGACCAATGATATATTTTCTAGCTTGCGACTAGAGAGAGCTCTAGCGGCTGTTTCGTGGCACGAGCACCTTGAATAATTTATGTAGCGAAAACTCCAATTCGTACAACATGCTCTACCCGGGAACGGAAACAGAAAGTTAAAACTTGGCCAAGTCTTCTTTCTCGTTCCGGGTCCCGGAAAACTTCCCATCGGTTATACCTAAGCGCTCCCATTAATATACAGTCCCTGGGTGACCGAGCTTCGCTCGGCGATTTTTGCCTCTGTTTTTGTGAATTTTTTTTTTAATACGTTGCATTTAGATATTTCAATCATAGAAAATTATATGAATTGTATGTTGAAGGGCAAACAGGGGATATATGAATGTGCTACTAAATGAAAAGCGAGTAGAATGCCATTTGAAAGTAATATATTGTGTAGTGAAACTGTTATAAAAACTTTCTTCAAGGAAAAATACATATACGTGCCGAATTTCGCGGTGATATGATATGAATTGTTTAAAGAAAAGTGAGTAGAGAAAGATATGAATTTGTTACCTAAAAGTAAGTAGAGAAACTACTGTGAATGTAATATGTGCATTTCTATTTCAAACATACAGAAAATTGTATGACATTTGTAGAAGAGTGAGCAGAGAAAGAGATGTGTTACCAAAAATTGAGAGGGGAAAAGAGGGTGAATGTAATAGTATTTCCATTTCAAACATACAGAACATGGTATGACTTATTTTAAAAGCGAGGATAAAAATATTTTTTGAGTAAAATCACGTTTTTTTTATGGAAAATTGTTTTTAGAAGAGTGAGTAGAGAGAGAGATGTGAATGTGTTAGCTAAAAGTAAGTAAGAAATCACTGTGAATGTAATATGCAGCATCTCTAGTTCAAACATACAGAAAATTGTATGATTTCTTTGTGGAAGAGTGAGTAGAGAAACCACTGTGAATTGTGTTACTTAAAAGTGAGAAGAGAAAACAGTGTGAATGTAACAGTATTTCTATTTCGGACACACAGAACATGGTATAAATTATTATAAAAGCGGAGATAAAAAGTGTTCTTTGGTGTAAAATCAGGTTTTTTATGGAAAATTGTTTATAGAGGAGTGGGTAGAGGAAGAGATGTGAATGTGTTACATAAAAGTGAGTAGAGAAAGCACTGTGAAAGTAATATGCATGTATACAATAATTTAACCAAATCTTTAGAGCCGTTTCTGAAATACCGGGAATATATATACCTACAAGAATTGCTCTGTGGAAGCGGGAATAAAAAAATGTTATTTTTTTATGAAAAATCGCATTTTTTCGGGAATTACACTTATATAGATGAACTTAAAAAGCAAATCCCTATCTGAATACAAAATTTGATGGAAATCGTTAGAGCCGTTTCCAAGTTGCTCGGAATAAATATATATATACAAGAATTGCTCGTTTAAATACATATATAAGATAAGATATATTTCAACTTTCTCGTTCTGGTTGTCGTTACCGTTACCGATGATTGTGAACTGGCGTTTATTCAGAGAGCCTCAAAACGCGCATTTCCAGTGAAGTCTCAATATCAAATTTTTAGTTGAGGTACAACATTTCTACTTACCATAGAGAAGCAGTAAACAAAATTAAAACAATTGGCTGACGTAATATATTAATCAGTATTGGTTAATCTCATGAAAAGGAAAGAATATAAAAATGGCATCAAATAAATACATTCAGGGTAGTAAAGTAGTCCAGGGGTTAGCCTCCCCCTTTGGGGGGCGCCCTCGACTGTTGCCATTCCGGGATTATATCCCTTACTGGTTTAGGATGGGTATTAACGCAATGATGGTGGGTAGATGGTGGAAAATTAGGGTGACTTAGGGATGGAGAGTTGTATTGGAGGGTGTGTTTGAAGACTAGGATAAAGATAGGTGCTGTGGAAGGTTTTTCTTTTGTTTGTGGTTATGATAAGACTGATGATAAGGGTGGTGATTATTTCGTCAATCATTCGTCATTGTCAGGTTATTGCTGGCCTAGCACAAGTCTAGGTCGTTTGTAGGTATGTCTCCCCGGGGTAAAATAAATACAGTGTATTACTGTGCGGGATACCTCAGGCGGTAACATCTGTGGTCCGTATTCGGAAGGTCCCGCGTTCAAATCCCGTGGGCCAACCAATCTGTCTTTTTACTTTCTCTACTGGTAAGTAGGGGAAGTATTGTATTCCACCCAAAAATTCGATTTCGAGATTTCACCGGAAATATATGTTTTGAGGCCCCCTGAATTCAAAAAAAGCATTTTTAGAAAAAGGTCCGTGTGTGTGTCTGTCTGTCAGTCTGTGGACAGCATAACTCAAAAACGAAAAGTCGGTTAAAACCAAAGTTGGTATTTAAGTTTAATCTCTTTCAAGGATGTGACACGAAGATTTTGAAGAAAATAGCCCCACCCTAAACTACCCTTTACATGGAAGATTTTGATTTTCTTGAAAATGGCTCTAACGATTTTGATTAAAATGTCATGTGTTTGAGATATTTTGATGACAAATGAAATGTATATCTTGAATTTTCTGGCTATAGCCCCTGTAGTCGTATTTACTCTGGGCGACTTTTGCATAACTGGTAACCGTTAGAGATAGACCAAATCATACTATACAAAAAATGTAGATCTTGCTAAAATACACAATTTATGTCTGAATAAAGTTTCTTGTAGGGTGAACCATTTCGGAGATATTCCTTGTTATGTGTGTGAGTTTCGGAAAACTTTGAACTTTCGTGAAAAGGATCATCGTTGTTCATTTTTTTATATGTTAAGTGTGCAAAGGCAATAGAATCCCAAAGCTTTAAAACATTTGAGTATCGCACAAAGCCTACTGTATCCTAATATTCCCCTTGTACCTACAAGGAAATAAGCAATAAGATAAGTTATACAAATGTTTATCTCAACTAACACGAAGAAGATATAGGAATAAGAGTTTGTAAGAATGGTTAGTACAAGAGTAGAGAAAGTCACGTGAGTGCAACACATCAGATTTTTGATGAAGCATTGTATACTATCCATTTTATCATGCAGTGTACTACACTCACATGGTTTTCTCTACTGCATTTCTTTTTCACAACACATTTACATGTCCTCTATTCCCTCTTCTACAAATAATACATGCAATTTTCTATATATTGAAATAGAAATGCAACGTATTACATTCACACTCGCTTTTCTTTCTGTAGTGTTTGTGATTGTTTAAGAGCGCCTTTGCATTGTATCTTCCCCGTGGTTTTTTTATTTATTTTGTTTACTTTACTTTTGTTTATAGTATCCTAAGAGCGTAAATATTTGTTTAAGAAACACAAGCTATTGGGAAAGTGCAACCCAAGTCTAAAAGTTAAATTGTTAAACCACAGGCAACGCCGAGTATTTAGATAGAAATTGTATAAACTAAAAGATCCCATTTGGTTTAATGATAGAAAAAGTCAGTGCAAAATATAAAAATAAAATGAAAACTGCAAAATAAAAAGCATTTATTGGGATATAGGTAATAAAAGTTTATATTTTAGAGCTAAGTGAAAATGATATTAAAGAGAAGGGATATTAAGTCGAGAAAGAATAAAAATAAAGTACCTAGAATTAAAAGAATACAACAGTAGGTACTAAAATTTGGGGTAACGGAGGTTGTTTTCGAATGCCGTTTTTATAAAGAGGGAAAGTATTTTGGACACTTTTAAGATGGTCTTTGCACGAAAGTCTCAAATGTCACGCGACCGGATAGGCCCGTCTGATCCCCCATCACGTCGCAAGTCAAACAAATAACAACGTCATTAAAGTGCGTACGGAGGCAGGCAGGCAGGCAGGTCCTGCAAGCAAGCCGCCTCACAACTATTGCCTCCATTGTATCCAGCAGAACAAAAATGGCGCTGCTATCCGCGTGACATCTAAATGGAACCCCCTCGAAACACGCGCACAATGCCCGCCACTCATTGTACCATTACTTGCTGATGCCCTTTTGTCGCAGTAATAGTTGTGTTTCCTGCAGCCATTGTCTCTGTTCGTCAACTCGACGCGGGAACAATATCCAGAGAGCTCTGTATACCACGACAATAACAAAACAATAACGGAGGAGAATCATAGCAGCTTAGACCAAATAACGTAACCGGCAGACATCTTGCGCGCTAGAATTTCCCAGTTTCCACTTCTGTAGTGGAACCACCACCCCCTTCCCTGGCAGGTATCGTCTTTGGCTGCTAAAGCAACAGCAGGGACCGAATAAAGCCCTTATCCTTTTCTTCCAAGCCTATTTCCTCAGAAATCTACAGATAATGCTATCAAGTATTAAAGCACCTAACATATTTTTATTGGTAACTAGGTGAAATATCCAGGGCTGCCCGTGGTTAGATGACTTAACCCTAAAACCTAGAGACTTAGGTGAAAGGTAGAATTGGAGCCTGAAAAATTCAATGCCACAGCTGGGATTTGAACCACAGACCCTCCGCTTACCAGACAGGTGCTCTAACCATTTAGCTACTGTGACAAACTGCCAGAATGAAATTGAATTCTCAAACCAGTTCGTATTTCTCCTGGTAAACCACAAAGGCAGTTTCACATCAGAGACAATTACCCCAATGGTGACTTACTATTGCAAGTACTTTATGTCCCGGGATTAAATAACCTTCAGATGGCAATTATTATTTATTTATGCCAACAAACTCACTGTTGGTGTTTTTAAACAGACAAGCCGTGTGTGGGCAAAGTTTGACAGGTAGAATTGGAACTGAAAAATTCAATGCCACAGCTGGGATTTGAACCACAGACCCTCTGCTTACCAAGCGGGTGCTCTAACCATTACATTGCTCACACACGGCTTGTGTATTTAAAAACACCTACAGTAAGTTTGTTGGCATAAATAAATAATAATTAGGAACTTAGGTTGCACTTACCCAGTAGACTTGTATATTATGGATTGTTCGTAAAAGAGTGCGAAGAGAAATACATGTGAATGTGTTACATAAAAGGAAAGTGAGTTAAGTAAACCATGTAAATGTAATACGTTGCATTTGCATTTCAGTCATATAGAAAATTATATGAATTATATGTTGAAGAGTGAGCAGAAAAGAATATGGGACTGTATTACATAAAAACAGTGTAGAGAAAACCATATGGCTTTAATAAGATAATTCTTTTTTCATGCCAGATGAACCTAGTTTTAATTTCACAAGATTAATTTACATGCCTAACTTAATTATTCCTTTCTGCGCTGCAACCAGATGTCTAGGAACAGCATAACCCAAAGGCAAAAGTCGGATAAACACTAAACTTGATATTTACGTTCTGTAGGTGTATTTCAAAGATAGGGCACGAGGACTTGAAAGAAAACTCCTGGGTCTAAAAGCATACTTTGTATTGAAAATTTTTGAAAATTTCTAATTTCCTCAAACTGGCTTAATTTTTATTAAAATACCAGGTTTTATTTATTTTTTTGAAATGTTTTAAAAGCTTTGTTATAAGTATTTGCAAACAAATTTGAAACCTGCTCATGTCAGCCAATTTCAGTCCCATTTCAGTGAATGTGAACGCTGGAGGCTATTCTTGGAACTTTGTTGTTTTAATGACTTACAGCCTAGAAAGATTGAGACATTATATATTGCATACCTATGTTACTTCTGAAGCACATTCTTTTCATTGGTGAAAAAAATTATATAAAAGAAAAGAATTGTATTATATGCGCACATACATTCACGCTCACTTTTCTTCTCTCTCTCTCCCTCCCTCCCCTTCTCTCTCTTTCTCTTTGAAATATTGATTTGGATGGGATATGATATGATGGGTCTAAGATAGGCATGGGCACGGGAGGAGAGGTAGCGATTGAACTTGCCTTACCCACCCCTCATTCTCTTGCCGAGTGACAAAGGTTGTTTGGATGCAACACATGCAGTGGTGGGTTCGTCCTACCTGCGCAGTAGTAATAATTTCTACGGTGTTATTAACTATTTTGTTTATATTTAACATATTTTGCATACAATAATTATTACAACCACCTACTGTGGTTAGGCAAATAACATAATCTTCAAGTTTATGACCTTCCTTTATCTTATGCACGTAATATCCTTACACTACCTTATGATTAACATAAGTGGTTTCTCTTTCACAATAAACAAAGCAGTAAAGTTCCATTGCTATTTAGCCCTAAAAATATTTTAAACCTATTTGATCGACATAATAAATTCTTTGGTTTTAAACTTAATATTATGTTCAAACTTTGAAACACAAATATAACTATTTGTTTAGATTAAATTGACTAATAAGAAACTAAACCACTAAACAGTGGAATCATATCATCCCTGTTATATGTTATAAATACGAGTACTGAAAAAGTATCATTTGAAATTGTAAATTAACATCTATAAGATCAACAAGGTTTGATTTATTCTTCTGATCAAAGCTGCGTTCGATATTGTAATGCTTTATATTTGCAAATTGAAATCCACTCTTCATCAAACAGCCACACTCGCGACTGAATGAGACGTGTCGGAAGCTGAAGAGTAGTACAGAAAAGGAATGGTTGGTGGAGTGAGGCAAAAACGTGTTTCACCCAGTTGAGCCAATTTTGCTCATGGCTGCTCTAAGGTCGTACGTGTATATAATCTATGATATAGAACAAGTCAAAAAATGTACAAAAACGCAATTACCTATAGTTGTTTACAGAATACGCCTTAAGCAATGCGTTGAGCACGTCAAAAAAATTAAGGGTTACTGTAGTTTTAATAATTTAAAAAAAAGTGATTGAAAATATTAGCTAAATGTTTACAGTTTAAACTAGAATTTTAGCATGTGGGAAATTTTTACTTTCTCTACTACGTTTAGCAAGTAGAGGAAATATTGTATTTCATCCAAAAATTCGATGACGAGATTTCACCGGAAATATATGTTTTGAGGCCCCCTGAATAAAAAAGAAACATTTTTAGAAAAAGGTCTGTGTGTGTGTGTGTGTGTGTGCGCGCGCGCGCGCGCGCGCGTGTCCCTGTGGACAGCATAACTCAAAAACGAAAAGTCGGTTAAAAAAGAAAGCTGGTGTTTAAGTTTAATATCTTTCAAGGATGCAACACGAAGATTTTGAATAAAATTATTTCACCCTAAACTATGCTTTACATGGAAAATTGTTAGAAAATTTTGATTTTCTTGAAAATGGCTCTAACGATTTTGATTAAAATGTCGTATATTTGAGATATTTTTATGACAAATGAAATATATATCTTGAATTTTCCGGCTATAGCCCATGTAGTCCTATTTACTCTGGATGGCTTTTGCATAAGTGGTAAACCGTAAGAGATAGACCAAATCTTACTATACAAAAAATGTAGATATTGCTAAAACACACAATTTGTGTCCAAATATTTTTTTTTGTAGAGTGAACCATTTCAGAGACATGCACTGAGTGTGAGTTTTGGAGAACTTATACTTCTCTCAAATGGAACATCGTTATTCAATTTTTATATGTTAACCATAGAAAGAGAACGGAATCTCAAAGCTTTAAAGGATTTGAATATCGTTCAAAGCCTACTGTATTCCCATATTCTCCTTGTAGCTACAAGAAGATAATAAGATAGTATCTCCAAATGTTTATCTATATTAACATGAAGATATAGGAATAAGAGCTTGTAAGAATGGTTAGTGCAAGAGTAGAGAAAGTCATGTGAGTGTAACACATCACATTTTTGGATTCAGAGTCTCCTTCCACTTATTGTGAAGTACGTAGCAGAAAATATAAAATTGGAGATAAAAGCTATGGAGTAAGATTATTAACGATGTTTCATATATTCATTGAAATATTGCTGAAATGGATATACAGTAGCACATGACTTTTATTGACGTGTGTATTTACACACCTTTGTCCGGTGTAAACATGCTAGGAAGTTTGTGGGCTGGAGAAAAAGTGCTTCTTGGAAGAAAACTGGGAGTGATCTGGAGGCGTTCAAGTGCATTTTCAAGAGTGCAGGAGTACCGTAAAAAGCATTATTTTGCTGGCGCCCACTTAAAACAAATATTTAGTGTTTTTCTGCTTGCCCTCTCTTACCTACAGGTCGTTAGCTCATTACTTACTAGTTCTTTTCCTTTGTTTCCACAAAATCTTTCTAGAGAGGCATCATCTGCATACCTTGATGGAAATGTTGAGTTCAGTATTTGAAAACAGAAACAAATCTGATGTGTTCATTCACATATCTTTTTCCACCCATCATCCCTTCTTACTCTCTCTAGTGGTAAGTACAGGAAGTATTGTATTCCACCCAAAAATTAGATGTCGAGATTTTACAGGAAACGTGTTTTGAGGCCCCTGAATCCAAAAAAACAAAAAAAGCATTTTTAGAAAACCTCCGTGTGTGTCTATGGATAGCATAACTCAAAAACGAAAGTAGGTTAAAAACTAAAGTTGGTATTTAAGTTTAATGTCTTTCAAGGATGCTACACGAAGATTTTGAAGAAAATTGCTCCATCCCAAGCTACCCTTTACAAGGAAACTTTTTCGAACATTTTTATTTTCTTGAAAATGGCTCTAACGATTTTGACTAAAGTGACATGTTTGAGATACATTTATGCCAAATGAAATGTATATCTTGAATTTTCTGGCTATAGCCCCTGTAGTCGTATTTAGCATGAACGGCTTTTGCATAACTGGTAAACCGTTAGAGATAGACCAAATCATACTATACAAAAAATGTAGATCTTGCTAAAATACACAATTTACGTATCTATAAATTTTCTTGTAGGGTGAACCACATCGGCAAACATGTACTCAATGAGGGATCAGTATGACGTCTCAACATGCAACCCGCAATACACATGACGTAATGTAGAACAGGGGATGGCATTGACCTTCGTTCAGTGTCAGTGCTGGACTCGCTCGCTACAGAGGAATAGTACACATACTTGAATCCAGCTACGAGTGGTCTACGATACTTTAGGTAGGCCTAGATATTTGAGCAATATATTTCAATTCACTTCTATTTGCAATGTACCATGAAAATCTAGTGATATATCACAAGTAGCCACTCTCAGGATAGCTCGCAAATTAACATCTGTTAATCGCGATACAAGATTTTTTTGGATTCAGTTTCTTTCCTTCTACACATTTCTTAAATGCTTGAAATAATTCTGTCCCTGTTGTATGTTCCCTAAGTGGAATGACTTCAAGCATATATTCTTGTATCGAGAGGTTGTTAGTAACTCCACGAGTGAAAATTACCAATTGTGCTGTGTCAACGTTGTCAGTGCTTTCATCCAACGCGAGAGAAGCGGCTATAAATTCATGGACCTCGGTTTGTAGTCTTTTTTCGGCTATTTCTCCTATTTTATGTATCCTTCTCTGTATGGTTCGTGGTGATAATGCGATATTACTAAAAATATCATATTGTTCAGGGAAAATTATGTTGGCAACTTTACTCCCACATTTTTTATGAAATTTCCATCACTAAAACACCTCAGTGACTGAGCAATCTCCAAAGCAACAGCATGGCTGGCGTGAAGTTGTTTATCAGTTGTAATATTTGAATTAATATTAGGTGTATTATCTGAATATTGCTCTTTTAGCTGTTGCAGTTGGTTCGTCCGATCTAGACCTGAAAAAAAAATGAATAAAGGACACTACGTCAGTGTTATGTTACTTTAAAGCATGGTGTACATTTATGAATACATGCTTGAATTTAGAAAGTTACAGAGTGAAAAGTAGTACTTCGAATTTATCAATGTAGGTAATGCAGGACGTTTGGTGGGGAATCATGTGGAGTGTTTTATTGGTATCAATTATCGGCAGTCTGTAGCGCGCAAGGACCGCGTTCGGTGGCCGCAAGAGCGGTACAGTCTCTCTGAATAGCATTTGAGTAACTCACGGCAACTTATACTTCTCGCTCTTGTTCCAGAAAGTTATTTTAAACCGTAAAGTTATTGATACGTCAGAAGTTAGCAGATATAATACTTAAATAGTTACAGTCTCTAGTGCTCATAGCTTATTGGTGTCCATAAAGGGGCTAAAGCCTCCTGCAAGACGGGAAACTCTGACTCCATTTTGTGCACGTATTGACCTCCTCCATTATATTTACTAGCCAATGAAACTGGCGTTTTTATCCTCGTGCTTGCCAATGCTTACTCTCAGAAAAAGTTCTCGGAGTTCACTACTAGATCTGCTGGCGGCAGATCATCGAGGGCCCAGATATTGGAAATGGCATAGAAAATGTGCCGCATGAGGGAACTTCGTCATTAAGTGACTGTCATAGAGAAACTAACAGAACATATCTAGTACCTACACTCACCCCCTCGAAGAACCCAGCGGGTGTAAGACTTGAAGCTTTCATGGGGCCTTATTAGTCATAGCTTCATAGGGGATCAGCCGCACGTTCCAGAGTCGGTCTGGGTGGCTCAGTTGGTTAGACGCTGACTTACTGTTCCCAAGGTCGCGGGTTCAAACCCGGCCTAGGCCGATAGTTTTTAAGTGTGCTTAAAAACGACAGCTCCATGTCAGTAGATTTACTGGCATGTAAAAGAACTCCTGCGGGACAAAATTCTGGCACACCGGCGACGCTGATGTGATCCTGGCAATTGACAGCGTCGTTAAACAACATAATAATTTCGCACGTTCCAGAAATGAGATGTTATTAAAATTAATTTTGTGCACATTGTCAATGCAGGCAACTGCTGACTTTTCTCGTTGAATCAATCAATCAATCAAAAATGGGAATTTGATGTTGCATTTATGTCCTCTGCATCCTGTTTGAGCAATGAAAACCTTGCCACATTTACATGGAATCCTGCACACGCCTGGGACTTTTAGGAGCTTTTATCAGATCTTTTTGGACGCCTAAAGTAGGTTTTGATGTTAAATTTGGAGAGAATGCGTTAAATCACGTTAATGACCATGGACTTTCGTGTGGCCGAAAGCTTGGCATTTTTAAATCTAACACGTGAAGCCATAATTAATAACTAGTGAATGTTAAAAGAAGAAATGAGAAGCACAAATGTAACATCTGCTTTTGGCGCTGCTCACAGGTGTGTTGAAAGTTTTGATGCATCCACTAGCATCATCAGTCAGGAGAAGCTGCCATGACAACGTAAAGTGTGTCATTGGTCCATGAGATAACAGGGATCCCCTCTACTATGATACGATAGCAGACGCTGTATCTCCCAGGGTTTTTAAAAACCGCCCTTTTGTGTGTGCTGGCCTGAATACAGCCACTTGTTAGCAGTTCCATCTCTTCTGTCCCCACAAAGCCATTATCCGCTTCTTGCATCTTTCTGTATCAAAACATTCCTCACAATGCAAAAACGTCACATCTCTCCCCAATAAGAATATTTCTACAGCTCAGAAAATATGCTGTGCAGCAGGAAACTTCCCATTAGGTCTTAAAATTGTACCTTTCTTCTTGTTAGTCAAAATCACCAGTTTCTTTACAGCACTTGTGTATGCGAATGATAGACTTGTATACTTAGTAATAATACCCGGGATTTACAATAAGCAATACTGGAATGGTCAAGCACACTAGAGGAAAGAACTATGAAAGTAAATACAAATAAAAGTGAAGTTACCAAAACAAAGAGAGGAAACGAAAAAAATCTTATATGTTGCTCTCACATGACTCTCTACTCTTGTGCTAACCTTTCTTACAAACTCTTATACCTATATGTCCTTCATGTTAGTTACGATAAACATTTACAGAAATCATCTTATTGGTTATTTCCTTGCAGGTACAAGAGAATATGGCAATACAGTAGAGTTTGAGCGATAGTCAAATCTTTTAAAGCTTTGACACTCCTTTCTCTTTGCATAACATAAAAAACTGAATAATTATGTTCCATTTGACAGAAGTGTAAGTTCTCCAAAACTCACATAAATAACAAGGAATATCTCCGTAAGGGGTCACTCTACAAAAAAGTTTATTTAGACATAAATTGTGTGTTTTAGCAAGATACGCTTTTTGTGTAGTAAGATTTGGTCTATCTCTTACGGTTTACTAGTTATGCAAAAGTAAACCAGTGTATATAGGACTTCATGGGCTACAGCCACAAAATTCAAGATATACATTTCATTTGTCATAAAAATATCTCAAACCTGTGGCATTTTAATCCAAATCGTTTGAGCCATTTTCAAGAAAGTAAACATTTTCGATAAATTTTCCATGTAAAGGGTAGTTTACGGTGGAGGCATGTTCTTCAAAATCTTCGTGTCGCATTCTAAAAAGATGCCAACTTTTGTTTTCAACCGACTTTTCGTTTTTGAGTTATGCTGTCCACAGACTGACAGACACACAGACTGACAGACACATATAGAGACCTTTTTCTAAAAATGTTTTTTATTCAGGGGACCTCAAAACATTATTTCCGGTGAAATCTCTACTCTCGAATTTTTGGGTGGAATACAATGCTTCCTCTACTTAGTATATGCAGTAGACAAAGTAACGATAATTTAAATATAAAATTGAAGAATTATAGTTTACAACTGAATACTTGCCCATACTTGGGCACAAAATCCTCAAGAGATAGACCGGATGACGAAACTGGAATATATTATCAACTCTGCAATAATATAAAAGGGAAAGAAAAAATGTGGACAAAGTTAAAAATGTAAATATACAGAACGGTTTATCCACCACAATGTTATATGGGTCAGACGCTTCGATAATATTTGATAAATAAGAAATGTCATCAAAAATGAAATATTTGAGAAAAATAGAGGTAAGACTAGAAGAAATAGAGTAAGGCAATATCTTTATTAGGAGGAGCTTAGAATTGTGGGCAGTGGTGGAGATGCTAGAGAATAGAAATTCGATATGATTGAATGAACCACATCAATTAAATAAGTTTTTGAAGCAGGTAAAGGAAGATGAGGAGATAAACCAAAGAACGAATGGGACCAAGATGCCAGTGAAGTAGCAAGGGAAAAAAATGAAATTGGAGACAGTAAAGAAAGTGATACAGGACCGACCACAGTACAGAAAATAGACAACCCGACGTTGGGGGGTGGAGGGGGGGGGGTAGGGGGCAGAAGGGGAAGGTGAAGAAGAGGAGATGAAAAAGAAACAAATTCTGCTTTGTTTACATACTATTTAGAGAGTCCTAACTTGATTACCGATCAGACGTACCTGTCTGCTTTAGGGTGATATGAATGACTAGTAAACAAAATAGTTATTTTGGATTGGTCTTTGGAAACCACTGATGCCGATTTATTTGTGTTTTTTGACTAACAGTTCATACCTACCTGTTGTACAGTGGCACAACACAGTTTACGGAAGCCAATTAACCAAACTACAAAATCCAGCCCGGCCATTTTATATCACTTTATTGTCCTCTAAAATGTTATCATAAATACACGGTTTTCTTCTCGTCGTTAAAACAGTCTAGTATTTTGTACTATCACAACTCACAACTTTTACTTCCGTAACCTTGCTCAGTCCTTTCAGTGTCTTTCTTCACTTTCTTTGTCTCTCATATTACGACGATGCAATCACTTGTTCACGACGACACACACACTCACAGCTGTCTCGCATTCATTGACACACTGATTCCTGTTTGTAACAATAAACTCGCTGCTCTCCTCCTCCTCGTCTGAGTCCAAAAATGCAATAATAATCACGGAAAACCCCAAATTAGAGTGTGCGGTCACCTGGGATCGAACCCGGGCCTCCCGAATGCGAGTCGCACACCTTGCCACGGCGTCACCTCGCTTGGTCAAGAGTACACACAAAGTAAAATGTAGGTACTATTTTTAGACAACTTTGATCATTTAGTTTACATTTAAGTGCTTCTCTTAAGAGAACACGTATTATCCTCCGTAAGTTTCCTGAAATCCTTGGAAAGTATTTTGAATTTCTATTGAGGATATTTATGTATGCTTCTATACTTAATGTAATCCATTTAGTTATAAATAAACAGTAAACGCAGCAACAAAATAAAAATAGTTCTTAGTAAGGACTTATTTCAAAATACCTATTTTTTAGCATACTGTGAAGGATTAGCATGTGACGCCTCCAGTCACTGGAGCACAGCTAGCATCTGGGTCTTATTAAGCAATTTGTGGCACCAACGTGATGCCTGGAAGGAAGAGCTGATGGGATGACAGCTAGGTCGGGGTGCCTAACGATTCCAGTGCAACACCAACCCTGCGCCGACATCCTACCTTAGGTTTTGTCAACCAAGTGCTAGGGAGAAATCCTATCTCAGTGCAAAACTCACCACCCCACGCACCAATTTCCGTCGCCTGGGTCCACGAGGGTGAAATATATGCGACGAAACAATAACAGGAAATGTTGACAGGAAATTAAGGTGAAAGAGGAACTACACCAGCATTTGCCCAGCGTTCCGGGGAATCACGAATAAATCTATGGCTAGTCCAACGGGAATCGAACTTGAGACTTCTCAAACATGAGCCTTATGCATATTCCCACGGAGTCATCTCACTCGATTATTGTGTGTAATAGAAACAGAAAATGTCCTAGGGAAAAACAGTTGTGTACCACTATTCTATTACATTAATCTATTAATCTATTTACGAAGCCGGAAACGCATGTCCTTTGAGACAAGGAACTCGCTGAACTAATGACGTCATTTATTTAAATTAACTGGCGATAAAGGTCGAATAAATTTAAAGAATCGATGTTTTCAAAATGCACAATTTTATGTAATAATGATTGCATAAATCTCTTAATCTATTACTTTGGGCACTATGCAAGCGTGGGTGGCATTTCCTGCAGATGCGGAGCTGTGTTGTCTTTTATTTCTTTTTATATTAATGCCCATTGTTGAGGGGACATTATTATGCTTGTTGTTATACAAGTTTGAAGAAGGTTCCTGCTTGACAGAATATCTTAATACCACTTTTAAACTTTAGTAACGGAAATATAGTGACATAATATGGCCACTAGAAAAATCTTTAGCAAAGGTTGCCTGGATGAATACGCCACTAGAGACTCAAGTGGATATCTTGTGCGGGAGTATCCGGTCCCCTTTTCTTCAGTCGCCTTTCATTTGTCATGGATAGAGAGCGTCCGGTCTTTTCTCCACATAACTTTTATGTACTTCGTTTTGGTCCCTGTTTGTGTGTGTCTGTGTTCAAAATAATGACATCAGAAAGGTAAGATATCAGTTCAGATTCAAATAGCGCTTCCCAGACACTGGGATCCAGGGGTGTGCATTCTCAGAAAGGGAATGTATGTGAAGGTTATTACAGCCACAGAATGTTTAACACACATTTAAAGGAATTAATCGTTGAAAATTGGGCAAAACTGTGATTCTGTGATTCTTAGCGCCCCATTCTATATTGGGCAAGACAGAAGGCTTACTATTGCTCAGAGGCCTCTTTATAAGGCTTGGGGTTCTTTTACGTGCCGTAAATCTACGAGACACAACCACCGGGAATCGCCCTCCCCCTGACCTCGGCAACCAGAGGCTAAGATGCTACTCATAAGCGGGAGGATCAAAATGGTTAAATATTGCAATTTAGGCTTTTTAAGTTTTTATCAAGTCCGATTCTTTAGGAACGTTCTCGTAAAAGTACTTTTATATCAAAGATTAAATGAGGGATATATGAGTAACCCTGAGCAGAGGGCGTGGTGTTGCATTTTGATATTTGCAACCTTTTCTACAGTATTTCATGAAGTGTTTCTACAAATTTTGGTGCACATGTAAATAATCAGCGTACACATTGTGCATTTTATGAAAAAAGGTAGCACCTGTTGTGAAAAATACATAAACGATACAAGCGAATTTTTCATTGCATTTTTTGTTGTTGTAATATTTTAAATAATTGTTTGCTCAATGCTGGGTAACTTAAACTTAGGTATATAGTTATCAGTTTTACGTAAATGTGTTATACGTCACCAAGCTCACCTATATATTTTGATTGCGCGCGCTCGCGCGTGTGCATATTGATGTACCGGTCCCTCCTCTCAACGATGGTGTCAACTTTGAAGCAGGTTTCTGGTCCATGATGAAGTGTTTTGGGCGCCAGCGGACCTTAAATCCGTAATATCTCTTCTCGTAGTGCCTGGCTTTACTCGAGCGATGAGACTCTTAACTCAGGGTATGCGTCAGTGTTTATACGTTGACAATACGGACTCATATATAATATTTAACAAATCCTTAAATTCACAGTCACGGAGAAATTGCCGACCGATGTAATACAATAAAATTGAATATTACTTGTAGCACTGGTAATTATTTACGGAAATAGAATTTTCCACGTAATGGGCTCAGAACGGTATAATACCAACGATCGTTCCAGAAGAACCCAAATGCGTGTTCCTAACACAGACGAACTTACGTCTGGATTCTATGCTCTTCATACAAGAAGTGCCTTTAAGTCTACTCGCTGGCTATCGGACTAGCCCTCTTTTTGATTCCTAGAAATCCATCTACTTCGAAGCTACTTTGTGCCGCTTTACTTCTCTAATTCACTCAATTAGCTGGAGTCACCAAGATGCGGCCAATTGCTCGAATGTGTACCTGGTCCCTAATGACCTACCCTCTCGGGCTCTGCTAATTACCTAGGTCCCCATTCTCCACTGTAACATGAAACAAATTTCCTATACAGCGGAGTTTATACACGTTAAACTTGATACAATATATTCCTCTGATTTTATATTTTCTCTCCACTGGATTATCTTCTCTATAAATTAATTAATGATTGATCCTATTTCATTACATGACTATGTTATGGAATTTTAATTTCAGCATTAGTATGTATGTGTATTTTTTTTGTTAACCCCCAGCTCACAATTGAACAATTACTTTTATAAAACGCAATTAATTTAAAAGCATATTTCTAAGCTAACTTGTTTTTAACTTAATAAAAAACAAATGTCTCACATGTTTAAAAATTATAAAAATTGCATCGCAGGTAGGATTCCTTATAAAATATCTAGCTTAAATTTGCACCAAACTTTGCAACCGCAGCTCCTAAAGATCAAAAAGGTCAGTGAAGTACTTCGTATTTTGGAAAATTTACAGACTGGTCCCCTTAAATGAGTAGGTACTAGATAAGCCGGGCGAATAATTGCCACAACCTGTAAAAATATCTGAATAAACTGTAAACATTGGCGTCGCGAAGGGGGGGGGGGAAGGGGAGCCGCCCCCCCCCCCCTTGGAAATTAATGTACTGAATATTAAACTATTATTTTAATTTTTATGTAAAGAAAAAAATTTATGCAGCACAAATTAATACGGTTATTAGCAACAAATACTATAACGTTTGACAACAAAATAATAAATTAATATTATCTGATTGCAAAATTCCAACATGTGGCCCACCCTACCCTGAAAAAAAGTTTGCCGACGTTCATGACTGTAAATAGTCAGTCATCCCCAGTCCGATCCAAGTATAAAAGGTGTTGGTGAATCTAAGAACCTGTGGGTACTCATCCGTATGGGGGTTTATGGCTGCATTGTGTGGTACAATATTCTCTGAATCTATAGGGTTGCTCAATGATTTATTTACTTGTAACGTAGCATTGTATATATCTAGATGGTGTTCGGACAGTCCAGACATAGCTGACCACATTCTCAATCCATGGCAATAAATTGATACCGTGTCCTGTCCCAGTGTATGACACTTTTGTTGCCGTCTGTAATATCTCCGTCTTTGTTGAATCTCCTGTCGCCTGCTACAGAGGTGAGTGAGTGAGTAGTGGGGTTTACGGGCCCGTCGACAACTAGGTCATTAGGGCCCGAAGTCCAAAAATAAAAACAAAGAAATAAAACCTCACCCATTTAAAGCTAAAAAGTGAAAGTTAAAATATCTAAAAATGAACATTATAATTACTAAAAAGAGAGCTTAGACAGCTAAAAACGGAAATTAAAAAACCGATAAACACTTAAATTACTAAAGACATATAACTGGCTACTGTTAAAAAGGGCTAAAAACACGAGTAAAACATCCTAAAAGTATATTTCCGCCAAGATAAAAGGAGCTACAGAGGTAAACTATAGGATCTTTACCTCAGGATATGCATGGACACGTGACCAAGTTGACCAACTAATTTAATGGGGCTAATAAATGATCTATTAAGTTTATGTATACATAATATACGACATATCAGGAATATGGGGTATACATCTTTATTACAAGGAAATGTCTGGGTTGTCAATTTCAAGATAAGAATACAATAAAATTTAATATGGAATAAAAGCTTTGCTGCAGTAAGAATTGTTTTGCCTTTCCTTTAAAACATAACCTCTAAGGTGGCAAATTGAGCTTTTCTGGCAATTTATTATACAATTTAATACCAGCATGTTTGGTGCTTTTACTGAATATTTGTGTAATGACTGATGATACTTAACTGTTGTTTACTGCTCGTGTCATATTTATGTTTTTCAGAGTTAACTAAAGTTAAGTGCTTTCTAACATATATCACTACTTCTGGTATATATACGTAGGAGAAAGACAATATTGACAGTAACCTAAATATATTTTTAAATGAATGTATTTTGTTTAAAACCATCGTTACTCTAATGTTTTTTAACTTAAAAATAATATCTTCTCTGTCAGAATTACCCCAAAATATTACTCCTAAATACAAAATAAATTTGGCTTACAGATTTTGCTTTGTTTATTATTAGCTTATTTTCTAGAAACCATTACTGCATTTATTTTTTCTATGAGTGATATATTAGCTTCCGATTCTTTTTTGTTAGTACCTGAAATATGAAGAGAGGTGTCATCGGTATAAAGTACAGCATTACTGGGTTGAAGATGTGCTGGTAAATCATTAATATATAGCAGAAATATTAAGGGCCCTAGTACAGAGCCTTGAGGAACTCCACAAGGCATATGCTTTGTTTCCGAACGATAAGATTCAAATGTGTTGTATAATTATTTTTTTCTACTATTTCAACTATTTGTTTGCGTTGATCAAGATAGGACTTAAACCATTAATTTGCTATTCCCCGTATCCCATAACCACAATTCCTTTATCAGTTCTCACGATTAACTAAATCGAACGCTTTAGAAAGGTCTAGAAACCCCCCAATATTATACCTACTCCTTTTTGTCCCATGAAGTGTATACACCATCTAGAAAATTGTACATTGCTGCCTCAATGGATCTACCTTGCAAAAATCCATTTTGTGCAGATGATAACCTATTATATTTCAATATAAATTTCAAACACCAATCTTTCTCTAATATTTTTGAAATGGAAGACAGCAATGCAACTAGTCTATAATTTTCCATTTTTTCTGCAGGTACGGTGGCCCACACCCAAAAGAGATCTGTGTATGTGCTATCACAGATGTGTCCACGGAAGGCCCAGGAAGGCTGTCCTCACCTCCACACAGCCATAATAGGCCCAACCGCAGGCTATTCTTGCAACATCTATTTGAGGTGAGTTGCCGACTGTTTGATGATATAGAATTTAAACTGTTTCTGAATATTAGCATTAGAAATTGTAACTATTGAAATATTGAACTTTTATCTTCTGTCATATCAATAACTTTATGGTTTAAAATAACTGTTTCCTTAATACAGATAAGACGCGTAAGTCGCCGTGAGTCGCTAAGTTTTAAACGAAAGGCTCCCTTGCGGCGACCGAGCGTGGTGTTTAGGCGCTACGGACAGCCGATAATTGACAACGGTGAAATACCCCTGTAGAAGCTGAAAGAAAGTATACGCTCTTTTATCTTTAGTCCTGCCTACTTCATGACTGCCCTACCAAAGTTTCTACCTCATGAACTGTCAAGTCTTAATTTCTCATTCGCCTTCTGAAACATAACTTTTATTCTGTGAATTACTAAATTATAACACTTTTGATAACTTCGTACAGCTGCGTGCTCGGTTCCAAGTACTGAAACCTTAAACTAATGGATTTCTTGCTGCCGGAGTTCACTGGAACGCCTAATTGCCTTACCTTATTTCCTATCATTTCTTTATAAAATTATTAATCTTATCAGTCAATAATTCCCACATCAAAATGCAAATTGGAAGACATAATAATTATGGATGTCGACAAAATATTGATGAATGAGAATATGATTAACCTTTAAGGATTAATCAGGGGAAATTGTACTAGGGTATCGCAGCACAATTAAAAACGCGGCACAGTCACGGACGTAATGATTTTTAATAATGACCTATAAATACATGACTACCATTACATCTACTACACAGGATAGCATTGTGTTTGTGTTTCGCCTCTTGTGATAAGGAATATTAAATAAAACAGCTGATCTTACGTATGTATTTGAGCGCACAGTATTTTACTGTTAGCTAGCAAATGCTCCGAGATTTTAGCACCTAACGTGTATGTCGCAAACCAAGCGCAAGCCACCATGGTGGGTCCCTAATAGGTGCTGAAGTTCTTTAGGATCCGTAACATGGGTCCTGGGTCTCAAAAAGCATCGCCCCCCTCCGAGGACAGCGAACACAACGCCGCCCCAACGTCAAGAACAGCATTTACTAAGCGCAATCACCACCATCCAGTAGCAGCAATGTACGTCACCTTTGACCCTAAACATTGGAGTGAAAATTAAATGAAGGGACGGGAAGTCACTGTAAGGAATATAACCTACGCAGTATTCGCCTAATAATCAAGGAAAACCGGGGGAAAAATTGGCCAGATTGGTCAATCACTGGGAATTAAACCCGGGAGCTCCCGAATGCGAATCCCAAGTGTTACGGCCTCAACCAACTCGCTCGGTTTATTTGGAGAATCTAGAAGTCAAACTTTTAAAAACAATCAAAAAGTCGTTATATATTTTAGTAAAGCTCCGTAACAAACGGTATCAGTATTTTCATATGAAATACACAGGACCGGATTAAAGGTGACCCAAGGTAAATTTTGCCCAAGTGTTCAAACAATTCTGAAATTAGTTTTCGTGCACATTAACTTTTCAGCTAAAATAATGTATTTACAATAAGAAATTCGTCTTCTGTGTGAAACGAAGCTGAAGAAAATAATAATGTGAACTAATCGACAGAAGTCCAACCCAGTTATTCTCCTCACTTTATTGTCTTCTGAAACTTTGGTATAACAGTCTACAGACTGATATTATAAGTCGCAACTGTTTTCTTCTCGTAATCTTGAGTCATTCCCTTCTATCTTTCTTCACTTTCTGTGTCTTTCAAACAACTGATTTTGACGATACAATCACTCATCACTCATTAACTGCTTTCTTTCGAGGCGTCCGTACTCATACAGCTGACACATGCACACACGCGAGCACACACACAAATTAAAAACTGAGTGACCTTTGTTTGTAACTCACTCACTCTGTTCGTTGCCTCACCTCTTTATATAGTGAGGATGACATAACACGTACTTTTCTCGAACTACTACGAATACGCCGGCCGCCGGACACTTCTGGAATAATCTTGAAAACCCCTTTTTGTTCTGCCGCTGTGATTGTTGCCACGTAATCACAACAGTCGTGCGAGGCAGCCTGATCTTGTGTGCCCTTGACACACGCAACGCTAGTGGGGCGGGGCAACCGGCACCAAGCAACCTTGGTTGTGCGCCGCGGCCGGTGTAACAATAAGTTACTGAAATAAAAATCTATAAGCGTACATTTATATAAAAATTTGATGTGTTGCAGTCTCGCCTTTCTCAAACTATTCTTATAAACGCTCGTTCGTCTACTTCATGTTCATCGAGAGAAACATTTGCAGGAATTTGCTAAATAATCTGCTTTCTCATTTGCTTCAATCCCTCGATGCCTTGTTGCCCATCGTAGCTGTAGGGCATTCCTGGCACCAAGAATCCTCAAGGACTGAGCGCAATCCACACCAGTTTTGATGTTACCTGGTATGAAGAAACTCTTTTGAGAGCACTTCGTCTCTCTGTAAGGAATGAGAATCTGTTACCTTGGTAGCCTCTCTCTAGACCTCTAGCAGTAGGTCAGAATAGCAAAGATGACTAGAATATCGCCCTAGACTGAATCTGCCTTTGGAGACTTGCTATGAATTCCTGCTCCAAAATGTGTTCATACGCAAGATCCATCGTAAAGCAAACAAAACGGTTTTTGGTACAGTCTGGATTATTCCCTTTGTTCTAGTCCTCTCGAAAACCGAGGGTTACTCTGAAAGAAGGTCAAAACAGCCTGCATGAGATCCGATCTGATGTATGATATTGAATTGTTTACGAAATTTGAGTTCTGGGTATGTCCAATAGATTGGCAACCTCCCCTCCAACTCCGTGTTTGCCTAAGACCATAAGAATAGCCTCTGTCTGCAAGAACACATCCATAGATGGTAATCCTACAAGAGTATCTAGAGGCTGTTTTAAAGGCTACCACGTTATAGTTTGGATTTAAACTGGCATCAGAATAGTCCAACCTGGCACTATACCAAACCACGTTAGATCTATGAATAGATTCGCGACATTAAAACTGTTGCTCTGAGATCGTTCTATCCCCTTTTGGATATTAATGTGTCTGACTCAGAAATGAATCCGGTTTTGTTTTAAATTTCTTTCCGTATTCATTATCGTTATGTTTGTATTTATTTGGTTTTCTAGTTCTGTTTTTCTGTTTACACACATATTTGCCTGTACACAAACGCCCATGACCCGAGGTTCTCCACGTGACGGAGCACCAAAGCCAAACATTCTAGCCGCCTTGCCTATGAGGAGGGCACCCCTAAGCAGGGCCCCTTGCTCGCCCACCAGGACCGTCAGTAGCATGAGTGGGCGAAAACTGCGACCGACTATTCGTTTTTTAGTTAATGCTCTTCGAAGTATTCTATACCACCCAAAAAATTCGATGTGATTTCATTGGAAATATTTGATTGAGACTGCTTGAATCCACCAAACAACCATTGGTAGAAAAAGGTTTGTGTGTAAACCTCAAATACGAAAAGGTTAAACATCATTTAAGATCACCATCTTCCAAGGAAGCTAACGAAGATTAAAACAAGGTCTCCCAACCCAAACTACCCTTCACACGAAGTATTCCGAAAAAATCGATTTTCTCAGAAATGGTTATAATGAACGGTATATCATATGCTTAATGTATTCATGACAAATGAAGTCTATATGTTGAATTTTCCTGGACTGACCTGTGACCTCTTCTTCATCCAGGGTGAGTTTCGAATAACTGGTGAACCATAAGATATGAGCAAAATCTTACTGTACAAAAATGTATGTCTCGTTAAATATCATTTATGCCAGGTACATTTTTCAGTAGAGCTGACCGCTTCCAAGATATTCCTTGTTACTTGCTTGAATGTTCAATATTATTAGTACGAACACGTTGTTCGTTTTTTACTTTCTCTACTACGTATAGTGAATTGAGGAAATATTGCACTCCACCCAAAAATTCGATTTTGACATTTCACCGGAAATATATGTTTTGAGGCCCCCTGAATTCAAAAAAGCATTTTAGTAAAAGGTCCGTGTGTGTCTGTGGACAGCATAACTAAAAAACAAAAAGTCGCTTAAAAACCAAAATTCGTAATTAAGTTTAATGTCTTTCAAGAATACGACACGAAGATTTTGAAGAAAATAGCCCCACCCTAAACTACCCTTTACATGGAAAATTTTTATTTTCTTTAAAATGGCTAACGATTTTGATTAAAATTTCATGTTTGAGATATTTTTATGACAAATGAAATGTATATGTTGAATTTTCTGGCTATAGCCCCTGTAGTCGTATTTTCTCTGGACGACTTTTGCATAACTGGTAAACCGTTAGAGATAGACCAAATCGTACTATACAAAAATGTAGATTTTGCTAAAACACACAATTTATGTCCAATTCATTTTTTTTCGAAGAGTGAACCATTTCGGAGATATTCCTTGTTATGTGTGTGAGTTTCGGAAAACAACTTCCGTGAAATGGATCATCGTTGTTCATTTTTTTGTGTTAAGTGTGCAAAGAGAACGGAATCTCAAAGCTTTAAAACATTTGACTATCGCACAAAGCCTGCTGTATTCTAATATTCCCTTTGCACCTACAAGGAAATAAGCAATAAGATAATTTGTACAAAAGTTTATCTCAACTAAGACGAAGAAGATATAGGAATAACAGTTTGTAAGAATGGTTAGTACAAGAGTAGAGAAAGTCATGTGAGTGCAACTCATCAGATTAAAAAGTAATGTTTGTAGGAATAATTCACGTAAGAGTAAGTAGGGAACATCACGTGAATGAAACATCAAATGTTTTTCTTGGTGATATAAAATACTAATTTATGCACCTTGTAGGCCTTCTTCCTCGTGGGAATTAATGACAACGTTGCTAAGAGAGGTAGGTAGGAAGGATTCTTTTTTGCCTTTCCGTCTTGAAGCCACAAGAAGGACCGAGGACACATGTTTTTTGTGTCCTTTTCTCTGTTACCATCTTGTCCTTGCGCCCAATTGAACATCAAAAGTCCAGCTGTCAGAAAAATGTGCTCCATATGACGGACATCATTTCTGTACCAAAGTCTCAAAGAATGTAATGACATCCTCACTGTCATAATAATATGACAGATCACGTGACATGTGACCATGCACCTTCACCTTTAGGTTACCTCAGTTTCCGTTCGGAAAGTTAATGACCCGTAATAACTGCTGGGTTTCGGCTCAGGTAAGAATTTAGTTCATGACACACAATTGCACATTCTTTGAATGGGATACTTTTCAAAGGTAAATGCTTGTATTTAATTTAATTTTTGATGACTTCTACCATATGCCTAACATAGAGGAAGTATTGCTTTCCACCAAGCAATTCGTTACCGAGATTTCATTGGTAATAACTCGGGCCAGGCATTTAATGACCTATAATTTGGTAAAAAATGCAAAATAAAAAATGCATTTATGACCTAAAAATTATAGAAAATGACCCAAAAAGATGACCCCAAATATGTTAAAGTTACCAAAAAATAAAGAATTCCCAATAAAAATTCTATTTATTTGTTATTATTACTACATTAAGCACTCACTTTGTTACTAAGTTACATAAAATATAACATAAAATCAAAATATTAAAAGAAAATTATAAATGTACATGTTAGAGTATCTTTTATTGAAGAAATTCCATTTCAGTGCACTTTTATAACAATTTTGAGTTGTAGTTAACAATCACAAACTGCCGGGATTCTCAAGCAAAAATGACTGTCTATTGTCTGCTAGTACTGACTTATAAATGGAAAAGCTTCACTCTACTTCAACGGAAACAATTGGAGCATACTGAAAGCAAGCAATATCTCCTGGATTTAACTCACAGTCAGCAAGAGAAAACTTCACCAGACAAAGCACTGCCAATTGAACACAATGTTTTGTACCCCCTGTTCTTGTCTATACACTTCTTTATGTTCATTACCACTGTATCACCCACTTTACCATATGCACAGCTCAAATCATTCACTACTTTATCCACTATTTGTAGCTGTTCCATTAATGTCACTTGGGATTTTTCCAGAGAAGTTATTGCATCAGGAAGGAGTCCAAAATTGGTGTTTATGTAAGAAAGTTTACCCGCAATTTCTTGCGTCTTTTTGATTGACACAGACTCAGCATTATCAAAAGAATCAATTACTTTCTTCACAACGTCAAAATTCTTGCAATAATAACTAGAAGCCTCGAGCCACGTTCCCCATCTAGTCAAAACGGCTGAAAAGGGCAGTTGCACTTCTGGAGCTTCTGCTTTGAATGCTACAACTCGAGAGGGCAAGTCTATTAATCACATATCTTGAAAAATAGGGATAGGAGTTAGCATAGCATTTACTTAAAGCCAAGAAATTGTATTGACAAGGAAAAATACTGAATTTTAATTTTAAAAAATGAATTAAATACAAATAATCTCCCAACCTTCTGGAAAAGTGTTAAAAATGCTCAAAATGACCTAAAAATTGCCAAAAAATGACTTATCCGTAAAAAAAGTAAGAAAATGCACAAAAATGCCCTAACAAATTGCTTTTATTTAACTCGTTAGTCAATGCCATACTTTTCCGTATATGCAAGCAATGTTTCAACCTTCATAAGGAAAAGATGCAAAATCATTAATTGCCTTGCCCTAGTAATAATGTTTTGAGAACCCCTGAATTAAAAAAAAAAAAGAAAAAAGTTAGACATAACTAAAAAACGAAATGTCGAAATGCCATTCAGTATATTCCAAAGATGTGATACTAACATCTTCCAGAAAATCACCACCCCAAACTACCCTTTATGTGAGACATTTTACTTTATTGGTGCTTGCTGGTGTTTTTAAACACACAATCTGTGCGTGGGCAATGTTTAAGAGCTGGAATCAGTCTGGTCTACCGGGAAAGTACGAATCGGTTGGGAAATTTAATGTCATGCTGGCAGGTTGGCCATGGTAGCTTAGTGGTTAGAACAGCCGCTCGATAAGCGTAAGATCCGTGGTTCAAATCCCTACTATGGCATTGAATTTTTCAGTCCTGATTCCACCTCGTTAACAAATAGGTATTTAAGATATTTACATATACATCCTGAATTTTCTGGAAATATTCTGCGAAGGCCGCTTTGCTGGGGAGAATTTTGCTTCTGTAAACATTAATTTCGAGTTGCATTTCCTTTGGTATAGCTATGTACCATTTTGGATATCATTAACTTCAAGTAAGTAGAAAAATGAGTTTTGACTAACAAACTGTATAATATATATATAAAAATAGTTGAAGAGTCAAGCGAGAGTACATAAGATTTGTTTTAGCACGAATGAAATACTAAGCAAATTGGCAAATGTACCTAAATTGGCACAAGTCTTTGTGAATGGCCATTATTTCAGAACATTAACTTTATTCTAAGCTGGCAGGTCTACCATTTCTGTATAAGAAGAAGGTGATTATAGACAATAATTAACAATCGAAGTGGTAGAAACAAAAGGAGTCGACAACGTTCGCGAAACTTCTAGCTGCGATATTGCCTGTGAGTGTGTGTAGATATCGAGAACGGTCTGTGTGACGTCCGTGCTATATAAGGAAGCGAGAAACAATAGAGAGTGAGTTTAAGAATTGAGTTACGGACATGAATCGGTGAGTGTGTCAGTGAGTGCAAGATAGCTGTGCGTGTGTGTCGTCGTGTTAGTACGTGGTGTCAAGACTCGCCGAGCGTTGCGAGTGATTGTAACATAATTAAGGTATAAGAGACAGGAAGTGAAGAAAGACATTAAAAGGACTGAACAAGTTTATGAGAAGAATAGTTGTGAGTTGTGATAGCAAGAAAGACTGGTCTATGTTAACGACGAGAAGGAAACTGCGTAGTTGTGGTAACAGTTTAGAAGTGATAGAAAAGTAACGAACGGACTGATTTTTGTTCTTTTTGTCACAATACCAAAGCTAAACAATTTTATTTATTACGGTATTAAGGATCTAATGTGCAAAACTCAAAACTAATTGGTAGAAAATGGGACTGCAAGCATCATTGAGCATTTTCATGCACTGAAAGAAAGACTTTAAATGGTTAAAAATACTACCAGCACGTGCCCAAGGTCATTTAAATGGTTACGTGACAGGCGTTTAGAGCGCAACTGCCTGAAAATAACTAGAACATAGTACTCCCATAGAACGAGATTTTTGTATAAGCAAAAATCCAAAAATCAGTATTTTCAGTTTTTTCTGGTTGATCCTGTTAAGACAGTGAAACACCGCATATGACCCTATTTCAATGTGCGATTTATTGGTACGTATCATCTCGTACTAAGACCGGATCTTCCAATCTAAGGGCAAGAAAAGGCAAACGAAGGGTTTGAGTCAGGAAACTGTCACCTTCAGGGATAAACATTTACCCCATGGTTTCCCTTCTGAACGCGCTGCTAAATGCTTCAATACGTGCGTACGGCTGGCAAGGGATGATGCTTTGTATCTGATGAAAACAAAGAAACAAGTGAGCGATCGGGAACCGCAGAGCCATTAAATCTGTATTCAGAAGAAGGGTTGATACATTTCAAGAGGCTACTGTCTCTGACACTATGAAATACGCCTGCCGATTCTTTCCCTGCTCGATCGTTATATCCGATAGTCATTATAAAAGTTATATGCTCCCTGCAAATTATTCTTTTCAAACCCTTCCTTCTCCCCTATCTGCCTCCCCATTTTTTGTATATTTATAAGGAATTCCTTGAATGGGTGGCAAAGAACCGCAAGTTAATAAAAACTCTCGTTAATAAAACAGGAACGAAAACTCCACGAAAGAAATAAGAGCAGGAAAACGGAGAAAGTGAAATAATTGCGGAAATGATGTGTCCCAGAATAGACAAGAACTGACAATTTACGGGAAAAGCCTTCATATAAAATAGTCCCTAGCAGTTTGGCAAATAGATATTCAAATAAAGAAAACCACAAGGTAGAACGTCTATCATAACTTCTGGAGACTTCTTACAAAGACTTGTATTTCTACATAAACATTTGGAGTCAACTCGAAACTTTAGTCAGCTTTGCAAGTTTGCACCAAAGAACTTACAATATTACTTAGATAAGTAAAGTTTTTAGTTTCTAATTTGTTCTTACTTTAGAATAATCTCGGATACTCACAACAGGGCAGGGACCTAAATAATCCCCACCCTTTTTTCTCAGAACATTTTACGGTCGCGGAATTCTGCATTGCAAGTAGTTCCACATTTTGTAGCTCGTGTGGAGCCTCACTACACGGAAACTTCAAAAGTGTAAAATAATTGTATTTTGGTTTCAAATGTTTTTAGGTGTTCAAGTTGTGAAGAGAATATGTCATACAATTCCTTCAAAAGTTCGTTGTGTTTTTCCAGGAGAATAACGTTCATCGTGAACACGGAACGTAAGCAAGGGAAATGGTATAAATCTGCAACTACCAGTCTTACAAATCAAACATTTAACTTTAATGTCTTCATCTCGAAAAAAAAAAAAAAAAAAAAAATCTGGTGTGTTGCACTCGCATGACTTTCTCTACTCTTGTACTAACCATTCTTATAAACTCTTATTGCTATATCTTCTTCGTGTTAGTTAAGATAAACATTTGTACAAATTATCTTATTGCTTATTTCCTTGTAGGTGCAAGGGAAATGTTAGAATACAGTAGGCTTTGTGCGATAGTCAAATGTTTGAGATTCTGTTGTCTTTGCACACTTAACATATAAAAAAATGAACAACGATGATCCATTTCACGAAAGTTCTAAGTTTTCCGAAACTCACACACGTAACAAGGAATATCTCAGAAATGGTTCACCCTACAAGAAAATTTATTGATACATAAATAATTTAATTGTGTATTTTAGCAAGATCTACATTTTATAGTATAATTTGGTCTATCTCTAACGGTTTACCAGTTATGCAAAAGTCGCCCAGAGTAAATACGACTACAGGGGCTATAGCCAGAAAATTCAAGATAAACATTTCATTTGTCATAAAAATATCTCAAACATATGACATTTTAATCAAAATCGTTAGAGCCATTTTCAAGAAAATCAAAATTTTCGAAAAATGTTCCATATAAAGGCTAGTTTAGGGTGGGGCTATTTTCTCCAAAATCTTCGTGTCGCATCCTTGAAAGACATTAAACTTAAATACCAACTTTGGTTTTTAACCGACATTTCGTTTTTGAGCTAGCTGTCCACAGACAGACTGACAGACTGACACACAGACACACACACGGACCTTTTTCTAAAAATGCTTTTTTTTTGGATTCAGGGGGTCTCAAAACATATATTTCCGGTGAAATCTCGACATCGAATTTATGGGTGGAATACAATACTTCCCCTACTTACCAGTAGAGAAAGTAATACTCAACTTCCCATTCAATTGTATGTACTACTATATATATTCCGCACCATCCGCCTCTGATTAGCAGGTCTGGTTCTGCTTACCTTGGTCAGTGGGGGGGGGGGGGTAAATAACATGTGTAATCACTAATCAACCCGGGAACATATTGCTTTTAATAAGTAAAATTATAAATTCAAAATGAAACAAATATTCATGTAACATTGTTACATGTCCTTTTCAGTTTTAAGCTACGGTGTTGACGCCAGACAGGTTACACACACAGATTTTTAAATGCTATTTTAGGCCCAAGAAGTCTCAAATGATGTATTTTTCCGGTGAAATATCTGTAACGAATTCTTGAATGGAATACAATATTTTCTGTACTTACCTTAAGTTCTGCTAGAGAAAGGGTCAGTGTGGTGAGGGATATAGTGTGCCAATGTCGAACCAGGATAACGACCAAGCCAAGATAAAACGTGTCTCCCATATTTTTTGCCTAAGTCTTGCTGTTTTGGACGTGTGAGGAAAGAACCAAGTTGGACACACATTTCCTCGAGTCCACGCCACGCCACGCCATGCCACGACTCCATTACTCCAGTAACATGTGAAGAAGGAACTGGAAGGGGTGGAGAAGGCAATAAAATGCAGAAGACGAAACCGTGTCATCTCGTCTGGGTGGGAACGACATCTCCACTCGTTAAAATTTTCCCTGAATTGTTTTCAAAAGGAATAGAAAAGAGAGAGAGAGAGAGGGGGGGGGGGTGGAAAAAAACCGTGTGTGTGATGGTTTCGTGTATTGTGCACAGATGGTTCGGAGTGTATGTGTTCCTATCTCATTCACACTTCCCTTGCTATCAGAATGTGTTTCTGAAGACCGCCCTGGCAAAACTCTGCCTTCAAACCAATCGATAGTTCCAACTTCTTATCGATAAAACACTTTCACTTTAAATGTGTCGTTACAGTGAATTCTGATAGAAATATAACTATACTTATGATATACATAGAGAGTTATGTACAACTGACCCATTTCCTTCTCTAATTATTCGCTTGGAAACTCCCTCTGAGAGCAATTTTATTTTCTCTACTCGTATAGTAAGTAGGGGAAGTATTGTATTTCACCCAAAAATTCGATGTCGAGATTTCTCCGGACATATGTTTTGAGACCCCTGAATAAAAAAACAAGTATTTTTAGAAAAAAGAACGCACGCGTGCACGCGTGCGCGCGTGTGTGTTTGTGTGTGTGTGTGGACAGCATAACTCGTAAATGAAAAGTCGGTTAAAAACCAAAGTTGGTATTTAATTTAACGATGTGATACGATGATTTTTATGAAAATTCCTCCAGCCTAAACTACGCCTTATATCGAAAATTTTTCGAAAATTTTGATTTTCTCGAAAATGACTGTAACGATTTTGATTAAAATGCCATATGTTTAAGATATTTCTCTGACAAATGAAGTGTATATTTTGAATTTTCTGTCTATATCTCATGTAGTCATGTTTACTTTGGACGACTTTTGTATAACTCGTAAACTGTAAGAGATAGACAAAATCTTACTGTACAAAAAATGTAGATCTCCCTAAAACACACAATTTATGTATAAATAAATTTTTTTATAGAATGAACCATTTGGGAGATATTTCTTCTCACTTTGGTGAAATGGAACATCGTTGTTCATTTTTTTTATATGTTAACCGTGCAAAGAGAACGG
>CM060967.1:16577283-17039783 GCA_030765045.1 Tenodera sinensis | reverse complement strand
TTTGCGCACAGATAAGATCATTGTTAGAAAAGCCCGATCAAGATGTCCATCATTAGCGACTGGGTTTAACCATGCTGACCACGCGCCGCCCTTATTGACTGCATGATAACCAACATCTGTTTTAACGGCCACAATAGACGGCAGACAGACACTTGGAAATGTGTAGCTTTGGACTAGCACTAGACTAGAGGCCTATTGTGTGGTATTCATTTTTATCTATGTCGCTTACAAAACATGAAATATCAAATTGTAAGTACATATCTACATGCTAACAACCTATTTTCCACAACAGCACAGTAAAGATTTAAAACAATGAAGTAATTACTTATTTTACTGCACGTAGCGAGGAGTAGCTTGTATTTAAAACATCTACATACGTCTTTTTTTTTTAAAAAAAATCTGATGTGTAACATTTACGTGAATTTCTCTTCCAATTCTTTAACTCCCTGGAAAGGCTCATTCTTCTATTTACGCCACGATAATGGGGATAAACATTTGTAGAATTCCGTGTAGTCGCTATTTCTTTCAAGGTACAGTGGTAAATTTGAGCTATAGTCAAAACGTTTAAGAGCTGGTCGGCTTATGATGGCTTTAAAACCCCATTCTCTTTGCATAACTAGAATGGGAAAAATGACTTCTCACTTGAGAAAAGGCGGCGCCGTAGCCGAGCGGTTAGCGCACTCGCCTACTACCTAGGCGGCCCGGGTTCGATCCCAGGGACCCGCATGTGGTATTCGTGGTGGACGAAGCGGCGTCAGGGCGGGTTTTCTCCGGGTGCTCCGGTTTCCCCCGCCATCTCATTCCACCGGTGCTCCATCTTCATTCCATGTGTCATCAGTGTCACCGCCTGCGGTGCCGTAGTAGTAAAAGCGGGCGTTAAACACTACAACAACACAACACTTGAGAAAAAATAAACTATTTAAAAATCAAAACCAATAAAAAGAAATACTTCAGAAAAGGAGAATTCCACAGAAAAAATTAAATTGTGTTCTTTAACGAGATGTACATTTTTTGTATAGCAAGTATTGTGTATACTTTATTTAGGAAACTCAAGATATACATTGCATTTTTCATGAAAGTATCTAAAACACATGCCATTTTAATCAAAAGATAAACTTTTATATGTTAATATGACATTCTGAAGATGAGCATTTTCACAAAATGTTTTATATATATGGACCGTAAGTTTTGCACATGGCTTCTCTACGTTACATGGAGAGAGTCCCTGGACACATATTTTTAAAAACATTGATTAATTCTGTATTAGGAAAATAATGATTAAAATTTATGGCTCTAGTCTCTCGTGTATAAATTGATATATAGAAAAATATTTCTCCAGGGAAGTTTTCAATATTGAATGGTTAAAGAACTGTGAGAAATTTCATTAGTTTTTGTATAATAGCTTTTGAGAAAACGTTCCCTAAAAGTTTCAGAAAAAGAGTAGCAGTTTTCAAACACATGCTAAAATATATTTCAGGTAGCTATCTAATTCTACTTCTAACACAAACAAGCTATGTTTACCGCTTGAAACAGCGTTGGTATACCTGCTTACAGTCTCCTTATACCTAAAACGAGAAATTAGAGGACATAGGAATGAGAAAATTATGGTGGCTGAAAGAAACTTTAGATAGAGGTTATGAAAAGTAGTAAGACAAAGAATAGAAGATATCAACAAGCAGAAAATCTTCAGGAGTATTAGGGAAATTAAAGCATTAGTGTTGGGTAGAGAAATAAACAATGAATTGGGGAGGGAAAATATACAGATACATGTTGTAAAGTAAGTAGAGAGGGACAAACATGGTTTAGATCTGGGGTAACGAACATAGGGGCATGAAAGGGGAGATTGGACTATATACGATAAGTCCATTGTGTAGAGGTTTACAAATTGATTTGCATTATGCTTTAGACTGTGAGGAAGCCAAAAGATAGAAGAAACAATAATGAGTACGAACGAAATGGTGGCAGCACCAAGGGAGATGATAATGATAACACTTATAAAGACAAGGAATTTATTGGAGACGAGAGGCATTTGGCGAAATAATGTTTAGAAAAATTGAAGACAAATGGAGACGGAAGATAGCGTTTTGACTTGTCGTTTAATTCATATAAAGACGTAGCATTACTGCAGTTTTAATCCGAATATTTGTAAATAAGCATTAAGTAAAAGCATAGTTGCTGGAAAACATAGCACTCAAAAGGGGGCGTGGCAGTGCGCTAGCTGCAACTCTTGAAACTTACAACACTTTAAAATTAATCATTTCACGATTACTTTTTTTAATTTATTCCCGAGACTGTATCCTTTACTTTTGATTTCTCTTTGAAAATTGTACATTTTCGTTATTTTCAAGTTACATTCCTCTACAATTTTTTGTACCACTAGCTGATAATTTTCTAGCGATTTTATTGGTATTAACGGTGAAATAGGAATTGCGGCTATTTAGGAAAAGAAATTCACCACAGTAAAACATCACTATAATTAAAGCAGCTGAATAGTGAAGTAGAAACACAGACAATGAAAACCTTGTTGTGATACAGATTAATTTTCACAAGTGCCCCGAACGTTTCAGAGACCACTAAACGGCACCTGAGCCTGTTGTAGCCCAGCTGCTTGCTGAGGCGTGACCGACTCTGGAAGAGTTTTCAATAGGTTTACTGAACTTTTTATAATTATTCTATAAATCATGACAACTATTTAAAGTGATTATTTGCATTAATAGCTTATGTAGTCGGTCTATAAAAATTGTTTCAGCCGTCAGAAAAATTATAAAATTTACTCTTAAAACATGTGAATTCATGTACCTCTTTTCTCTGAAACTACTTGTAATGCAGAATCACACTTTTGCATCATTGTTTTCAGTATGATCAGATATGTTCTGAACCTCACATTTAGTTATGTATATAGTTTTACTAGTAAAGTCAAAGAAGTGAAAATACTTAAAGATTTGCAATGTTGTTACTTTGTTAATATTACTAATATGTTATAAGATATTATTGTGGTTCAGAAAGTTTATCTGCGTGCTGTATACACATACTCAAAATTTCACCTCTCTACCTCTACCTCTCATACTTTCTGAGAAAATGGTACTTGAATCCACATGTTTTAAGAGTAAATGTTTTTATAGGTGAAATAATTTTTATAGACTCAGCTATATAAGCTATTAATGTAAAGAACCACTGAAATAATTGTCATACTTTATGGAATAACGCCGACAAATTTCAGGGAAAATCATTGAGAACAGAGCAGTGGTAGTGTAACTTAATTTAACTCACTAAGGGTAATTTGTTTATGTTCAGACTAGTTTCTCCCCTTAATGAAACAATGAGAAATATGCTGCCTGTTTGTGAGGTAAGGATATTAGTACGCCTCTGCCGGCACCATTTCCCCGGCCACTCATGGTTCCATCGCGCAGTGAAAAGAGCCCGCGAACAGGTTACTGTATGTTTTAATAACTCTATACCGGATGGAAGAGAAGTTATTACATTAATTTAAACCAGTGGCAGACCTCGGTATTTGGAACACATTTTATATCTTACGTTTTTGACTCTTACCATTTCCTACGGGTATATTTTAGTTTTGTCGAAAACAAGCTGGCAACACTGCAGATTGTGTGAGTGTCACTTTCCCTAGCACATTACACAAAAATAATGTAACGGTGCGTCTTGAGTACATAAACACATACCCTGCCTTGTCCTTCCATGTTTACTGTGCGAATATAGGCCAATCAGAAGCGTTATTTCCCAAAACATTAAACGAAAGCGAAAGCGCCTGACCTGTTTACATCCACAAACCAGGTCAATCCCCTGACCAACTTCAACGCAACGTTGTCGACTTACTTCACATCTGAAAGAACTGCTCGGAGTATTCCTTCACATCTTTTAAGTGATTAATTTTTTCGAAACCCTGTGTGATGTCGCATAATTACTACCGAAGCTATGTCAGAAATAAGTTACTCTACGCAACTTACAAGCAACAAACTGTTATCTTTGCACATTCTTGTGAAGTTAGGCACCCAATTTGTATCAAAATCCATTTATTTTCTCGAAATCGGCTGATCAAAGAACAAAACGCCATTGGACATTTTTGCTTGTAATGTTTCTATGAAACGCATATTAGAAGGAATGTAATTACTTACCTTCCATTCTCTATATAGCTATATAGATCATATCCCGTTTGAGTTTTACAGAGTGTAAACATGAAACTCGCAAGGTAGCCACGAAAAAACCAATGGCAAGAGTGTCCGGGAGGATGGGAATTGAACCCAGTGCTGCCCCAATGAAGCCTCACACGTTATCACTGTTTATACAACGGAAGTAAGTTTAAGTTCACTTTTCCACGTGAAAGGGCATGCTATATACGTTTTTACAGATTAAAACGTGACAGGGTCGGAATAGCCTCTCTTGTATGTGCGATAATGACCGCTATCATCAGCAACAAAGAGGGAATGTTTGCACGCGCCTGGAAGTTTCTAATCCTCTACAGAAGTTGATGTCAATGGGAGGGAGGGAGGGAGGGGCTGTCAAATTAACACACTCCATGAACTGCAGGTGAAGCAAGGGGGCCAACATAATAGGGAGACGTTGAAACATAGGACCAAGTAGCATTCGCTTCAAATGCTCTGGTCCCCGAAGCTATTGTTTGATTTTCTATTATAATTGCGTTTTAATAGACAATGGAGAGAGAGCTGGCTGGATGCTTGCTGCTGGTATTGTTATAAAGAGAGTCTCTATGAAATATCAAGCAGAAATGTACTACAGTGGAAAGGAGAAAAAAGATATAGCTACCTGCTGGCATCTAAATGGGTCAGGATAAAGGGCAGAGTGCGTATTATGTTGGGGTAGACGTGTGTACCTTCGCTACTTGGTTTTGTGCTCAAACGCACGTTTTATATACACTCTTTTATTTTCACTACACGAAAAAGTTTGATGTTTGTGCCCCCTGGAGTGCTTAGCCTTTACTTGATTCCTTTTCAGTCCTAAAAAAGTATTAAGACAAAGGGGTTTTTTATTTCTATTCATTTTGCGCGAAGAGGGATAGTCTGTTATTCGTTATATTGGCAAAGGTCGCTGCTATTGCGAATGCCTGCTGAGGTCGAACATGTAATAAGGAAATAAATATCAGACTGCAAACACTGCTTTAGGTGGGTGACATAAAATCTGACTAGATGTCCCTCCAGGGAAACATCTAACAACGTCCGGGTAACTTGTACAACATTGATAAATATATAATACAGTATAAGTGTCATTCATCCATGCTTTAATATTCCACTAGTCTAGCTGGCAGAACTGACATCTAATACTGTGACAAATCCCACTCCTGACACCAATATTCCAAATGACACTTTCAGTTACTCTTTCTGTCGGTTTATTTCTGTCCAAAAACCAATTCTGTTTTATTGTTAACATAGTCTAATGTCATATAAGTGCTGAGGCTTTATATTTGGACTCGGGAGTTCAGTAATTGGATCACCCTGAAGATGCTGGACGCAGTTTTCAGCGAAACGTCGGAGGAAGGCAATCTAACTCGACCACGGCCTACAAGCCCGGAAAATCTACGTAACATAGTCTAATGTCCTTCGTGAACTTACAGCTCACAGCTGTTTTGTTATTTCATAGCCTTGACACACACACAAACTGCACTGTCCTTCTACCCTTTCTGCCTCTTTCTTCAAGCAGCTGCTTCTGACGGCCACACTCCCTAAAACTGCTTCACACAACAAAAAACGTCGACGCGACGATTAAATGTCCACAACTGTCTAACGATACACACATTCACTCAACGCTTTTTGGTAGTGTTTAACGCCCGCTTTTACTACATGTGGCATCGCAGGCGCAGTGGAATGAAGATGGAGCACCGGTGCAATGTGAGGGGAGACGAGGGAAACCGAGGAACCCGGGGGAAATCCACCCCTACGCCACCTTGTCCATCACAAATCGCACATACGGTCGCCTAGGATCGAAACCGGGTCGCTTTGGTGAGAGGTGAATGACCAACAGGCCACGGCGTGGCCACCTTTCTCTCTCTCTCTCTCTCTCTCTCTCTCTCTCTCTCTCTCTCTCTCTCTCTTTCTGTCAACGCTGACTGTATACACACAATTAAAACTACTGCTAATAGCCATCTCGTTCAACAAATTTTCATGACTCCATCATGATAACCGGCTTCTCTCGCCGTGTCGTCTCGCTAATGCCAGAATGACGTAACACAGATTTTTCTTGAAATTCACTTTTCTCGAGACTTCTGTAAACAAGCCAGCAGTCGGAAGTTTTACAAAGAGTCTGGAATCACCTTGTTCTGACCACTCCATTGTCGTTGTTTACTCGCCGCATAGTGGTGTGAGGTAGCTTGATCTTGAGTGTCTTTGGCGGCTGTTGACCGAAGTTGCAATACTAACAGTGGCGGCTGAAAGATGAATACACGTAGTGCCAGCATTACTTCGCCGACTTTTTAAAATGTTTAATGTGATTAATTAATGTCATTTAACAACCCGGTGTTCTGTTATTGATGCAATATCTACACCACCGCTACTAGAACTGACTTTTTTCCACTGTGCATCGACTAGCACAAAGCGTCACCTACAATGGTAACGTGGAACTAATCACATCCGTCAGACTCGGACTTTTTTCTTAAGGAAATATGGAGCTACCATCAAATTAACAAATATATCTATTTCCGAACAACATACCCAATTAGGGTAAGTGTCTTAATGCTCCCAGACGCCCCAACTAAATCCAGCACAGCTTTATCTAACCACTGGTTATCGCCACCAAACAAAACGCATGGAAAGCAGAACAAAGAATTTTTGACTTCACATCTATAGAACCATTTATGTTTCTTGTAAATCTCCTAATTTAATTCCTACGTGGTTAATTGTCACTTTCTTGTTCTATATTTATGTGCAGATTACGAGCCTGTATTTCAGTTTAACCTTGTCTTCTACCAACGATAATGTAGAAAATGGGCTACTTAGTAGAAAACTTACTTTATTCCTGTTAGGAAAATAAACTATCGCAGTACTCGTGTATTCAGCAGTTCTTTTTAGTTTTCATAGCACAAGCAGACTTCTTCAACAAGTCTTCAGACTGCCATTTAGTCATCTGCTGATGACCTCAGGACTTCGAAGCGAGCTTGCCACCAGTGCCTCTGGCAGAGCAATAGGGGAAGACGAATGGAAGGGGTGAATGTCAATAGTTTCGAAGTCAGAGGCATAGATACAAAATATTTCATTGGTCGAGGTGCTAAGTCCCCTTCCGAACCTTATCTATGCGATCTATCTATAATGTATTTACTGTAAACTTAAAGTAGATGCAAACAGAAGCACGTGGCGGAAATGAACCTCATTGGCTGGTGCGTTTTAACACTCCCTTATTCTTCCACAATGTAGTTCCACGGTCTATTTAGCTTCTTACTTTACTTGCGTTCAATAAACCAGTCAAGCTGTTGATATAATAGAGAATATAACGTTGTAAATCAATATATTGCAATAATACACTTTATATATAATTGCCAATCGCAGGACATTGAGTTCGCTTGTTTAGGGTTTGCCTATTGCCTTGGTGCCATCTTGGCTTGCAAAATAGAAGCAAGATCAAGTACAAGTGGTTTACTTCAAAATCTGCGAGGAAAACCTTTAAGGGACGGTGGAATATTTGCTATATTAAATGTATTCAATACGTTTTCGGAGAAATATCCAACCGTGGCTATAAACGATCTGGTAAAGCCTGATAATAATAGAGACTGCAGAGTGCATTCTAAACAATGTATGGAAAAAATCTGAAGTCTTATCTTAGCTGAGATCTAAGAAAGTGATATATGTGATTACTACGAAACAATGGCTCTGATGCTCAATAATGCAATGGTTGATAAATTCAGCTTATCTGAAAAAGATGATTTTGCGCGATGACAACATTAATATCATTGTTTACATGCGCACGTGTAGTTACGTTAACCAATAGCGTATAAGAGGTGGAAGTTAGTGCGGAACGCGGAGGAATACTTAACTTTATTCTAACTGCAAATATACTATAGTAGAGAATACAGTGAAGTGTAATTTATTTATTTATCCTTTTTGCATATTTTAGTTAGCTATGTTGTTCACTCCTAAGGTTTCGAGGTCTATTTATGAAAGAATAAAGAATTGTTGGTACATATTAGAAAGTACAAAAGTGTTTCTATATTCAGTTAAGCATGAAAAGGTTAATGCTGGCTACGGTGGCCAGTTGTATGAATGCTTTTCGTTGGTAGTTTGATTAGACACCGAAGTAGGTATAGCTACTTGAGAAGAATTTGATGCTGATGCTACCTGCTGGGTTATCTTGATGACGTGAAGAGCTCTTCATCCCCAAACCTCTTGTGGTTTGTAAGGAATAGTGCTTCAAGTCAGCATATCACTGGCCCAGAAGAAATCCATCTCTTACAGATGAACAGTTACGTTTATCATAAAAACGAAAGGAATTTGGAGTGTGCAGAGTTATTGCTGGGTGGCCGTTAGTTGCATCCAGGTGCTTCTGTCTATCTGGTAGAGGGGTACAAAGAACCCTCTCACAGCTGTAGTTGTACAATTATTGCTTTAATAGTGGGTAATGTAATCCATATTGCAATGAGATTGATACCCTCCCCAACACACAATTATTTATACGCGTCGCATACAATTTGGTGGAGGTTTCAGATCATACATTTTTACTTTCTCTACTAGAAAGTAGGGGAAGTATTGTATTCCACCAAAAAATTCGATGTCGAGATTTCACCGGAAATATTTTGAGACCCCCGGAAACAAAAACAAAAAAAAAAAAAAAAACAAACAAAAAACAAAAAAAAAAGCATTTTTAGAAAAGGTCCATGTGTGTGTCTGTGGGTCTGTCAGTCCGTGGACAGCGTAACTCAAAACCGAAAAGTCGGTTAAAAACCAAAGTTGGTAATTAAGTTTAATGTCTTTCAAGGATGCGACACGAGATTTTGAAGCAAATACCCCACCCTAAACTACCCTTTACATGGAAAATTTTTCGAAAATATTTATTTTCTTGAAAATGCCTCTAACGATTTTGATTAAAATGTCATATGTTTGAGATATTTTGATGACAAATGAAATGTATATCTTGAATTTTCTGGCTATAGCTCCTGTAGTCGTATTTACTCTGGAAGACTTTTGCATAACTGCTAAACCGTTAGAGATAGACAAAATAATAATATACAAAAACTGTAGATCTTGCTAAAATACACAATTTATGTCTCAATAAATTTTCTTGTAGGGTTAACCATTTCGGAGATATTCCTTGTTATTTGTGTCAGTTTCGGAAAACAAAACTTTTGTGAAATGGAACATCGTTGTTCATTTTCTATATGTTACGTGTGCAAAGAGAACGGAATCTCAAAGGTTTAAAACATTTGACAAAGTCTACTGTATTCTAATATTCCCCTTGCACCTACAAGGAAATAAGCAATAAGATAATTTGTACAAATGTTTATCTCAACTAACACGAAGGAGATATAGGAATAAGAGTTTGTAAAAATGGTTAGTACAAGAGTAGAGAAAGTCATGTGAGTACAGCATATCAGATTTTTACATCTACTATGTCTCCTTCCTTTCATGGAGATTATGCCAGATGACTTGTGCCACTCTCATGCCATCTTTTCTTAGGTTTCCCTAGTCTTCTTTTCCCACGTGGTTGGCAATTTAAAATTTGTCTACTAAGTCGAGATCTTTGCATTCTATTAACGTGTTATATCCATGCTTCTCTATAATTTTGTATATGTTGTAACACAGGAGTAACTTGTAATTGGTTTAATATCTCTGCACTTTTTCTATCCCATAACGTAAATCAGAGTCGGGCAGAACAGCGTTTGCTTCGAATAAACTGTGCACGCAACCCGCGTAACATTCTTGCCGGTTGGAGGAGTGGTAGTTCTCGCTTCTTAAACTGTCGACTGTGGTGAATTGATTCAGTTAACGATCGGCGTCTTTGTTTCAAACAGGAAAGAGGTGGTCACACATTTACTATGTGAAATCGCAATTACAAACATTATCATACTCTGGTGTAACATTGCGTCGTAAGTGGTTATCTGAAACACCAGATCTCAGTTTTGATTTCACTATGTTCATCAGAGAAAACAAAATTGTTCACAGATATATGTAGAGCAAAATATTGCTGTAACACAAACAGCAATTATTTTTCAGACCAATACATTTTACTTTACACAGTTCTTTGAATACCTACGCCTGTGCCAACTAAATCTCAGCGCTTATTTTTATCACTAAATTTGTTTGTAGACGAGTTCACGTTGCACGTTAACTCTTACATTGACTACATCTATAGTATAAGGGTTAACAAACATTGAAATGTCATTCCCAAGTTTCCTGAAATCATGTAATCTATGTGAAGTAAACACAGATTTTAAGTCTTCAAGAATGGGAATATAACTAGTTCAGTAATTTTAGAAATTTGAAATAATTATTTCATAATTCAATTTGTTAGCTAAGGGAGTTGTCACGTGGCATGGTATATTTGTTATGTTTAGATTGTAAACCTTAATAATGATAATGATGATGATGATAATGATAATAATAATAATAATAATAATAATAATAATAATAATAATAATAATAATAATAATAATAATAATAATAATAATAATAATAATAATAATAATAATAATAATAATAATAATAATAATAATAATAATAATAATAATAATAATAATAATAATAATAATAATAATAATAATAATAATAATAATAATAATAATTGTATACAACAAACAAAAAGGTAGATAAGAAAACACTAGTTCTTTCGTTGTATGGGCCTGCAGTGTTGGCTCGAAGAAAACCACGTAATATCTATCTAGTTACAAATGAGGTAGGCGGTATTGACACAGATATAATTACTCCACTGATACCGGTCTCGAAGTCCCTTTGGACTCCTAACAATTTTGATTAAATTGCTATATGCTTAAGACTTTTTCGTGGTAAATGACATGAATTTCCCTCTATAACTTTTGCATTACTGGTAAACCGTAAGAAATGGACAAAATCTTAGTCCACAAAAAAACGTAGATATCGTTAATATACACGATTTGTCAAATATTTCTTTTGTGCAACGAGCCATTCCCTAGATATTCCTTGTTATTTGTGTGAATTTCCCAATATTTTTGTCAAATGGGAATCCGTTATTCGTTCTTTATTTTTTGGCTATGCAAAGAGAATGAAATTTCAAAGCCATCACATAGTGACTAATTTATCAGTTACTAGTTTGGCTCTGTACAATATATGTGTACGCAAATTACAGTATGTATTACCATTGTGTATAATAAAAGAATCCGAGCACCATTTCAACTCGGAATCTGTTCGTTAGAAACCCGCCGCCGTACTCACCCGTCCTAATGGAGTTCAGTTTTATTTATGGATGCACTTTAACTGTATGGTTCCCAGCGTCACATTCCATATTGAGCATGGAAGACCACTTAATTTAGCTCAGAGACCTCTTTATCAATCTTGAGTTTCTTTTACGTGCTTTAGATACCGTAAATCTACGACAGGGCCACTTCCGTTCCAAAGATAGCCGGGTTTGAACTCGCTACCACTCGTACAGAAAGCACAACTGCGTGGACAAAAAAGTCATGCCTGGAACGCCAAGTTACCTTAACGGCAGAGAACAACTCCAGTAGTACCAAATAACTTAGTTTTCAACAACTAGGTATGCTTGTCTATTTCATGTATATGTGTATGTCTGTCTATATTAGGCCTGACGAACGTTACTCCGAAGGTGCGACCAGAGCAGTTCCTCCCCTCCTTAACTGCAGTAGCTTCCATAAACACATGCATTAGAAGTAACCGCTTTTTACTTTCTCTATTGGTAAGTAGGGGAAGTATTGTATTCCACCCAAAAATTCGATGTCGAGATTTCACCGGAAATATGTTTTGAGACCCCCTGAATCGAAAAAAAAGCATTTTTAGAAAAAGCTCCGTGGGTGTGTCTGTTTGTCTGTCTTTCTGTGTCTGTGGACAGCATAACTCAAAAACGAAAAGTCGGTTGAAAACCAAAGTTGGTATTTAAGTTTAATGTCTTTCAAGGATGTGACACGAAGATTTTGAAGAAAATAGCCCCACCCTAAACCACCCTTTACATGGAAAATTTTTCGAAAATTTTGATTTTCTTGAAAATGGCTCTAACGATTTTGATTAAAATGTCATGTGTTTGAGATATTTTGATGACAAATGAAATGTATATCTTGAATTTTCTGGCTATAGCCCCTGTAGTCGTATTTACTCTGGACGACTTTTGCATAACTGGTAAACCGTTAGAGATAGACCAAATTAAACTCTACAAAAAATGTAGATCTTGCTAAAATACACAATTTATGTCTCAATAAATTTTCTTGTAGGGTGAACCATTTCGGAGATATTCCTTGTTATTTGTGTGAGTTTCGGAAAACTTAGAACTTTCGTGAAAAGGATCATCGTTGTTCATTTTTTTAAATGTTAAGTGTGCAAAGACAACAAACATTTGACTATCGCAGAAAGCCTACTATATTCTAACATTCCCCTTGCACCTAAAAGGAAATAAGCAATAAGATAATTTGTACAAATGTTTATCTTAACTAACACGAAGAAGATATAGGAATAAGAGTTTGTAAGAATGGTTAGTACAAGAGTAGAGAAAGTCATGTGAGTGCAACATATCAGATTCTTCCCTTTGGTTTTCCCCAGATTTCCGCCTTCGTGGTCACAAAGGGAAGGGAAGTAGGGGAATGTCTTCACACCCAGTGAGTGCAGTTTGTCAGACTGGTCTATATGTATGTAAGCACGTATGTATGCGTACCATACACGATTATCTTTTTTGTACACTGGAGTACATAATTCAAAGCAGCTACCTAAGAAGGGTTGTCTTAAGATGTCTGATTCATGACGGGAAGGTCACGAAAAAATATAGGGTCATAGTGGGTGGTGGACGAGATTAAAACCCATCTGCTGGAATCAAACTACGGTCAGTAAGTACCTCCTTGGTATCTGTACTCTAGTACATAGCTATATGATTTCTGCGGAATTCTTTTGTTTTGTAATGTGCGAGTTTTTATGATATCTAAAGACACGTTGTATAGTCTCATCATAGCATCTCGTCCTAAGAATGCCTGCCGACTTTGAAGTATTTCAGATAGGTAGGTATATTAACAATGGACCACAGGAATATGAAGGAACAAAAGACGTCACATATTAAAGTGTAATGCAGGTAAATTAGTTAGGTTTGGATATCCCTTACAGGGATCAACAAAAGCTTGCTGCCAAGCTGTCGTGTCTTCAACTTCTTTAATTGATGTTTTCTTTCATTATTTGTGAAAGCGGTCTCAACGGTCGGAAAAACTTTTGGAAAAGGGCTGCGGGACACTTTTATTATTGCCCGGGTTTAGTGTATAAAGTTTTCGATTCTTTTCCCAGTGAATGGAAGACAATAAATGCGAAATGAGTAATTACTGGAGTTTTTCAATTCACGCCCTCCGCTTTGAGCTGAGGACAAAAGATGAGGGTCATGTTCTCACCGCGTTCCCGGTTATAAGTTTCATGTCCTGGATGCGTTCTGTTCCCGCAGTACCAGCGAGCTGCCTAGTGCACATGCACTCAGACTACTCGACACTGTTGCACCGGGAAAACACATGACTTTCTCTCTTCATTCTTCTTCAAACTACTCATACAAACGCTTATTCCTCTATGTACTTTAAGATAAACATTTGCACAACTTATCTGATTGCACATTTCGCTGCAGGTACAATGGGTATATGGAAATACAGCACATTGGGTAGTATAAATAAAAACTAGCTAGTGCTTGTGAGCTGAAGCTGGTAAGCAAGTTGAGAATAAGCAAAAGGTCGTGATTTGGTATAAATAAAAACTTCCCCTCTTCCGCCAGTTCTTGCTTCCAACACAAAGCTTTAGCTCCGTGACCTTCACCAGGCCACGTAAACAAACACAGCTTTTTCCTGTCTGGAGGGGATTTAAATATTTGCTGCATTTAAATATCCATATACTTATTCATGTTAAACATGACAGAGATACTGATTTTAAAGAACGAAACTGTAAGTAAAGATTTGGCAAATTAAATAGAAATTAAGATTCGCCTGGCATTCCACCGCTAACGTTCATACACTTTTTAAATTCCATCAGTGATTTTCTTAATTTTATAGTATTGAGAACTTGTATCAACTGATATATGGAAGTAGATAATTTGTACTCGTGCGTTTGCACCGCTATACTGATATCCTTTACATCTATACATATAAACTATCAATAACTAATTCCAAGAGTGAGTGTGTGGGGACTAATTCCAAGATTATATAAGACTTTATCATAAATTAAAGCTATACCGGATGAAGAAGTTTCATTTCGTGGAAATTTAATTTTAGGGTCGGTTTTATATGAAAGTCTTCAATTATAACCCGGTTTTGATTTGCACAATATTCTACTCTATGTATCGCTTTGATTACATTATCGTCGGTAATGAGAGCGGAACACTATTACCTGATTCACATTTTAACGTTATCGTACGCAGGCAAGATGACAACACCTTAGGGTGTTAGAAGGTCCCCTATGTATTTCATTTGCCTCTGGAAGCAAATGCTGCAGAAGCAAGTCTACATTTTCTCTTTAAATGCGATTATAATTGTTATTAAGCTTTGAAATTACATTGTCTTTGCTTGACCAGAACAAAACAAACCAATAGTGACTTCCTATTTGAGAAAAGTATAAGTATTTGAAAGTTCAGCTAATGACAAGGAATATCTCGAAAATGGTTAACTCCAAAAAAATGTATTTCATCGAAATTGTGTGGTTTAATGAGATTTAATTTGTTGTGTACTAAGATTTTGTCTTTGAAAAAATAAAACGTTCCATTTTCCAAGTAAAGGGTTGGGAGAATTTTCTCGAAAATCTTCGTGTCGCAGCCTTGGAAGACAAACTTTAGTACAAAGTTTGGTACTTAATCGAATTTTCATTATTAAATTATGCTGTTCACACACAGACGTCTAAAAATGTTCTTGTGCTTTTGTTTTAATTCAGGGGACTTGAAATGCACTTCTGGGAATGCAATATATTTTCTACCTAATATGTACACGGTAGAGAAAGTAGCATAAAAGGGAATTTAATATCCATATCATATTTCCGTCTGAGCGTTTGATGACCGATTAGGCTACAGACAAACAGTTACAGTGACATTTCACTGTTATGCGATTAAGATCTGAGATTGACAGCATATGTAGGTGCACTTGGTCGTAATTTTGAAACATATTTGTACCTTATTTTCTGCTATGCATAACGGCGCAGATATCAGGAAGGAAAGGAAATAATAAATAACTTCTCCACAGTCATTGAAGCTAAAGCTTTTTTCTTTCATTCAAATGTTCAGATCATACTTGATTTAAGAAAGTATTGGAAACGCCTGTAATAATAGCAATGAAAATGTTGTAGAATTTATAAGGTCGGATAAGGCCTATGAGGATTCAGGAAGGGTATCTACAACAGTTAAATAAAACTCCGCACCCCCGCCCCCCAGCTGAAGGTCAAACCTGGGCACTTCAGGTTTAGAAATTATCATGGTGACCATTAGACAGCCTAGGACTATAGACAATGGTAATTTCCCAAAGCTTATCTAAACAGGTTCTTCTAAGCAGAGCTCTGCATTGACATACCAAACCTCTACACACCAGAAGAAGGCGAGCTGAAAGAATATGTTACGTAAACTTCCCTATAATGTTTATGCACGTTGGTGACTCACATTCCAGTATTCTCAAAAGTCGCCAAATATTAAATTAAAAATCACTAAATGTAAATGCATATTTTATTAAAAGGTGTTTGTATAATATTTGATAACTTTAACAAAAAAATTCACTTCCGTAATCAGAAGAAAAATCTGTGTTGCACTCACATGACTTTCTCTACTCTTGTACTAACGATTCTTAAAAACTCTTATTCCTATATCTTCTTCGTGTTAGTTGAGATAAACATTTGTACAAATTATCTTATTGCTTATTTCCTTGTAGGTACAAGGGGAATGTTAGGCTTTGAGCGATAGTCAAATGTTTTAAAGCTTTGAGACTCCGTTCTCTTTGCACACTTAACATATAAAAAAATGAAGAACGATGTTCAATTTCACGAAAGTTTTTCCAAAACTCGTACAAATAATATGGAATGTCTCCAAAATGGTTATGCAAAAGCCAGCCAGAGTAAACAGGATTACATGGACTTCAGCCAGAAAATTCAAAATATACATTTCGTTTGCTATCAAAATATCTTAAACATATGGCATTTTAATCAAGATCGTTAGAGCCACTTTCGAGAAAATCAATATTTTCGATGAATTTTCCACGTAAAGGGTAGTTTAGGGTAGAAAAATTTTCTTCAAAACTTTCTTGTCGCATCCTTGAAAGATATTAAACTTAAATACCAGCTTTGGTTTTTAACCGACTTTTCGTTTTTGGGTTATGGTGTCCACAGACTGACAAAGACACACACACAGATCTTTTTCTAAAAATGCTTTTCATCGATTCAAGCAGCCTCAAAACATATTTCCTGTGAAATCTCGACATCTAATTTTTGGGTGGAATACAATAGTTCCTCTACTTACTATACGTAGTAGAGAAAGTAAAAATGCACCATAAGTCATTACACCGGCGTATCAATATCTTACTGAAAAGTGCTACGATAATTGCAGCTCTCTCACAACTCGCCCGGATGACGTCATATCGGAGCAAATAGACTGTTGCATCCCTTCACTGAGCGTGGCTGAAATAATTTCAGCACCAGACGCTGTAGTTTCTAGTTAAACGGGAACATATTTTTGTCCCTTTTGTTTGCATAGCGACTCGCATTCAGAGAGAATTTATGTAATTTTAGTGTGCCTTAGCATATAGCACATGATCACCGATCGATGCGACTATCGGTGTGTTAGTCACCAATATTAGAACACTTTTAAATGCAATAAGGGAAACAGAAGCAAAATACCACTTGCAGAGCCCTGTTCTTAAAATCATCTAAATGATTATGCTAAGCCAACAGACACAGTCAGAAAATGAACAAACAAATCACAATGTAGTCAGTAAACTGTGCTGACTTCAATCAATTCAATTAGTTTGGTAATGCTATAATTAAACAATTGTTATTTATGAATAATAAAAATAAGAGATGCATTTTTGAATTCGTATTTAGAACAAAGGAATAATCGCTGTTTTTCATTTGGATCTTAAGGTTAGATTTAAGTAAAATTATTTGAAAGTTGCAATTTTTCTTTATTTTCATTAAAAATAGTTTACAGCATAGAGATTGTATTTCTGAAGTTTCACGCTTCTATCAAATTATTTAAATAACAATGAATGTTACTGTGCCACGCCCCCTTTTTACTTTCTCTTTAAAAGAGTTTGCTATTTCTGTATTTCTTCCTCTTTTGACTGTCAAATTTCCTAAGTATTGTTTGTGCGCTTTTAGAAGGCTGTGAACAAAATGAAGTGCGTTTATTGCGGTCGCTTTCTTTTGAAGAGTTTACTTTTGAAACACCTCTGCAACAATGAAAATCAAAGCAAATCTTAGTTTTGAAGATTGTATGTAGTTATAAAATTTGGCACTTTGATAGAAAAGGCCCTACTGCATAATCTTGTGGAATACAATTTCAATAAACATTTTGGTTAAACATGAGTGAGATTTTACTTGAATGAATTTTCAGAAATTATGTCAAAGTAACAGTATATTATTTTTTATCTCAAAAACAATAATACATATACAAATTCTGTTCCAGAGAATTATATGTTGTATATTCAAGATAAACCATAAAAATTGTCAGTAAAATATCTGAAGTATTTTCTGAGAAAGTACACCTTATTGTTTTTAGATAGCAAAAAGCATAACACAACTCAAAGGCGTAAAAAATATCTAGAAAAAATGACACAATATGTAAACAAGCATTACTAATTACCACACCAAATTTCGGTTTTCTAAGTTAGAAAATGTAGGAGCTAATACTTTTTGGAGGTGATAACCTACATCGTTTTTCCCTCACAAAAGGCGCCGTCTGTTACATTCTAACCGAGCGAGGTGGTACCGCGGCCACGTGTCTGGTTCGAGTTTGGTTCTCGGCAACCGCCCACTCTAACCCATGTTTTTTTTCGTGGTTTCCCCGGATCGGTAGCGAATTCTGGCGTGGTTCCTAATCTACCACGGCTTTCCTATCCCTCATTTCCTGTACCCATCGTTTCCTTCTGTATTATCTCTTTCAGGGTTCTAGGACCGGCGACGGTGTTCTGCGTGTTGCGGCTGGGCGGTGGATGTAAATATTTCTTCCCTGGCATCGGTTGGGATTGTCTTTCATGTATAAGCTCCAAATGTTCATTCAGCTCAAAATGAGATTTAGAAACGTGTCACCGCAAATGTTTACTAAATTTGTAGCTTTTCCTACTCATTTCACTTTTCCTGCTCAACTTTCCAAATAGTTACTACTGTCTGTTCACTAGCTCACGGTCTTAGGGGAATGAAGGGGAGGGAAGAGACACTTCAGTAGTGTAATCAGAATTTTGTAAACTTCCGAGCAAACGTTCTGCTGGTCGCCTTGCCAACTTAACTCCAATTTTATTCGCGCAATGTCCGTTCACATTCGGCTGACAGTGACGCTCTATATGTAACACTATGTATTATTTTAACAATTTCTTTAATTTACCGTCGGGTATCTCCTACCCTGTTGTTAAATCACGTTAATTATGTTAAAAAAAGTCGGTGGCGCCGTGGCCGAGCTGTTAGACCGTTCGTTAGGCGGCCCGTGTTCGATACCAGGTACCAGCATGTGGTAACTGTGGTGGACAAAGCGGCATTAGGCGAGTTTCCCCCGCCACTCATTCCACCAATTGCTCCATTATTACCTTTCCAATCATCGATTTCGTCTGCATTTCATATCATCCTCTTCCTCACTCTCATGCCTAATGCTTGGCTGACTACCCGCTTCCAGGTCTTCACTCTGTCCGGTTCATAGATTCCTTTGCTTCCCGACAGGCGCCTAACCATAGGCAGTGGTTTGTAAGTCCTACATAAGGAGAGGATAAGAGGTAAAGAAGAAAAAAGTCTGCGAAGTAATGCTGGCACTACCAGTGCATTCATGCTTAGGCCGCCACTGATGAGCACATGACTTCCTGCACTAAAGACTTACGTAGCTTGCTAACAATTTGAGGTTAGAAATAATTTTGCACGTGTTCCACGTGGCGATGCGTGTTTTGTTATTGTAATACCTCTCGACAGAGATGAGAGAGGCAAGATACGGTGGACACAATGGAAAGATTTGCGGCCTCAATACGTTTTTCACTTGGAGAGCGGGGGATTATGCAGAGCATTGTTTGCATTTAGCGGCTTAAATTCTGTTTCAGAGAATAGTTGACAAATCTACCGTTGATACGTTGAATTATTGGAGAGCTCCACTAGAATAATTTTTGGTGGGGTGGGGTTGCAAACAATGGCGGAACAGCAGGTAGCTAATTTTTGCTACGTAGTGGCGTCACGTCACCTCCAAACATTGTCGAGAGCTGCAGTCTCTCTCGGTCAATACAAACGGGCAAGGTTCTGTCTCAGTGCAAAACAGACGTATGAGAAATGTGGTTACTCTCCACGCCAGCAGCTAACAACTTTTATCTCCTGTGCATACCACGGCCGTCTCTGAGTAAGTATTTGGTCACAATGACAGATGGTACAAATTAATTCATTAAACGCCTCATGCTCCACATTCTTATGGTTCCTCTACTCATTCTTCTAGCAACCATTCCTACAGAAGTTTGTTCTTTTACCTGTTTCATGTCAATCAAGACAAGCATTTGCAGAAATAGAATCTTGTAGACATTTTGATGTAGGCATATAGGGGGGACGTATGCGAAAATGCAGCCCCATACAAACTTTAACATAACCTCACTTCTGTTTGAGATAGAATTACCAAACTTTGCACCCTGTTAGAAGACCACATGTAGAATATGTCCAGAAAATTTAAAAACAAATGATTACTTTATATTTAATGTATGGTGATTAAAATATGTAAAATACAGGATCAAACTAGGGTACAGTTTTTTTGAAAACTACTGAAGCAATTCTTTTCAGTTTTTTTTCAGACATTACATAGAGATAAATAAGAAATATTGTGGAACAGAATTTTTTTAAATGTCTTGGTTATTTTTTAAAAAATATTTTATTATCTTGTGAATTTTTAGGATTATTTTTATCACGTATATTTCTCAATAGCTTACCTTCTAAGAACTTTAGCAAAATTCTGTTCCACAGCAAAATGCATTTTGGTATCTTTAATAACTGTGCAAAATTTCAGTGCAATAACTTAAATACTTTTGGAGAAACATGTACCTTACATAATGGAAATGTAAGTTTCGGCAAACTGAAAAAGAAAAATGAGAACATTATGTACCTGGGAAAAACTGTTTAATGTTGGCCGTAACCATAACTTGTAGCAGATCTGTTTAAAAACAAAACACACAAATTGCCATCTTGCCACAGTGTTCTTGAACCAGGTAACTATACTTCCTGAAGTGTGCCCGCCCAAATAGGAAAGAAAGTGGAAGTAAGTGTTTGTTTTTTGTGAGTGATATCTGACAGAATGGGGGCGTAACCTCATGCAACCCTTTAAACAAACACATTTTTAACACAGTTCTAGATGGAATATAAGCTTGAAACTTTTGGGCAATATTCTCGTGGTATCCAACTAATTTATAAGCTGATAAACACATAATTGATTTTTGGACCCCAACCGCATACATCCCCCGCCCCCCCTTAACAGATTTCTGCGTTTGGCCTTGAAATTCTCTTCTCTTTGCATAGCCACTGAAATAAATGAGAAGTGACTTAGCAGTTGCAAACAGTATAAAGTATTTGACGGTTCAAACAATAACAAAGAATATCTTGGAAGTGGTTTATGCCACAGAAAATTAATTCACCTAAATAGTGTCTATAATTTAATGAGATCTACATTTTTAATTTGAAAGCCCCGTAGCGCAGTGATAGCGCGTCTGCCTTAGGAGCGGGGGACCCGAGTTCAATCCCCGATACCGGAATGGGATTTTTCCCCGCTGGGAGGTCTGGTTTGGGGTGCACTCAGCCTCGCTAGGTCCCTGAGGGGCCATTTGAGGGGCTACTTCTATAAAGAAGTAGCGGCCCCAGGTCGTGAAGACCCCATAACCGCCTGGGAGGGATCGGAACGCTGACCACGTCACACCGTCCAGTACTGCGCCCCACTCATGACGCCTGTAGAGGGCAGAGGTGGGGTTAGTGGGGTACATTTTTACTTTCTTTACCAGTATGAACAGACAGAGAAGGTATTACATTCTATCCAAAAATATACGAAAATACACGTTTTGAGGTTCCCGAAATCCAAGAAAGAAGCATTTTCAGAAAAACGTCTGTAGATGCCTCTGCCTGTCTGTCTCAACAGCATGTTTTGAAAACGAAAAGTCGGTTAAATAACAAATTGGTATTCTTCAAGAATGCGATACCATGATCAGGCCGTGCCGTGGCCGAGTGGTTAGACCATTCACCTCTCACCAAAGTGTCCCGGGTTCAATCTCAGGTGACCACATGTGGGATTTGTGGTAGACAAAGCGGCGCTGGGACGGTTTTCCTCCAGTTTCTCCGGTTTCCCCTGCCATCTCATTCCATGCCTCATGTGTCACCGCCTGTGGTGCCGTATGTGGTAAAATCAGGATACCCTCTCCATCCCAATCTAAACATTACAATGAATCATTTTTCCAAAGTTTTGATTTTCCCCAAAACGGTTAAAACACCGTGTATTCAAACTATTTTCAAGACAAATAAAATAAAAATCTTAAAGTTTCTGTGAATAACCTCTGAAATCCTGTTTTTTCTGAATGAATTTGTATAATTATTGGTAAACTGTAAGAGTTAGACAAAATATTCCTTTAATTGGTTTGAATTTTCATATACTGAAGACTTTTTCAAAAATGAAGATATTATTTGTTTTCTTTCTTTCCTTTAGTCCTCTATGTTAAGAAAAGGAATTAAAAGGAATTAAAGTTATTACATGGCAACGAATTTTTAACTACTTACGTCTACTGTATTCCCCTACTCCACTCGTGCATTCATTATGCCATAAGACAATTTCTGCAAATGTCTGTCTCCATTAATATGAAGTATATAAAGGAATAAAAGGAGTGCACCTCTGCTTCATAGATGTATATCAAAGGAATAGGTATGTACCTACTAATGAAACTACAATATTGCTCTGAGGACAAATTAATTGTCTCGGCGACCCGCCTGTTGAGGAACCGTACTACCATACAAACACGTAGCATACAATTTCTGTATTTCATCAAAGGCAAATTCCTCCCTCCCCCACTCCCCTGCTGTTCTGTGAATTTTACTTTCCCTACTACATATGTAATTACAGTAAGTAGATGAAATATTGCATTCCACTCAGAACTCAATATCTGCTGAGAGTTCATGCACAGTAGACGTCTTGAGATTCCTTGAATAAACAAAAGATCTTTAGAGAAAGGTAGCTGTGTGTGCGTGTGTATGTGTGTGTGTATGTGTGTGTATGTGTGTATGTGTATGTGTGTATGTGTGTGTATGTGTGTGTATGTGTATGTGTGTATGTGTATGTGTGTGTATGTCTGTGTGTGTATGTGTGTATGTGTGTATGTGTGTATGTGTGTATGTGTATGTGTGTGTATGTCTGTGTGTGTATGTGTATGTGTGTGTATGTCTGTGTGTGTATGTGTATGTGTGTGTATGTGTGTGTATGTGTGTGTATGTCTGTGTGTATGTGTGTATGTGTATGTGTGTATGTGTGTGTATGTGTGAGTATGTGTATGTGTATGTGTATGTGTATGTGTGTGTATGTGTATGTGTGTTTGTATGTGTGTATGTGTATGTGTGTATGTGTATGTGTGTATATGTGTGTATGTGTGTGTATGTGTGTGTATGTGTGAGTATGTGTATGTGTGTATGCGTATGTGTATGTGTGTTTGTATGTGTGTATGTGTATGTGTGTATGTGTATGTGTGTATATGTGTGTATGTGTGTGTATGTGTGAGTATGTGTATGTGTGTGTGTATGTGTGTGTATGTGTATGTGTGTCTGTATGTGTGTATGTGTGTATGTGTATGTGTGTATGTGTATGTGTGTATGTCTGTGTATGTGTATGTGTGTATGTGTGTATGTGTGTGTATGTGTATGTGTGTGTATTTGTGTATGTGTATGTGTATGTATGTGTATGTGTGTGTATGTGTGTGTATGTGTATGTGTATGTGTGTATGTGTATGTGTGTATGTGTATGTATGTGTATGTGTGTATGTATGTGTGTATGTGTATGTGTGTATGTGTGTGTATGTGTATGTGTGTATGTGTATGAGTGTATGTGTATGAGTGTGTATGTGTGTATGTGTATGTGTGTATGTGTGTGTATATGTGTGTGTGTGTGTGTGTGTGTGTGTGTATGTGTGTATGTGTGTGTATGTGTATGTGTGTATGTGTATGAGTGTATGTGTATGAGTGTGTATGTGTGTATGTGTATGTGTGTATGTGTGTGTATATGTGTGTGTGTGTGTGTGTGTGTGTGTGTGTGTGTGTGTGTGTGTGTGTGTGTGTGTGTGTGTGTGTGTGTGTGTGTGTGTGTGAACAGTCTAACTCAAAAAAGAAAAGTTGGTAAAATCCAAACTTCAACGTCCAACGTCTTCCAAAGATGCTTCATGATTTTCACAAAAGCCCCGCATCCAAAACTACCCTTTAGTTGGAACATATTTTGAAAATCTTGACTCTCTTAAAATCGGCTCTAACGATTTGTTTGATATATTTTCATGACAAATGAAATGTACACACTGAATTTTCTAGGTATAGGCTCTGGTATTTTACTCTGGATGACTTTTGAGTAACTGTGGCACTAATTAATGATTTTAACCTTGATGATTGTCTCTCGGGCTAACAGCCAGGTCATTAATTTGGGTAGCTACCGAGGCTTTCCAGAACTAACTCTGCCACCATCCTCAGGGGAACTGAAGCTAGGCTACTGACGTCGTAAATTTGACCTTAGAAACTATCATCAATTGTGACACTGTCGGAGATAAATAAAACCTTACTAAAAATCTGATGTGTTGTACTCACATGAATTTCTCTACTCTTGTACTAACCATCCTTACAAACTCTTATTCCAATATCTTCTTCGACTTAGTTGAGATAAACATTTGTACAAATTATCTTATTGCTTATTTCCTTGTAGAGAAAGTAATGTGAGTGCAACACTTAAGATTTTTTGTATAGTAAGATTTGGTTTATCTCTTACGGTTTAGCAGTTATGCAAAAGTCATCCAGATTAAACAGGACTACATGGACTATAGCCAGAAACTTCTAATTCAAATTTCATTTGTCATAAAAATATCTTAAACATAGCATTTTAATCAATGGAGCCATTTTCCAGAAAATCAGAATTTTCGAAAAATTTTCTATGTAAATGGTACTTTAGGGTGGAGGAATTTTCTTCAAAATCTTCGTGTCCCATCCTTAAAAGTCAGATAATTTCTGCAAATGTTTATGTCGATTAAAATGAAGTAGAAAGAGAAATAAACATTTACAAGAATAGTGTGTTAACAGTGAGTATAGCTCGACATAGTTTCTCCATATATTAAAAGTCTATATCGCAATATGTTACGTGACGATCACTTAGTGTATCTTCTAAGGCTATGCAGTTCGACTTTGTCACCAAATATTGATAGACTTCTTAAACGTAAACAGTACCAAAGAATTCACTAATGAAGAGATGTTTGAAAGTGGTTTCGTAAATCAAATGCAACGGATATGTAACCAATGCGCCACTGCAACACAATACACGTTCGAGTAGCACAGTCCGCATAAAGTGAAAGGAGGTAAGTCCAACCTCCCCTCCTTCGCAAACGTTGGACATCGCTGGTTAAAAAGGAAATATTGCATAATTACCAAACTTGGTAGGTATTTAAGTTATGTATCTTTAAAAAATACGACACGAGAATCAAACTACCGCCTACATGAAAATCTTTTGCTTAGTTTTGATATTCTCAAAATTGCCTGTTAACGATTTTGATTAAGATACCATATGTGTTATACATTTACATAACAACTAAAACTTCTAACTGTCTGGGAATACTGCGCAGACCTCTTCATTCGAAAGAAATTCCGTATAATCGTGTGAAACTGGTACCTAAACCATAAGAGACAAAACATAACACAAAACGTTTGGATCTCTTTAAAACTTCTTATTTTTTAGGGGATCAAGTCACTCCCGTTTTTATGATTTTGAATTTTCCAGTACTTTCTCCTTTCTCAGGTGGCCATTATTCAATTATTTGTCGCAATGCGCATTGTACCTGCTGACTTTGCGGAATTACCTCATTAAGATTTTGTTTTAGATACAACGCTACATTGTAGACCGAAGCGCTAATCAAGTACTTTAAAAGCTGACCTCGAAATTTCATACTCTTACAATGACAGAGGGAGAAAAAACCGAATGTCGATAACATTTTAATGGATAGCGTAAGTATTGAAAATTCAAACCGACAGCAAGGAATATCTCAGAAATGGCGGATGCAGGATACTATAAACATTTATTTGAAATAAGTTGTGTGCTTTAAGGAGAATACAATTTTTGTGTCATCTTATGTTTAACTTTTATGTTTTACCGGTTACAGATAAATATACAAGTCAGTCCGAAAGAAGAGGCCACTTGAGTTATTCCCAATAAATTTAAGATATACAGAGTGTCCAAAAAAAAAAAAAAAAAAAAAAACCGACAATGCTTAATATGTCCTATCGGACGGCAAACTGCACCATTTGGACGCTGGAGGACGTCGAAGTTTGAGAACGAACGGTTGTGACAATTTCTTAACATTTGCTTTGGTGTCTTAATACGGAAGATATGCAACCCTTTAGCCATCTGTGTACTGGGATGAACGACTTGAGCATGATAACATTCCTGCGCATGCGCTAAATTCCTCCATAGAGTCCTTGGTGCGCATCCTACTGCGTTACTTGTGTGGTTTCCATTACGGTAACGTTTTAACAACAGTGCGACACGTACTAGTACACAGCTGCTCAAATGGTCGACATGAGCTCCAGCACACTTTGATGTAAATGTGCGGAATCACCTCAACGTCACATATTCAAACGGATGGATTGGTAGAAGTGGATCAGTTCTATGGGCAACACGATCGCCAGATTTAACACCTCTCAACTATTTTCTGTGGAGTTGTCTGAAGAGTATGGCGTATGACACTCCTGTAACTCAGCGGAGGACTTTATGGTTAGAGCATATGGAGCGATTGAAAATTGCATATATTGGGTTATGTGCATGAGGCTCACCACTCTTTCGAAAAGAGTAGTCGAAAAGTGATACATTTTCCAAGCTGTATAGAAGAGGAAAGCCAACTGGGTAAGACACATTATGAGAAGAAAAGGACTTGTGCTAAATGCCATGAAAGAAAAGATAAAGGAATCAGAAGATACAAGATGACCCAAAAAGAAGAGAATCTATGGAAACCTCAAGGATGCAACAGAAAGCAAAGAGTTGAAGAGTAGAGTTGTATACGGGGGGTGTAGATCTGTCGTAGGGCAGAAGCACCGCTGTAGAAAGATAGGAAAAACAAATGTATAGAGCTAAAAGCAGAATTTGGATCGAGAACAGTAGGTGTCTAGGTGCAAACAGTTTTCAGATTTGCTGAAGACAAACGGTTTGAAAAAGATGAGTAACTTGTAGATGCGAAAGCCTAGACAATGCATTGGGAAAACCAGTCACTTATAAATCATTCTGATGGGAAATAATGTGATACTTGCAGATGAAGGACGCTTGGGCTGTCTGAAATATAGGAACCAGTAAAAGCTAGAACAGGTTACATAAACCAATAAAATTGATAAAAGCCACCTGGCTAGAAAAGAAGCTAGAGAATCTAGAAATGGGCATGAAATAGAAAATGTATATAGCGAAAATTTACCTCACAAAACAGAATGGGCCCCGAAAAACTTGTGGTGCAGAACTGAGTAACTTGTGGTAGCATTGTGGCCTGCGGAGTGAAATGACCCGGGTTCGATTTTCAATACCAACATCGGGTTTTTCAGTCACTGAGAGGTATGGCAAAGGATATTCTCAGCATCTTGAGGTTCTTGGTGACCAATAAAACAACTTCCTGATTCACAAGTAGCGACTTACAGTACCGTAAACGTGACTAGAGGAGGCTGGTATGCTCGTATGTTAACTACTGCCTTCTGGAGGCCGAGGATGCTGCGGCCACGCGGATGGCTTTGGCTATTGCGCCTTACAAGAGCATAGGTCATTAAATCATTTTTCTAATATATTCTTTATTATCATATATTCCAGATTTATACCATTTTCCTTGCTTACGTTCCGTGTTCTCGATAAACGTTATTCTCCTGGAAAAATACAACGGACTGTTGAAGCAATTGTGCAACATATTCTCTTCACAATTTGAAGACCTAAAAACATTTAAAACCAAAATTCAATTATTCTGCACACTTTTAAAGTTTCCATGTAGCGAGGCTCCACACGAGCTACAAAATATGAAACTACTTGCAGTGCAGAATTCCACGACCGTAAAATGTTGTGAGAAAGAAGAGTGGGAATTATTTAGGTCTCTGCCCTGCTGTGAGTATACGAGATTATGTTTGTTTACATCTAGTTTAATGGCCGTCCTTGGCTCCACCTATATCTGCGAACAAACATTTTCAAAAATGAACTACGTTGAAAGTGAGTATCGCAGCAAGATAAGTGACAATCACTTTGCTTATCTTTTGAGACTTGCATTTCATCTTTTGCACCAAATATTGAAGACGTAAATCTTCAACTTATTTAGCAGAATGTTCTATGTCTTAAGATAGGAAAAATGCATCCTAAGGTTGGTAGAGGAATGTATGTACGTATATCTGAAATGCAGGTTCTGCTTTTTGGGAAATTCCCGCCGTAATGTGTTTGCACCTTAGGCTGTTGCTGCATGTTGTGGACACTGGGCAGACAATAACTGTTGTAATCATCGCCAGATGTCAGGCCGTGTAGTGGCACATCGTTATCCCAGCTTGATTCACTTCATAACAACGGCTCCACCCCTAACTCTGCATGAAACTGTGCTTGTCCATCGAGCTCACGTCCTTTGTCTACCAGAGCCCTAACACATCCACCATCTCACCTTCTGTTATCGCTTTTGTTGTCATTAAGTCACACTTATATCACCCATTATTCAATTTACGTGAAAGTGGCACCATCTAGCGCAGTTTTTCCTCCTCTATTCAATCAAATGTACACAAGAATAAATACGATGCTCATTCTTGAAACTTAAAAAGAAACATTAAAAAAATTAGCTGCATTTTTACTTTCTCTACTGGTAAGTAGGAGAAGTAAGTACTCTACTCAAAAATTCGATATCTAGATTTCACAGGAGATACATGTTTTGAGGCCCCCCGAATCCTCCAAAAAAAAAAGCATTTTTAGAAAAAGGTGTCTGTCAGTCTGTCGACAGCATAACTCAAAAACGAAAAGTCGGATAAAAACCAAAGTTGGCATTTAAGTTTAATGTCTTTCAAGGATACGACACGAGGATTTTTAAGAAAATTCTTCTACTCTAAACTACCCTTTACATGGAAAATTTTTCGAAAATTTTGATTTTGTTGAAAATGGCTCTAATGATTTTGATTAAAATGCCATATGTTTGAGATATTTTTATGACAAATGAAATGTATATTTTGAATTTCCTGGCTATAGCCTATATATAGTCCTGTTTACTCCGGACGACTTTTGTATAATTCGCAAACCGTAAGTGATAGACAAAATCTTACTATACAAAAACGTAGATCTTACTAAAATACACAATTTATGTGCCAATAAATTTTTTTGTAGAGTAAACCATTTCGGAGATATTCCTTGTTATTTGTGTTAGTTTTGGAAAATACATTTTCGTCAAATAGAACATTGTAATTCTGTTATGTTAGCCATGCAAAGACTGCAGGATTTCAAAGCTTTAAAACATTTGACTATCACACAAAGCCTACTATATTCTAATACTCCCCTTGTACCTACAAGGAAATAAGCAATAAGATAATTTGTACAAATGTTTATTTCAACTATCACAAAGAAGATATAGGAATAAGAGTTTGTAAGAATGGTTAGTACAAAAGTAGAGAAAGTCATGTGAGTGCAACACATCAGGTTTGTAGTGCCCGAATTTAATTCGGAGAGTTTAAGTTATTGTTACAGATGCAGTTTACTTGTCGAAATTAACACAAAGTGGTAGTGTTTTTAAGTGAAAGTCAGGATACTGGGACAAATTCGGCGTCTTTTATATTGCCAGATCGTAAATGGACGCTAGTGTATTTGTAACTTCTTTTCTCTCTCTTTTTAGGTTTAAGGGCGCTCAACTTCTTGGTCATCAGCGCCCTTATAAAATTCATGGCAATAGCCAGATATAAATTTCAATCAAAAATAAAATCACTCGTAACAATAAAAATATACACATAAACGTAAAATACAGTGGCAATATCCAGATATAAAACAAGGTAATAGATATGTCAAAAATCATAAACAAATATCTAAAAATTTAAATCCTCAAATTGATATTACAATCCGCTAAAAACTTATAAACTCTATCAACCGCTGTTTTGTCATCCGCTAAGACCTCTGCAAGCCTGCTGTAACTTCTTTAATTTAATGTTAGTGATGTTATTGTTCGGCTGAGATACATAACTAAAGGTTCTCTTTCAGCTATTCATTTGGGGGGCTCTAATGACCTAGCTGTCGACGGGCCCTTAAACCCTAATCACTCACTCACTCACTCACTCACTCACTCACTCACTCACTCACTCACTCACTCACTCACTCACTCACGCTATTCATTTGGTTAGCATAGCAGCATTTGTTATATAAAACAATAGCTTGCAAAATCTCAAACAATGACTACGTTTCCATGGCGATTTCAATACGTATTGAGTACATTCCCTCTTCCGCGTTTCCATATTGAATTGAGTCTAGAAATGAGATCGCTTTGGAATTTGAAAAGCTCAAACAGAAATAAATCAGGATTTTATGTTGGCGAACGTGTAAAGTATTTTCTACGTATTTTAATAAGGTTTTGATGTTAGTGAATGTTTTTGAGAGTGCGTAGTGTTTAAGGGCCCGTCGATAGCTAGGTCATTTGGACCTGTTTTTTTGAGAGGAATAAATTGTGAGATTATAGAAACCATAAAATTAACTTTGTTATTTTCTTTTGTTACACTATTTTCACCAAGAAAACTAACTGACGAGTGTGCGTCTTACAGCGAGTACAGGAGAAGTTAACATCTTTGGAGGATTCAAATCGATCCGTGTTTCCATACAAGCAGTTTCAATACGATCCCACGAAATGAGCGGATCGGATCCAGTGGTTGAACTTCGTTTCAGCCCGCGTCTCCATGCTGTTATGCAATGCGGTAAAAGAACTCGATACGTAAATAATAAAATCAAACAAATATAGGGCGTCATTTAAAAATGTTTCCGATTACGTCTCAACCTGTAGGTACAACAATGTGCAAAGGTTTGTGTGTTAGGGGAAAAGCGTGTTTTATAAATACATCTCCTATTTGACCTATACCAGCGTTTTTTTGGAAAAAAAATACATTTCCAATTAGGTATAGTAGGAAATTTGCGGGACTTCTGAAACACATTGTACGAGTATATACCTAATGAACATATATTACATTAAGTGGTTGTCCTCCCGACGGAGGACAAGGTCGGCCAAGCGCCACCTAACGCCGAAAACAGCAATTACCATGCGCAGTCATCCGCGCCATCTGCCCGGCACTGCCTACACGTCTCAAAAACACCTGAAAGATGATAAGGAAATGGAATGAAGGGAAATGATGGTAGTAAATAATGCACCCCAGCATTCGTCTAAGTGACATGGGGAAACCACGGTATTAAAGGTTAGTTGTACATCATAGTTTAGATTTGCACTGAATTACTACCATTTGCTTTAAGGTCATTTAGGCAAATCAACACATAGCTTGAAGAAATAAATACCCGTTAAATTGTTGCTTAAGTTGTTTAAGTTGTTTATCTAAGTATTTTTACTTTCTCTACTACGTACTTCCTCTACTAAAAAATACGATGTCAAGATTTCACCGAAAATACATGTTTTGAGGCCCCCTGAATCCAAAAAAGGTATTTTTAGAAAAACGTCTGCGCGCGCGCGCGTGTGTCGGTCTGTGTGTCAGTCTTTGGACAACATAATTCAAAAACGTACAGCCGGTTAAAAACCAAAGATACTGTTTAAGTTTAATGTCTTTCAAGGATGCGACACGAAGATTTTGAAGAAAATTGTTCAACCCTAAACTACCCTTTACATAGAAAATTTCGATTTTCATGAAAATGGCTCTAACGATTTTGATTAAAATGTCATATGTTTGAAACATATTTATGCCAAATGAAATGTATATGTTGAATTTTGTGACTATAGCCCCTGTAGTCGTGTTTACTCTGGACGACTTTTGCATAACTGGTAAACCGATAGAGATAGACCAAATTATACTGTGCAAAAAATGTAGATCTTGCTAAAATACACAATTTATGTCTAAATACATTTTTTGTAAGAGTGAACCATTTCGGAGATATTGTAATTTGTATGAGTTTTGCAGAATTTATACTTCTGTCAAATGGAACATCGTTATTCAATTTTTTATGTTACCGTGCAAATAGAATAGAATTTGAAAGCTTTGAAACATTTGACTATCGCTCGCCTACTGTATTCCCATATTCTTCTTGCACCTACAAGGAAATAAGCAATAAGATAATTTCTGCAAATGTTTATATTAACCTACACGAAGAAGATATGGGAATAAGAGTTTGTAGCAATGGTTACCACAAGAGCAGAGAAAGTCATGTGAGTGCAACACATCCGATTTTTTATATAATTTTGAACATTTACGTGTTGATAGTGTATAACTTGCGTTTTCGGTCCGATGACTCCGAGACTGAGGTTCGCAGACATTTGTACAGGTTGAAAAAATGAGAGGGGTTATAAATTATGACAATAAGAATTGCACTTATAGGTCCCTTTCGAAACTTATAGCATATCAAATCGTAAGTTCTCTGCGACAAAAAATTGAAGATGTTGAAACTGAAACATTACCAAAAATTGCATTTCTGAATATATCAGTTTCTGACCTATCATATCATTCTCCCAGTTTGCTCCTTCAGCGCCGCGTGTTGCGGGTAGTCGGAGTTTACGGCGACACGGAGAATAGGAGTTCTTGGACAGTAGGCAAACCGAAGAGCAAAATAAGGATATGGGTTTAACCCCATATCCCTTCCAATAGCACCACTATGCTAGACGTTATCTATTCGTATACCGTTTGCATTTTTTTACCATCTTTGTTGTATGTGGACACTAATTGTGAAATTTCATTTGAATTGATCTATGAGCGCTCCTAGGGATAGGACAGCGGATTCCTTACTACTGATTATTCCACCTTAAGAGTGTTTTAAAAATCAGTTTAGTAGTAGACGGTTATTCATTTTCTTAATTTATAACTTCACGTTTTATTCCTAATCCTATTACTTTTCCTATACTTCCCTTTTAGTGATCTTTGAAGGGCGTGTGTACAATTAACTTGAAGTGAAGTAACGAACGCCCAGATCTGTATTTAATGTGAGAAGTGGTGTTGGTTACAAGGGATTTTGACATGTGAAAGATGGGAGGAGAAACAATGGAGTGTAACACCTCCGCCAATAACAGCAGGGAAAGTGAAACATGCGCCATACCTAGCTACTCCCTCCCCCATTTAGGGGTGTATCACTTGAAACAACTGTTACATTGTAACCCCAGTCGCGAGAGCATCCTCAGCGAAGTGCCTGTCGCGCATCCTGCATCTAGACTCTCCCGCAACTCTCGACTCTGGCGCGTGGAATTATATCACTCCAAACATTTCCACTTGAAACATATCCACTTCAAACTTCCTAATTCACTCTTTGTTTTTAAGATTAGAGTACACGCTAGCTTTAAGAAACTCCATCCTTACCTTTTCTCAAATTTCTCCTCCAGTACACTTTCTCTACTACGTATAGTAAAGTAGGGGAAGTATTGTATTCCACCCAAAATTTCGATGTCGAGAATTCACCGGAAATACACGTTTTGCTCCAAAAAAAGCATTCTTAGAAAATGGTCCGCGTGTGTATGTATGAGCGCTTGTGTATTCGTCATTGTGTCAGTCTGTGGACATCATAATTCAAAAACGAAAAGTTGGTGAAAAACTAAAATTGAAATCTAAGTCTTTCAAGGATGCGACACGAAGGTTTTGAAGAAAATTCCTCCACCCTAAACTACCCTTTACATGGGAAATTTTTCCAAAATTTTGATTTTCTTGAAAATAGCTCTAACGATTTTGATTAAAATAACATATGTTTGAGATATATTTATGAAAAACGAAATGTATATTTTGAATTTTCTGGCTAGAGCCCATGTAGTCGTATTTACTCTGGATGACTTTTGCACAACTGATAAACTATAAGAGATAGACCAAACCTTACTATACAAAAAATATGGATCGCTGAAACGCACAATTTATGTCTCAAATAAATTTGTTGTAGAGTGAGACATTTTGGAGATATTCCTTGCTATTTGTGTTAGTTTCAGAAAACTTAAAACTTTCGTCAAATGTAACATCGTTGTTCATTTATTTGTTAACCGTGCAAAGCTTTAAAACATTTGACTATCGCACAAAGCCTACTGTATTCCAATATTCCCCTTGGACCTACAAGGAAATAAGCAATAAGATAATTTGTACAAATGTTTATCTCCACTAATACGAAGAAGATATAGGAATAAGAGTTTGTAAGAATGGTTAGTACAAGAGTAGAGAAAGTCATGTGAGTGCAACACATCAGTTTTTTCAGTATTGGCTTCGTATAGGTACACTTTTGTTATTAGGGACTGAGCATTCTGGTGCGAACAATCCTTCACTTCTTTTAATTGTTTCTTCGGTAGATATCGATACTAATCGAAATGAAACAATGAAACAATTGTTACAGTAATGGTCGTGAAGTTGAATTTATCTTTGCCATGCCAGCATGTATGGTAATAACAGTGTTTCATAGTGACGGCGTAATGCACAATCCAGGTCCGACATCCTTTCCTCGTGTTCTTGGCATGGACTGCATGAAGCATGTACATTGATTTATTTCCATGTTCGATTGTTTCAGTTTGCAGAAAACAAGCGCACCCTGGGATGGGGTCGCTAGTGTCAGTATCTGCTGTTGTGGTAGCGAGCAGTGGTTAGTTAATATCACTGGGGCATAACACGAATTGGGCAGAAAATAGCATCACCAACCGAGTAACACACCTACTCTAAACTTATTTAAAGTGACGAATGAAAATATTTTTAATTTTTTAACTACGTATAGTTAAGTAGAGGAAGTATTGTATTCCACCCAAAAATTCAATGTTGAGATTTCACCGGGAATATAATTTCTAGGGCTAGGAAGTTCATGCATTTGCATGTTTTTTCATAGGGGTTAAAAATGTATGTTTTTACATTATGTGCACGAATTATGGAATTTTCAGTTATTTGGACATGATTTTATGGTGCATAGGACTGCATATTTTCTTGATTTTTGATAAATGCATATTATTTCAATACTATAGGCTCTATATAGCATATTTTAATGATTTTTATGGCTTTTTATTACTTTTTTCTATCTGGATAATATTTTTCATATTAGCAGTACTGCACATGATGATGCAATTCACGAAGATTGATATTATAGCCCCTATATTGCATATTTTAATGATTTGTATGCTTTTTTTTTCACCTGTATAATATTTTTCATATTGGTAGCATTTCTGAGACAATGGTTCTTTCCCATTGGTAGATAGATTTGTATCCAGTACGAAGAGAATTTTTGTTAAATCTCCTAAAAGGGTTAAGTTGTGTAGATCAACAGCACCTAATATCCGACTTCCTCCTGCACCAGTGTTAACTCGATGGGGAACATGGGTCGATGCAGTTTTATATTATGCTGAGCACATAGAAATATTCGAAGAGGTTATTAATTCATTGGACTCAAAAGATACTTCACCAACAGAAACTGTGCAAAATATTCTGTCAGGCACTGGGTTAAAAGAGGATCTTAGTTTCATATCTGCCCATTTTTCTTTCTTGCCAACAGCCATAACGACATTGGAAGCTGTGGGATCTCCTTTGCATGAATTACTGTGATTGAAAAAAAAAACAAAAAAAAAACAAACAAACAAACAAACAAAACAAAACAATATGTGATCTAAGTTTGCTTCCTGGTAGCATAGGACAAAAAGTGAAAGAGAAAGTGAATTATGTAATTTCAAAAAATTCTGGTTATAAACAGATGTGCGGTATTCGAGACATCCTCAAAAGGAAACCAACTGTCACACCAAGAGACTTGACTCTCTCTCTCTCTTTCTTTCTCTCTGCGCGCGCGCGCTCGCGTGTGTGTGTGTGTGTGTGTGTGTGTGTGTGTGTGTGTGTGTGTGTGTGTGTGTGTGTGTGTGTGTGTGTGTGTGTGTGTGTGTGTGTGTGTGTGTGTGTGTGTGTGTGTGCGTGTGCGTGTGCGTGTGCGTGTGCGTGTGCGTGTGCGTGTGCGTGTGCGTGTGCGTGTGCGTGTGCGTGTGCGTGTGCGTGTGCGTGTGCGTGTGCGTGTGCGTGTGCGTGTGCGTGTGCGTGTGCGTGTGCGTGTGCGTGTGCGTGTGCGTGTGCGTGTGCGTGTGCGTGTGCGTGTGCGTGTGCGTGTGCGTGTGCGTGTGCGTGTGCGTGTGCGTGTGCGTGTGCGTGTGCGTGTGCGTGTGCGTGTGCGCGTGCGCGTGCGCGTGCGCGTGCGCGTGCGCGTGCGCGTGTGTGTGTGTGAAGCAGTTAGCATCATTTAAATATGCCCCGATAACATCTTGTGGCGTGGAGAGAAGTTTTTCACGTTACAAAAGTGTTTTGCGAGACAACAGACGATGCTTTACAGTTGAACATTTGTGCAAAGTGTTGGTTGTGAACTGTAATTTAGCAGTTAATACTAGCAGCGGGACTACTTCTGCTTCAACCTCTAAAGAATAAGGCAACTATTTATTATTTATACTAACTCGTCTTGTCTACTGCAAAAGGACATTAATTGTTTTAATTAAATAGTGCATATTTCTTGGCATATTTTCAAGTTTTTAAGAGCATATTTGCATGCATATTTCAGTATTTTTTAGGGCATGAGCTTCCGAGCCCTAATAATTGCATTATCTTAGTAATGCACACAATCTTAATCCAAAAATCAAACGCAAAATACATAAACAAAACACAAACATTTCATTGTTTACAGTTATCATAGCATCCTGTATACATCGTGCCTTATAACCAATGCACCCATCTTGTGTATGATTTAACCAAATTAATTTGTATGATTTTAAAACAAATTGGGCATTCCATTGTTTCATATACTAGGGTTTAATACTCTATTAAACTACTCCACATTTTCAGGTAGGTACATTATGTCTTTCAGCATATAATATGTAGGTACTAAGTATTTTTAAAAATTTTCTTTTCACATACAGAATGTTATGTTTTTAATTAAATTATTTTTCGTGTATGCCATTGATGTGTTTAATACGATAGCTATGTGATAAGTACATCATTGGCGAATATGAGAATACGAGCTTTTTGTAATTATACCTATCGACACGTGTGTAATTTCATACTGTTTTCTCAATGATAGCAAACAATGGAAACAGTAGGTACTGAAGCTAAAATAAAATTAATTACTAAGAGCTGTTGAACATGGTCGTTCCACTATTACATTAGTGATGAAATGGAGATAGACTTTACGCTTGAATATTCAATCAATAAGAAGATCAATAACTTGTAGTTCATTCTTAGCTGCTGCATGAATTGAATTCTAAGTAAATACCTACTGTGACGCAGTGGCTATGGAGGAAAGTTATCGATAAGGTCGGCGCCGGGCAGTCGGAACTGAAACAGATAAGCAGCTCACTTGGCCAATGTGAACACGATAAGCGCTGTCACAAGATGAGCACAATCTTCTACAAGTTTTGCCTTCTCGAACATTCTGCAACTGTGCGGAAACTCCCATCGGCTATATAGGTGAAAGCGTGTGGGGTTTAAGACCCCTCGGCAATGAGATCATTTGGCCTTGCAAAGCGAAACAACTACTACTGTGTATGCTGTTACACTCACCTAGCGAGTGATCTATCCAGAAGAGCAGGCTACGTCGGGTGTATATTGCTCTGCCACTACGCCGCAGAAGAAAGTGGAGTTGTAAACAAAGTAAAATGACAATGTCCAGTGGAACCAGTTCACAGTATTGAAGTGACAGTATAAAGTGAAGTCTCAAAGAAACCGAACTAAATCAGCAAGGAGCAGTGAAAGGTAAATGAAGCGTTAGGTTCAAAGCAGCTGGAACTCACAAAATTAACGGCCAGAAAGGAAGTAACATATAAATAGTAGATAAAATTCAATTATCGATTATTGTATGAGCGAGGTGGCTCCACGGTAACGTACTCGCATTCGTAGATCATCGGTTCGATTCCGTTGGTCGACCTCCCGATCCATGGTATTTTTTCGGGGGCTTTCCTGGGTAGCTAGGTAAATGCTGGGAGGAATAATTACATACCTCAAATTTCCTGTCCCTTTTTTTCACCTCATTTCTCATTTCATTTCATCTTTCATCTGCTTGGGTATTTCTGATTTACAAATGTCGGCGTGAGTTTCGAAGTGTATGACAGGTGCTTGCTCTCTGTAAATATTCGGAGGGCAGAGGAGCCGGAGTATCAGCCTCACCGGGGAGTTCAAATACGCCAGGTCCGACCACCCTTCGTATCCTGTCACCTTACCCCTCCCTTTGCGGGGGGCGACCCGTTAAGGTCAAGGGCATAGGCACAAAAGATCTTCTACAAGCCAGGGTATTAACTCCCCCTCCAAACTGAACTATTCTATCAAGGATGATTATACCTATCCCAGTCAGAAGCTATAAATATATCATAACTTAAAGGATTTCATAGAGGCCATACACAAATGTGCAGTCGAACATATAGGTTAGGTTACCAGCAATGAATAAATTCAACTTTCCACGACATGACGGAAACATGAATTACAAAGTACTGTTATTGCAAATATCAGTTCGCACTTTGGAGAAACGTAAATAATATGTGAGAACATTTTTACTTTGTCTACTACATATAGTAGAGGAAGTATCGTATTCCATCCATAAATTCGATGTCGAGATTCCATCAGAAATATATGTTTTGAGGCCCCCCGAATAAAAAAAAGCATTTTTAGAAAAAAAAGTCTCTGTGTGTGTGTGTGTGTGTGTGTGTGTGTGTGTGTGTGTGTGTGTGTGTGTGTGTGTGTGTGTGTCTGTGTGTGTGTGTGTCAGTCTGTGGACAACATAACTCAAAAACGAAAAGTCTGTTAAAATCCAAAGTTGATATTTAAGTTTAATGTCTTTCAAGGATGCGACACGAAGATTTTGAAGAAAATTGCTACACCGTAAACTACCCTTTACATGGAAAATTTTTCGAAAATTTTGATTTTCTTAAAAATGACTCTAACGATTTTGATTAAAATGCCACATATTTTAGATATTTTTTATGAGAAATAAAATGTCTATCTTGAATTTTCTGGCTATAGCCTATGTAGTCCTATTTACTCTGTATGACTTTTGCATAACTGGTAAACCGTAAGAGGTAGACAAAATCTTACTTTACAAAAAATGCAGATCTTGCTAAAACACGCAATTTATGTTGAAATATATCTCCATTTCGGAGGTATTCCAGGTTATTTGTGTGAGTTTTGGAAAACTTATGCTTCTGCCAAATGGAATATCGTTATTCATTTCTTATATTCTAACCGTACAAAGAGAACGAAGTTTGAAAGCTTTAAAATATTAGACTATCGCTCAAAGCCTACTGTACTCCCATATTTCCCTTGTACCTACAAGAAATAAACAATAAGATAACTTCTGCAAATGTTTATCTCAACTAATACGAAGAAGATATAGGAATAAGAGTTTGTAAGAATGTTTAGTACAAGAGTAGAGAAAGTCATGTGAGTGCAACGCAGCAGACTTTATTAAAGTATGTTTCAAAATGTAGAAGTTAGAAAGTTTAGTAGTTAATCACCTTAAGAATGGGAAACATTTAAGTGCTAATCTTTTCCATGCGAAGTCGATAAACTTAAATTGGTTCCCGGTATAGTACTTACAGTTTTCAAATATCCAAATTTAATGCTAAAATAATGCGTAAGAAGAGGGAAGAATTAATGAAGAGAAAGACAAAAAGGGGACTGTGTTGGTTAATAAACCACGCTAGAGGAAGTCGTTGAAACAGCGCGTGCGCCAAAGTTAACACACAGCCAAGTATAATTTGTTTTTGAAGTTCCCTCCGTAAATACGGCACTGTATTGTCGCTCCAGATTTGAATAGCTAATCCATAGAGTATTTAAAATTTAAGCGAAAGATTTTCGGTGTCATTCCCACTCACGCCTTGCTTCGTGTCGAGTGCCACACCATTATTAAATTCTTATTAGTTCAGTTCCTTTTTTGCGAGCAAAGAAGACTTAATGTCATTTACAGAACTTTCGCCCGTGCTGCCTCAAATCCCTTATTCCCGCCTGCCATTCATTGATCTGAAAAATTTTCATTTTAGAGCAGTGCCAGAGCAGAAAGGACATTGTTCCCCCACGTGGCCAGTCTCTTCCCCTACCCCTGTGTCACCGCAGGGTTGCCCATCAACATTTTCTAAGAAACGCAGTGGCAACGGATTTGTGCAAGGGTTGAGAGATGGGGGGGGGGGGGGGGGGGGAGGGGATCTATAAATTCACACAGCCAAAGCACTTGTTTCCAAATGAGTGCGATTAAATTTACAATAATAATAATAATAATAATAATAATAATAATAATAATAATAATAATAATAATAATAATAATAATAATAATAATAATAATAAAACCCTAGTGCTATAGCCCATCGTGGGCCAAAGCTTACCGCTCGGCCACTGCGTCCCCCACATATGCTCATTACGGGCGTCATGAGTAGGGTGCAAAACAGTAGGGTGGCACGTGGTCACCACCCCGAGCCCTTCCGGCCTGTTATGAATACTTCGCGAACTGGGGTCGCTACGTCTTTAACAAGTAGCTTCTCAATTGGCCCCTCAGAAACGTAACGAGGCTGAGTGCACCCCGTGCTAAACTTCCCAGCGGGGGGAAAATCCTCACGCCGGTACCGGGGATCGAACCAGGTGCCTCTGTGACAGAGGCAGGCGAGCTACCAGTGTGCTACGGAGGCGGTATTAATATAATAATATTAAAAATAGTAATAAAACAATTATAATCTTCTTTACGTGATTACCCTCCCCTTGTGCAAGACTTACAAGCCAGTTGCTAGGGACAGAGAACTGTCGGGGAGCAGAGGGACCTCTGGACCGGACAGAGTGAAGACCTGGAAGCGGGTGCTCAGCCAAGCACCAGATATGATAGTGAGGAAGAGGATGATACGAAATGCAGGCGAGATGGATGAGTGGAAAGGTGATTATGGAGCAATTGGTGGAATGAGTGGCCGAGGAGATCGAGAACCCGAGAAAACCCGCCGCTTCGTCCACAACGAATACCACATGCGGGTCCCTGGGATGAACGCGGGCCACCTAGATGGTAAGCGAACGGTCTCAAAGCTTTAAAGTATTTGACTATCGCTCAAAGCCTACTGTATTCTAATATTCCCCTTGCACCTACAAGGAAATAAGCAATAAGATAATTTGTACAAATGTTTATCTCAACTAACATGAAGGTATAGGAATAAGAGTTTGTAAGAATGTTTAGTACAAGAGTAGAGAAAGTCGTGTGAGAGTAACACATCAGATTTTTTAATTGTTCATATTGTATCTCCCTTCAATGGTTATATGGGTGGACATTGGTTTTGGAACATAATGCCAATCGGCAATGGTGTTAATTTGTATGTGTTTTCTGTACATTAAAATCACACACACACACGCACTCACGCACGCAGACACACACACACACAACACACACAACACATTAATACTTCAGACTCTGGAGAACATAGGGAATATTTTCGCTAAAGAAACATTTCAATCTTTCAGCCGGGGATCAAACCCAGGGCCCGCCGGACATCCCCTTTTAAAAGCTCGAATCTGCAAGATGATGGAGGTGCTCCCTCTGCCAGAGATATTAGAGACCGCAGGTGTGAAGTGGTATCACCCCCCTTTTACCTGCCACGCGGCGGCGGTTGGGGGTTTGGGCGGGGAGATGCATTACTCCTGCTTGGGAAATGCCATTTCCGTTCCACAAATACTGCTTGAGCTTTGTCGCCTTTTCTTGAGGCTCAAATGGAGTTCAGTGCTTAATTTAAGTTCAACTTGTTTGAAATTAAACGCTCTTCTATTACAGGATGTGATTAAGTGCAATATCCGAATTAGCAATTCTTATATCCAATATTCGGTAACATTTAAATTATTAATGGGTAATGTTTATATGCATACCAGAATTATTGACTAGTAGTGTTAACAATTTTGTAAAGAAATAATAGGGAGAAAAGTAAATAAATAACTGCAATAAATAATTTCCATATGTTAAAATCAATACATAAAGTAACAAATACAAGCTACAGTTTTATTGGGGTATGGGAAGACATTCTAAATGAGAATCACAATTAACAATTCTTGAGTTTGCAACGATGTTGCTGTTCTGTTTTATCGTGACCTTGACACTTCTCTCTCGTCTCACAAACACCTCAACTGTCTACAATTCGCTTTGTCAATTAACTCCACTCACAAGCCAGTCTGCTTATTTATTCTCTGAATTACTAGCGACTTTTCTCGAATTAAAGTTTCTCGGCTTGCCCCGTAAACAGGGCTCCTGATTTACAGATTTGTTTATTCATAAATATTATTTTGCCTGGTGCCGGTAGATTGGCCTCGGCTTAAAGGCTCCAATTTTCATAAGTTTACAATATTCACATTTTTATATAGTATTTTTGGTTTATATAAAACTCGTACGGTGGCCACCTGTAGGTCACCGAGAACAGTTTCATCTCTATGAATTAAGAAACCGAGTTTTTCCTTCTATTATTACACACATACTACATAGGCACGAGCGCACACACACTTGGGCATACACACACACACACACACACACACTGACACACACACACACACACACACACACACACACACACACTGACACACACACAGAGAGACACACACACACACACACACACTGTAGGTACTATTTACACTATGTACACTATTTTACACTTTGTACACTTTCCATGGTTTTGCTGTGCGTCAGCGTGCAACTTATGGTGTCCCAAATTGCATATATATGCACGGCCTCTGCCCGTGCCAGGGTGGACGGGCGCGCAGAGTTGGTGAGCCGTACCACTTCTATAATATCTTGATTCTCGCATATTTGCGATGTTTCGTTTCGCCTTTACCAATATTGGACATTGCGGTGTTCTGGTGTCTCTTCATGCGCTCCTATGGAGTGAAAAGCTTCTAGATATAAGTGCAACGGCATTTGTTCTGAACCGCCCATTGTCGCGTATTGTTTACCGGTCGGCGCTTATAACGCAGTTATGTGAGATAGCTGTCACTTAATATCCCTTCGCTGCAACAATAATTAAAATATCAAAATTGGTTTTTCTAAAAATTTATCAATGCCACTTTTATAAACTTTGGTAGCCATATTTCATATATAAATTATATGGATGTATGAATTAAATTTTAACACGTATTTTCCTCGTTCTGATTTTCACTGTTTTGTACTATAAACAAGGTGTTCCTTCAGTTGTACTTAACTTGACACAAATATATTGTGTCGATAATTTTATAATATTACTGAAATTGTTAGTGCCACGAAATGTTAAAGGTCTGATAAATAACTTCTTTGAAACAAATGTATAAAATGCAACAGGCGTGACTTGTGTTGATAAATGAACCTGTATTTTTATACTGTTCACAGACATTTAACCAAAAATGTTTTTGTGTTCAGGGAGCTTTAAGGCAAATATTACCACTGAAGTCAGGGTGTCGAATTTTAGAGTGAAAAACAATACTTTCTCAGCTTGCTGTAAATATCTATCTACTTAGTAGAGAAAGTAAAAATTAACTGAACCTCAAATAACCCAGGGAAGTGAGAAGTTGACTTTCTAAAGGTCCTGGGTGTATTCCCAATGGACCGGCCACTATAACTGGATCTTTTTTTCTTCGCAATTGCTGGGATGGTTTCTACAATACCGCGAATTTTCCTGTCCCTGTTTCCTGCCATTTCATTTTCCGCTTATGTATCAGATCAGAGGATCGGGCGAATGGACGGTGTGGCGAGGCCTGTGTTTGTGACATTTGCTTTCACTAACTCTGTGCGTGTGTCCAGTATGTGAAGAGCTCTCAGGGAATTTCTCCTTGGGTAGGGTGAAGGCTTGTTTGGGTGGTCTCTCGTGGAGGTCCGATATCTGGCAACGTTAGTGACCCCCACTGCGTCCTAGTCTTGCCCTCTATATTCTTCACTTCATCCTTCCTCCCGGAACATCAGTATACGCCTCTCGTGCCGAAATCTTCCTGCACACCTAATCTAATCTACTAAAACTCTGTTCTTTTCTACCCCTCTGTTGACATTGTAGCGTATTTGCTACTAGCAAAACTTTCAACGCTGCTCGCGTTACTGTTAAATGTGAAGATTCCTTTCTTAATTTCTGATTTTCCCTCTCCCCATCTATAATTTAACATCTTCTTCTATCTTTCACCATTCCATTCTCTGCTATTCTTCCACTCTCTACCCTCCCCTCTCTACCCTCCTTCGCTTTCACACCATCTCCCCGCCTCTATGCACGGTGGATATTACTCTGGCGTCATACCAATAATAAATCGGTTTTTTATTTTCTGGGGTGTAAATTAACACTGAAACAAAAGTAAAAGACTTACTATTATAAAAATCTGATGTGTTGCACTCACATGACTTTCTCTACTCTTGTACTAACCATTCTTACAAACTCTTATTCCTACATCTTCTTCGTGTTAGTTAAGATAAACATTTGTACAAATTATCTTACTGCTTATTTCCTTGTAGGTACAAGGGGAATGTTAGAATACAGCAGTTGCCCGCCTCGATAGCGTGATGGTTAGCGTGTCTGCCTCACGTTCAAGAGGTCGCGAGTTGGAATCTCGCTTAGGGTAAGTTATCCGGGTAAGGTTTCTTTCCGAGGTTTTCCCTACCCTGAGAAGACGAATGTCGGGTAACTTAAAGCTCCATGGACCTCGGGCTCATTTGAGCATCATTTCACCCGTTTCATTCACTCACCGTCCGATATGACGATATGTGAGGACGTTAATTGAAAAAAAAAAAAAAAAAAAATTAGAATACAGTAGGCTTTGTGCGATAGTCAAATGTTTTAAAGCTTTGAGATCCCGTTCTCTTTGCACGCTTAACATATAAAAAATGAACAACGATGTTGCATTTGCCCGAAAAGTTTTCCGAAACTGACAGAAATAACAAGGAATATCTCTGAAATGGTTTACTCTACAGGAAAAAAAATATTCGGGCATAAATTCTGTGTTTTGCTGAGATCTACATTTTTCATAGTAAGAGTTTGTCTATCTCTTACGGTTTACGAGTTATTCAAAAGTCATCCAGAGTAAATAGGAGTACATAAGCTATAGCTAGAAAATTCAAGATATACTTTTAATTTGCCATAAAAATATCTCAAACATATGACATTTTAATCAAAATGGTTAGAGCCATCTTTAAGAAATCAAAATTTTCGAAAAATTCTCCATGTAAAGGTTAGATTAGGTTGGAGGAATTTTCTTCAAAACCTTCGTGTCGCATTCTTGAAAGATATTAAACTTATATACCAACTTTGGCGTTTAACCAACTTTTCGTTTTTGACTTATGCTTTCCAAAGACTGACATACCAGAGTGCAAGAGGCTTGAAACAAGAACCTTCTGCGTCGCACGGAACAATCCCAATCTACAGAAACAGAAACAATTACCAACATTATACTGGGCCGCCAGGAGCAAAATGGATTAAAGAGAAACAAGACAATAAAAGTTTGTCCTTTTAATTACTGACTCATTTGTGAATTTATTGTAAGACTATATTATCACATATTATATTTATATTCCAATTAATCTCAATTTATTTGCAACGAGATGTCAGTTACTTAATGGATTAAAGTCGAATAAAGTTATATGTAACAACAATAATATAATATTATACAAGAATAATATGCACCAGAGCTATCAGTCCGTGCGATTTATAATAAACTTAAAAGCAGTTATTACTTGCTCAGAGGAAATAAATATTAAGTTAGCGTATAATTAAACTTTTTATTTGAAAAATTCGGTTGTTAATGTTATAGCAAAAAATAGAATGACAGGGCGTAACTTTGTCAAGTATATAGGGCGCTGATGACCTTGAAGTTGAGCGCCCTTAAACCAAATCCAAACCATTTGTCAAGTATAAAAATACGGAATAAAAATGCAACGAAAGCCATAACTCTGCCATATTTTTATAAGAAAAACATTTTTTTTCTTCGGTTGAATACTAGTATGACAGCGGGATGGCTCAGGTAGTAACGTTTGTGGCCCACATTCGGGAGGTCGCGGGTTCTATTTCCGTGGCCCCGCTCTCTGATAATGGGTTTTCTCGTGTTTTCCCCATGTCCTTAGGCAAATGCTGGGGTGCATTATTAATTCAAACCACGGTTTCCTTTCCATCATTTCCCTTCATTCCATTTCCTTATCATTTTTCAGGTGTACGTTCAGGCGTGTAGTGTTGGCAATGCCGCGCAGATGGCGCGGATGATTGCCCATCGTAACTGCTGTTCTCGGCGCTAGGTGGCGTTTGGCCGACCTTTTCCTCCGTCGGGGGCAAAATAGTAAAAATAGCGAAAAATTGCAATTTATTAATATGCATGTATTAAATAATCCTTTTATATCAAAATATAATCACTGAACAGACCTCACCCTGTATCCGCTTTAGTTGGATAAGCTACCTACAACTTTGTGCACAATTTTGTTAAGGCAGTAACTTTGGCTATCGTCTTCCCTTAACTAAGGGTGGAATTCTTCTCCGTAATGAACAAGCAGTTAGTGTTAGTGCTTACAATGGAGCATCTTCATAGTTTAAACACAAGGATCACTTCCCTAGAAATTCTGATTCAGAGCTTTGAATAAAAGAGCCGCTTTCCAATGAAGATAATTGACTAGAAACTTCAACGCCTTCCGAGAACTGAGTGTGCTCCCATCAAGAAGTGCTTCTGTTTGAGAAGACCTGCTGACCTCATACAAGTCTAGAAAATCTCTATTGATTACTGCAAATCTTATTGGATTTATAGTTTTATTTAATCCAGAAACTATTCTTTAAAAATCTGATGTGTTGCACTCACATGACTTTCTCTACTCTTGTACTAACCATTCTTACAAACTCTTATTCCTATATCTTCTTCGTGTTAGTTGAGATAAACATTTGTATAACTTATCTTATTGCTTATTTCCTTGTAGGTACAAGGGGAATATTAGAATACAGAAGGCTTTGTGCGATAGTCAAATCTTTTAAAGCTTTCAGATCCAGTTCTCTTTGCACGGTTAACATATAAAAAAATGAACAACGATGTTCCATTTCACGAAAGATTTTTTTCCCTAAAGTGACCCCAATAATAAGAAATATCTCCGAAGTGGTTCATTCTACAACAAAATTTATTTGGCCATAGATTGTATGTTTTAGGGAGATCTATATTTTTGTATAGTAAGATTTGGACTCTTTCTTACTGTTTACAAGTTCTTAAAAATTCATCCAGAGTAAATAGAACTACATAACCTATAGCGAGAAAATTCGAAATATACGTTTTATTTGTCATAAAAAGATCTTAAACATGTCATTTTAATCAAAATCGTTAGAGACATAGTCTTAGTTTAAGAGAAAGTAATTTTTGGGCACCCTTCATTGTAAATTTATAGTTTCTGAAGTGAAACTTCTTATGGGAAGGCTTTGAAATTCTGATTCGCAACCTTTTTGTGTAATGAAAAGTGGTGGGGGTAAACACTGTGTCGGGTAGAGTGCCTCGCTTGTCTTTGGGTATCGGAGAAGAGTGAGACATACGCTCTTCTCTCTTTCATTCTCTTTGTACGTGTACTGCGTTCAGGCGGCGTGGCGATCACTGAGTACAGCTGTTGGTTGTCAACAGAGCAACACGTGTGTATAACCAACGCATTTCGAGTATTGTTTAGTTTTCTCGTTGTTTATAATGTATTTTCTTCATTAAAATACACAATTTTGTTGTGAATATGCCTAAGTTAGGCACAGAAAGAACAAGAGCGTGGATTGAGAGAAGTGACAGTTCAGAATGTAAAAAAAGAAGTAGATGTGAAATTGAAGGAGATAGCAGAGAAAGGAGTAGAAAACGTGCTGGTTTGGACGTGTAGTGTAAATAATGAAGACAATGAACCAGCAACTAGCAACTTGGTTCAGCCACCTCCTCTTGCACATATCAGTGATAATGTACAATATTCTGATTTTAACAAACTCAATACTGCACATAATATTTTCAATCGAGGTTTTGTAAATGAATGATAAACACAATCTATGCTGTTCATGAGTGATTGATGAATAATTAAAATATTTCCCTGTAATACAAAAGTTTCACTTCTTCACGACACACCCTTTCTTTTTTCTTTTCTTTTTTTTTTTCAAAGCTTTGCATTGCTTTAAAAAGGAATAGCTAAAGAGCCAGTTGTAAGACAAAAATATTACCAGTATTTATTACTTGTCTTTTAGATGTATATCATTTTGAAGTTATGTGAAAAAGAACTTCAAATTATATTCTGATTTTATCTACGTAAGGAGACAAACTAGACTTTTGTTTTTTAGTTTGTCTTCATAAGAATGCGGGAGTTTTCGACTCCATTCCGTTACGTTCCAGCTCTACCTGAAGATGAGGGCACAAAAAGTAGTGACGATTTGATACCCCTGTTTGGGGAGAAGAGAGCGCAATACTGTAAAATATATACCATCCCTTACTACTTTCATCTCTCTTTCCTCCCTCCCTCACACTTCTAAATTCAAATATTATAGCCGCCTCCGGTGCTGGTAGTGTAAAGTGTCTGATACCACAACAAACTTTTTATATTCACCCCCCCCCCCCCCCCCCGCACACACAATCTTTTCTGCAGCACGACCTCGGCACAAAACTCTTCTTCGTTCGAATTTAAGCTGTTTTTTAAAAGGAACAGAAATCAATATGTAGTAGATATATTCTAGTTGAATTTTGTAAGAGGAGCAAACCACTTGAGGGTGAAGATTAACTGTCCTGGAGCTGACACCCAACTCCTTCAACATCAACACCTCTTCTGTTGCGCTCAACAGTGGCACAACACCCACAGTTAGTTACCTACGTTTCTGATAGTTTTCTGTTATTATGAAAGATAGATTTGTTGTTACTAGTGATGGTGAGGATGACGTAACACAGACCTTTCTCGAATTTCACCTTCCTAGAATTTCTTCAAATACGCCGGCCACCGGACACTTCTCGAATGTTCTTGAAAATCCCTTTGACGTGCAGTGCTCATCATTGTCACGTGTTCACAAACAGTCGCGCGAGGCATCCTTAACCTTGAGCGTATTTCATGCACATACCACCTGTGGTGTGAAGCAGCCCGACCCCGAGCCTTTGCTGTGTTGCCCCTGCCGCCGCTGCTGTCAGCCGGTATCACTCTATGAAGGAAATAATCGCAAAATATTGTGACGAATGATTGTGCGACAAACATCACTCCTGACACCAGTGTGATAAATGAAAATTGCAGTTATTTTTAATGTATATTTATTATCTTAATGGAAACAACGGTTCTGTCAACTCAAAAGCGTTCACAATGTAACAATACAGAAAAAAAAAATACGGAACTGTGTTTCACAACACAATAAAATATGAACTTCAGGGGCAACGGAGGTGAAAAAAATCGCATCGAGAAAGTATCTATAACTCATACATTTTCTAACCTATAAAAGTGAAATTTAGTGTGGTAATTACTAATGCTTGTTTACATACTATGTGATTCCGGATTATTGTATATAGGTATTTGAGTTGTATTATGCTTTTCGCTATTTGAAAAATAGTAAGATGCATTTTCTCAAAAAGTGCTTGAGATATTTTCTTGGGCACTTTTATGGTTCATCTTGGATATACAGCACATAATCCAATGGAACAAAATTTTTATATGAATTATCGTCTTTGAGATAAAAAATAATATATTGTTACTTTGACACAATTCTTGGAAATGCATTTGTGTAAAACTCACCTACGTGTAAGTAAAATGTTTATTGAAATTATGTTCCAAGAGTTAGGCAATATAATCTTTGCTATCAAACTACCAATTTATAATTGTACAAACAATGGCTTTGGAGAAAATGGCCCTCAAGGTGAAAAAATGTAATCTGTAGAAAAGTTGAGTTAAAGATTTACTTCGAGTTTCATTGTTTCAGAGATGTTTCAAAAGTAAACGCTTATAAATAAGGTGACCTCAATAAACGCATTTCACCATCTTGTTCACAGCCTTCTAAAAGTGCGCTAGGAAACTGACAGTCAGAACAGCAAGAAATATATACAAAAATGCCAAACTGGTTTGAAGAGGAAGTAAAATTTGAATTATTTCGGAGTACTTTTGGTAATGATAGAAGCGAGAAATTTCAGGAGTACAATCTCCATGGGCGTCGCGAAACGGGGGCGTTAAGTTGGTGAACTTAATCTGCAGCCAGTTACTGACTATTAAACTATTATTTTAATTTTGATGTAAAGAGCAATTTTTATTTAGCACAATTTAATACGGTTATCTGCAACAAATATTATAAATTTTGACAGTAAAATGATGATTTAATATTATATGATTGCAAATTTCCAACATGTGCCCCCCCCCCCGGAAAAAAGTCTGCCGACACTCATAACAATCTCTATACTATAAACTATTTTAATGAAAGGAAAACATTGCAATTTTTGAATAATTTTGCGTATATCTACCTTTAAAACAACCTAAATAAAATTAAACAAATAGCTCTCTTACCTCAAAGAAATAAAAAAGTAATTCCATAACACTTGAATATATTAAAATAATAATTTGATCTGTATTTCGTCCAATTTATAAGAGGAATACAGTGACTTTTTTATTTTGAAGAGAAATTAAAGATCTAAAAACTGAATTTATATTTAGATGACACCTGATTATGGATCTGCGCACCTCATGCAGCACACCGCTGGGTTCATTAATATAATGGAAGCCGTATGTGGTAGACACTGAAGAATGTCATCAATACTGTGAAGTTGGTGAATCCCCGCTGCGCCGCCAATACCAGGTAACGGAATGCGAGAGTTGCTACCAACTGCAAACGAATATGACACAGCATTTTCCGCTCTCTCTCGCATACTCTGGTGTATACAATAATGACATATGATTTATATACAGTGAAATGAATGAATATAATAAAATCCAGGCTCCCATCACCAACAAACAGTAAGCTGCTCTGCCCATCCCACGATCGGCATTTTCATCCCTAAACATTGAATTGCCAATCCTGCGACGGCCGCTTTTCAATTGTTTCCGGGAGCGAGGCAGGCTTCCTATGCGAACAAATGACTGTGTGGTCAGGCGGCAGCGCTATCATGCGGCAACTCTCATACATTACACAAAAACACGGCTTTTATTCTCCACCATTCTTCGTTTGTATATATCCTCCCTCTCTTTTCTGCATTTGTTTTGTTGTGTATTAATAATAACCTCGTGGTTTAGAATCAAACGATTTCAATTGTTGAGTGTAGTGGCTGCGACAATGGCTCAACTGACAGTCGCTTTTTGTTTGTTGGACAGTTTGAAGGACCTGCGGATAATTTGAAATTCACAGCTTTTTTGTTTTGCTTTTTATTTTCGCCCTAAAGAGTTCCAAGCATTATGTTATATCAGTGCCATGTATATTGCATATTTCAAACCGTCCAACGGAGTTAACATTTGGTTTGGATGTGAACAATATTAAAGTTCTGAAATATGTATTCTGGGCTGCGTGATCAATCCTTCATCAGCATTCTTGTACGCTACCTATATATGTAGATTTGTGCGACAATGGTGGGCTTTGAATAGAGCTCCACAGCTTTGTCCCTCTATAAAAACTGCGTTAAAAATATTTGCTTTATTGTTTTTCCATTGCTCATATTATACACCCCGAATTGTATTCCGAGGTTTTCATTTCACTACAAACAAATGCACCACTCTATTGAATCTGCAGTGTTAAGCGTGCGAGCAAGTATTAAAAATAACGAAAATAATAATAAAGTGTAAATCAAGGGCGGCGCTTAAACAGTTCAGTTGGTGGGGCACAAATTATATAAAACGTATTGCATAGACTCTTGCAGACTGTAGCAGTTTTTCTGTATAGCGCTTATGATATACAGAATATATCAAAGTTACAAAATCCATTAATAGCAAAGGGTTAAGAATATGTACCACAGGTGAAGGGATGCCAAAAAGGCATTACCAAGGGTCATTAGCGAACGTCCCAAACATTAACGTAAACGAGATACAATTAGTTTGGCAAGGTCTTCAACCTAAAGAAAAAAGAGCCTGCTATTGTATTTTTACAAAGTATCGGAAACCCGAGGGGTTTCGCCAGAGGGCAAAGTCTTGACTTAATGAAGTGAGGGCCATTATGGATGTTTGGGAAGCTAAAAGTATATAATGACTGAGGACAGTAGGAGACAGGCATCGTTACGAGGGAGAGATACATGTAAGCAACACGGTGAAAGTTCGTTCCAACGATTACTTGAAACTGCATATTTTATTCTATTTAAAATTGTTCAGCAAAGCTTAAACGTGTAAAAATAAAACGAATAAAGGTTCTTACAAAACTACAATATCGCTCTCTGTAACCACCACGGATACCCGAGATTAAGACTCATGTGTGAGCAGCCGTAGGCACCCATAATACGAAGCAGTCGATCGAGTGATAATAATGCTTCAAATTGGCGCTCCAACGTGTGGCGTGAACTTCAGAGAATAACAGGAATGCTGAGCGTGAACTTCAGAGAACTTCAGGAATGCTGAGCGTGAACTTCAGAGAACTTCAGGAATGCTGAGCGTGAACTTCAGAGAAATTCAGGAATGCTGAGCGAGAACTTCAGAGTACTTCAGGGAAGCAGAATAAGGTATGCGGAGAACTTCAGGGAGCTGAACAACAAAGGTCGTGAACTCCAGGGAAGGTGACCCAGGACACAGCAGGAACGAGAGGATCCACATCGAATAGCAGTGCAGCAAGCTGATTAAGGTACTGAGTGAGAATTTTATCTACGTGTTGTAGTATATAGTCAATGTATTTAAGGAACGGGAAAATGATCGAGCAATTAGATATAAATATGGAAGTGCAGGAGGGTGATGAGAGAGTGGGAGAAGGTGTATATAGTAATGTAGATAATGCAAGGGACAGAGTAGCTGATACGAATATACAAAATCAGGGAGAAGAAACAGGGGGAAGCATGGAGACTAATGAAATATTAAAGTCACTTATGTCAATGATGACGGGGTTAACAGAAAAGGTAGATCAGAGTCAGAAAGATTTAACGGGTTTAACAGAAAGTCAGAAAGAGATTAAGGAAAAGGTAGAAAAAAGTCAGAAAGATTTAACGGGTTTAACAGAAAGTCAGAAAGAGATTAAGGAAAAGGTAGAAAAAAGTCAGAAAGATTTGACGGGTTTAACAGAAAGTCAGAAAGAGATTAAGGAAAAGGTAGAAAAAAGTCAGAAAGATTTAACGGGTTTAACAGAAAAGGTAGATCAGAGTCAGAAAGATTTAACGGGGTTAACAGAAAAGGTAGATCAGAGTCAGAAAGATTTAACGGGTTTAACAGAAAAGGTAGAAAATACGAGGGAGAACTTAACAGCTGACTTAGTCAAAATAGGAAATAAGATTGAGAAACAACAGAAGGTTTTAGAAAATTTCAAGGAGGAAGTTAGAAATGAAATAGAAAATGTAAGAAGTGAGGTTAGAAATAATCAGGAAGAGGTTAAAATTGAAATTGAAAATGTACGAATTGAAATGAGGGAAAGTCAGGAACAGGTTAGGGGAGAGATTAAAACAGTTAATAAAAATGTAGAGAAAGAAAATAGAAAATTAAGGGAGGAAATAACTACTGAATTAGCTAAGGAAAGGGAAATTAATAGCAAGGAATTAGAAATCTGTAGGAAAAGATTAGAGCAATCAGAGAGGGAAACTAGGAGATTAGCTGTGAGTGTAGATGAGGTAAATGACAAACTGAAAGAAAGATTAAATAACATATGTATGTCTGACAATGTTAGTGACTCTGTGAGTAGTAATACTATTACGGTAGCAGCACGGGACGAAGCGATGCATAATGCGTCAGCGGACATTCCGATGTTAAATTTAAATGCTGGTACCTCAGGTAATAGTAATACAAATGTTAATGTTAATGCACGCAATAGTCCACATTTGCAATGGCCCAACCATGTTTTGAATGAAATTTCACCACCAACCTTTGAAAACGAAGAATTTGATGACCCCAAGGCTTTTATAAATAGCATGCAAGAGTATTTTCTTGTAAAAGGTATTCCCGAGGAATATAAGATGACAGTTGTCAGAAAATGTTTTAAAGGCAACGCTTCAAACTGGTTAGAGTTATCAGTAGGATTAAGTAATGATTATCGGACATTTAAGGAAATTTTCTTAAATAGATATTGGGGAGCTAGCAGGCAGGCAAATATAAGACTGGAACTGAGTAATGGGAAATATAACCCGCATAAGGATCAATGCATGGTTAATTATTTTATGGCTATAGCTAGAAAATGTAAGATGCTTGACCCTCCGATGGGAGAAATAGAATTAATTAATTTAATAACCACACATTTTCCGGAAACAATTCAACACTATCTGATTATTGCGAAGCCGATAACAATAGCGGCAATGATTGACTTGTTAATCGCACTAGAAAGAAATAAGAGCCAAAACGAGGCAAGTAATGAGAGACCTTTTGGAAACAACCGATCTCCAACAAAAATTTTCGGGCAGGGGGCAGGTTCAGGTGATGTCAGGAATTTTGATGCTCGGCAACGGTATCATGGCCCAGTCCCTAAAAACAATAATTACCACCGGAAAAATAAGTTCGAGCCTCAGGATAGAAGAAATAATTTTGAGCCTCAGGATATTAGAAGAAGGGTTGAGAATTATCCACGGGAAAGAAACCCTCAAATTAATTACGTACAGGCAAATAGATATTACGGAGATAGAAGGGGGAGGTACACTAGGAATCGATTTCCTTCGGGAAATAATTATCACCATGATAATAATTGGTACAGACCGAATTCCCCTAGGCAAGAAGAAAGAAATGGGAATAGCAGAATTTCTCCAAATCCGGAAGAAAGGGTAGACGCTATAAACGCGGTAAAAAGATTGGAAGAAACAAATTTTCACCAGGATTCAAACCCGGGACCTTCATATAATGGGAATGGGACAGGAGCCATTAGTAAGGTTTCGGAAAACTCCAAACCCAGTCAACTTCGCCTTCAGTGAAGATTGGGAATGATGAATGTTCTTATTATGGGAAGTACTTCGAAAATAAGGGACAGAGAAGGCAATGTTTGATCGAAAAACATAAAGAAAATACAGAGAATGAAATTTTAATTGATCCGCCAAGAATAAATATTGGTATTAACGGGAAATTATTTCAGGCTATTATTGATACAGGTGCTAATACTACTGTGTGTTCCCAAAATTTTTTTGAAAATTTAGTGAATAGTGGTGTAAAATTATTATCTTTGCCAGTTTATGGGATATATTGCTCTGTAGCGGTAGGTAAAAGGAAAGAAAGGGTAAAATTTCAAGTGATGGTAAAGGTCGAGATCGCACATAAATGCATTGAAATATTATTTTTGGTTGTACCCAGGCTTGTTTTTGACGTAATGATCGGTTGCGATAGTCTTTATGCTTGGAATTCCATCATAGATTTTGAAAATAGAAGTTTTAAGTTTGAAACCGGACCTGACACCATAATTGTACCATTTTTAGACCATACTTCGAGGATAATTGTACGGGATCAGGTAGAGGAAGAAATGGAGGGGGAAACATTCTTTGTCGAGGTAATAAATATTGGAGCGATGGAATTAGCAGAATTAAAAGTTGGGAACTACGATGAAATAGAGGAACAAAATATTGTGAGTAGAGGTAATTATTTCTGTGATTTTGACGAAGAAAAGAAACCCCGAGAAAACCCAAAATTTAACTTGAAGAATAGTAATATAAATGAGTACGACGAAAGAAAGGACTGTGTCAAGATAGAAAATTTAATAGAATCTAAGGTGAACCAAGCTGAGAGACTAAATGAGGAACAAAAAGGAAAATTACGGGAACTTTTAATAGAAAACAGGGAGGTATTCTCGGAAAAGCCTGGAAGATGTAACTGTTACACACATTCGTTTGAAGTAGCGAATAAAATTTTCAAAGAAACTCTAAGTAGCCATCAGATAAATCTATATCATTGTTCTTATTATTTTCCTTCAGGGAATCCGACAGAGCGGATATTAAGAGAAATAGGGACTTATTTTCGAGTGCTTCCTCATAATAATCATCGAAACTGGGTAAGGTATTGTACCATCATAGAGAAAAGTATTAATAATACTGTAAATACTACAACTGGTTTTGCACCGATACAGATAATGCAGGGAATTGACCCTGAACCCATTTTTAAAAATACTCCAAGAACGATTGAGAGAAGTCAGCCATTATCAGAGGAACAAAGGGCTAAGATCGTTTTTGACAGATTGCAAGAAAAAGCGGAAAAGAGGAAATCAAAAATCAAGAAACGTAAAAATAAATGGAATCCTCAGGTAGGAGATCTAGTCCTCGCTAGGGATCATAAATTATCAAATGCGTTAAGGGGGAGAAGTCATAGATTAGAGCTATTATATAAAGGTCCGGTAATGATTACTGAGAAATTCGGAGAGCATACTTATGAATTAGTGGACTTAAAAACAAACAAATCGATTGGGAGATGGCATAAGCAGCTAATAAGACCGTATAGAAATTCCTCAAATAGTATCGAAAAGTAAGAAAAGAAATGGTGAGAAGTAGTTGAAAGAATGGTTGGATCATGAAAATGAGGGCCTAATTGTTTCTATGTAAACTTGTAAATAACTGTAAGAATAACGTAATTAATATTAAGCAAAGTGAATATATCGAGAAAAAAAAACAGTGAAGTGGATAATGTGCGTGTGAGAAAAAAAAAAAAAAAAGAAAAAAAAAAAACAAATTAAAAGTGAAACCAGCAGAACAATCCATAACCATAAAAGACTTTTGATAAAAATAATTATATAGAATCAGAAGATCAATGTAAGAAGAAACATGTAAAATAATATTAAATCACTATGTAGTATTAAAAATATAACCCTATGTGTGTTGAGTGCTGATTTGTGTAATGTAAATATGTGAAGGGTATTCTATGTACAAGCTATGTCTTTAAGAATTTGAGTGTAAACCCTTTTAAGTATTTGTATGTAATTGACAGAAAGATTTGCTGAACAATCGCGAAATTTTAACAAGAAAATGATTTTCGGGCAAGACATATACCTTATCATATTCTTACATAATATGATAATGTATATGGGGGGCATTTGTAGCAGTTTTTCTGTATAGCGCTTATGATATACAGAATATATCAAAGTTACAAAATCCATTAATAGCAAAGGGTTAAGAATATGTACCACAGGTGAAGGGATGCCAAAAAGGCATTACCAAGGGTCATTAGCGAACGTCCCAAACATTAACGTAGACGAGATACAATTAGTTTGGCAAGGTCTTCAACACAAAGAAAAAAGAGCCTGCTATTGTATTTTTACAAAGTATCGGAAACCCGAGGGGTTTCGCCAGAGGGCAAAGTCTTGACTTAATGAAGTGAGGGCCATTATGGATGTTTGGGAAGCTAAAAGTATATAATGACTGAGGACAGTAGGAGACAGGCATCGTTACGAGGGAGAGATACATGTAAGCAACACGGTGAAAGTTCGTTCCAACGATTACTTGAAACTGCATATTTTATTCTATTTAAAATTGTTCAGCAAAGCTTAAACGTGTAAAAATAAAACGAATAAAGGTTCTTACAAAACTACAATATCGCTCTCTGTAACCACCACGGATACCCGAGATTAAGACTCATGTGTGAGCAGCCGTAGGCACCCATAATACGAAGCAGTCGATCGAGTGATAATAATGCTTCAAGACCCAAAATGATACTTCCACTTTCCTCGAAAATGTACCACTATTCAATTTTTATTTGATATAAAATATTTACAACAGTAAGTTTGTTGGCATAAATAAATAATAATTAACATTTAAAGGTTATTTGATCCCGGGACATAAGTCGCCCTTGGTGTATTTTTCTCTGATGCAAGATTTCCTTTGTGGTCTACCGAGAAAAATACGAATCGGTTGGAGAATTCAAGTCATACTGGCAAGCTGTCATAGTAGCTCAGTGGTTAGAGCAGCCGCTCGTGAAACGGAAGGTCTGTGGCTCAAATCACGGTTGTGGCATTGAATTTTTACTCTCTCTACTACTAAGTAGAGGAAGTATTGTATTCCACCCAAAAATTCGATGTCGAGATTTCACCGGAAATATTTATGCTTTGAGGCCATTTTTAGAAAAAGGTCCGCGCGCGCGTGTGTGTGTGTCTGTCTGTCTGTGGACAGCATAACTCAAAAAAATGGTTGCCAAAGTTGGTATTTAAGTTTAATGTCTTTCAAGGATGTGACACGAAGATTTTGAAGAAAATAGCCCCACCCTAAACTATCCTTTACATGGAAAATTTGTCAAAATTTTTATTTTCTTGAAAATGGCTCTAACGATTTTGATTAAAATGTTTGAGATATTTTTGTAAAAAATGAAATGTATATCCTGAATTTTCTGGCTATAGCCCCTTTAGTCGTATTTAGTCTGGACGAGTTTTCTATAACTGGTAAACCGTTAGAGATAGACCACATCTTACCATACAAAAAATGTAGATCTTGCTAAAACACACAATTTATGTCGACATAAATTTTTTGTTGGGTGAACCATTTGGGCGATATTCCTATTATTTGTATGAGCTTTGAAGAACTTATACTTCTATCAAATGGAACATTTTTATTTAATTTGTGTATGTTAACCGTGCAAAGAGAACGGAAAGCTTTAAAATATTTGACTATCACTCAAAGCCTGCTGTATTCTAATAATCCCCTTGTACCTACAAGGAAATAAGCAATTAGATAATTTCTGTAAATGTTTATATCAACTAACACGAAGAAGATATAGGAATAAGAGTTTGTAAGAATGAAATCTGATGTGTTGCACTCACATGACTATTGTTTCAGACTTAAGGCGAAACTTTGGGTGGTGGTATTAAATATCCAATTCTGTAATCACCTTGGCGACTTGGGAAACCAAGAAACAAGCCCTAGTCGGGTTGGTCGGCCCACAGGACCTTTCGAATGGGGTCACAACATTACCGCCTAAGTCATCCCGCTGCGGATTAGGTTTCAGTTACTTGGGAAATTTCGCAACTGTGATGATGATACTGGGGAGCAAGCTTCACTTGTTTATGTAGAGGAGAAGTTGAACAAAACCTCGCACATGGGCATAGGATGCGGCTGGCTGTGTTTTATGCTTCGCCACTCCCAAATCATTTGCCTGTATAGTTGCGTTAGCACTGGTCCTGAAAAAAATAAAAAACAATAAATTACAATCCCCAAATGATATTTTCCTCCCGTTTTAAAAAGCTGGAGGTTGCGTTCAGATCAAAATTATTGATGACATGTTGTTTTGTTTTGAGGGGACCTCGCGTCATAAATACAAGTAGGGGGCGTTTCATTCAGAATGGATTCCACACTTGTGTAGCGCTGCCACGGAACTGCACCCGGCGTTTAAAGGAACTAAAGTCTTTCATAAACTCGGTATCACAATGTTTAAACGAGACTTGCTAGTGAGGACGTGCACTCACATGACTTTCTCTACTCTTGTACTAAGCATTATTACAAACTCTTATTCCTATATCTTCTTCGTGTTAGTTAAGATAAACATTTGTACAAATTATCTTATTCCTTATTTCCTTGTAGGTGCAAGGGGAATATTAGAATACAGTAGGCTTTGTGCGATAGTCAAATGTTTTAAAGCTTTGAGATCCCGTTCTCTTTGCACGCTTAACATATAAAAAATGAACAACGATGTTCCATTTGACGAACGCGTTTTCTGAAACTGACACAAATAACAAGGAATATATCCGAAATGGTTCACTCTACAAGAAAATTATTGGGACATAAATTGTGTGTTTTAGTAAGATTTACATTTTAATATAGTAAGATTTGGTGCATTTCTTCCGGTTTGCCAGTTATGCAAATGTCGTCCAGAGTAAATAGGACTACAGGGGCTATAGCCAGAAAATTCAAGATATACATTTCATTTGGCATAAAATTTGGCATTTTAATCAAAATCGTTAGTCATTCTCAACAAAATCAAAATCTTCGAAGAACTTTTCATGTAAAGGGTAGTTTTAACTTTGGTTTTTCCACAGACTGGCAGACAAACACAGACAGACACACACACACACACACATGAACGTTTTTGTAAAAATGCTTTTTTGAATTCAGGGGCCCATAAAGCACATATGTCCGGTGAAATCTCGACATCGAATTTTTGGGTGGAACACAATACTTCCTCTACTTTACTATACGTAGTAGAAAAAGTAAAACATGTTCATTGGTAGAAGAAATTAAAACAGAAGAATTAAGATGGTTTGGACACTAGAGAGTATGGATGAGGAAAGACTGCCAAAGAAGATGCATGAATGGTCTCCAGTGTGACGTATAAAGAGGGGAAGACCCAAATTAACATGGAAACTAGGAATAACACTAGCCATGAAAGAAAGGAAATTAGAAGATGGATCCTGGGAAGACAGAGGAGAGTGGAAAAAAATTATATGTAGTTCCTAAATGAGTGCAGGAAGATGTCAGACACTGTAAACCTGGAAAACGTGTAAATATATAAAATAAAATAGATATCTTTAATATGCCCTGTTTTAATGAGAGGAGTCATATTTGATACAGTTCTTCGTCGCATCTTTGACAAATGTTGAACTTCGATACCGAGTGTGGTATTTTAGACGATTTTTCGTTCCTTAATTATGATTTTCACACAGGCACACTGTCTTTCTCACTTTCTCTCATGCACACAAGAATACTTTTCTAAAATGTATAACTTGTATAACATGGGTTTTGGTATAACATTAAAATAGAAGCTTACTAGATGGTGATTGTAGAGCTGATTGGAACGTCTTTCTTGGACACATTGCCTTAAACAGATGTTAGATGTTGCAAAAGCAATGACTATTTATCTTGAATGTTTGACGGGAATTCTGGCATCTCTAAAACCACAGCAGGTGTTCCAAAGAGTATGTAGGAAGTTTGACCAAGTCTCTGTTTAGTAAGAGTAGAAGGCCACAATGTCCACAGAAGAAAAGTAGGTAGGTACTGTGTATAGGCTGGTCACTGTAAGCTAACACTCTCTATGTGGCTCTTGTGAATCTGTGCTCCAGTGTGTTCCTCCACCGCCAGTTCTTGTTGCTCTTCTTTTGTTACCAAGTTCATATAAAATATCTTGCACAGTCAAGTTACTTAGGAAACAGGAAGGGGATTCGGCACAGAACCGCTAGGCAGATCCCCACGAAGACATGCGACTACAGCGCCGCCCTTATGGCGCAAACACTAATGCGCAATAGCACCCTATACTTTCGACTCTGAAAGAGTGGATTGAAATTTAGGAAAATTAAATGGAGGGACGAGAAATCGCTGAAAAACAAGTAATCAACCAATCCAGAATGCACCTAGTGACCAAGAAATACCGCGAAAAACCTGTGAAAAAATATTGGTCTGGTTGGTCGGTCACCAGGAATCGAACCCGGGAACTTCTGTCTGCGAGTCCCAAACTTTACCACCTAAGCTACCTCGCTCGGTAGTGCAAGTTAACTCAATTATGAATGACATAGTAGCACCTGTGTGACGTAAGGCGAGCTCTTACAAGCACTATATACCTATTGAATGAAAAAAAGAAAGTAAAGAAAATAAAACGAAAAACAATTGGCAGCACGCTATAGAGCAGAAAGGCAGAAAACTCGTTTCTTATTTTCAAACGCTTTCTCTTTCTCCAATATGATTACAGCACTTGTATTGCAATATAATATTCTCATATCTTTTATAATGTTAAAATTGTAAAGGCTGGAGCTTTCAAAGGAATAACATAATAATAGCATAACAAAGGTTATCAACAAGTCCCTCTGCCGGTGTCTACCGCTCAAAATAACACGGAATCCTGTTTGTCCACATTACCTTTCATGAATTACATACGTGAATCTATCATATATTTCATTTCGTGGGACGTTATAAGTAACCATAGGCTCGCAGCAGCCAGTGCTGCCACCGGAATTCCCGTCTCTAGGGGAATTTTGGTTACACGAGATTGCGGAGCGACTTCTCGATAATCCTATATAATCTTGGTGTATAGAATAGTTACAAAGCCAATAAGCACTGAACTAAATAAAGCTTGGTGATAAATGCGTTACCTACATAGCAAAAGCTCTAAGCCAATAGGACAAAATTATCGTTTTCATTCTGTATTTCACTTAGTGACTATATAGACATACTGAATAGAGAAACAAACGACAAAGGTACCTACTTTGAACAAAGTAGTGAAGGCCGCATAATTGGCCGGGAGGGCTCGGGCGCTATCCCACCCTCCTAGTACTGCACCCCACTCGTGAGGCCTGTAGTGAACGGATGGCAATCCTTGGCCCTTCACAGGCTGTTGACCTTTTTATAATAATTATAACAACAATAACAGCAACAACAATAACAATAATTATAATGATATTATTTCCACGGTAATTCTCCAGACGATTCGTAATGTAATACCGGTAAGTTGGCCATGGTAGCTTAGAGGTTAAAGCAGCCGCTCGATAAGCGGAAGATCCGTGGTTCGAATCCCAGCTGTGGCATTGAATTTTTCAGTCCTGATTCTACCCACACAGGGCTTGTGCGTTTAAAAACATCAGCATTAAGTTTTTTGGGATAAATAAATAAAAATTAATATCATCTTACTCTTTGCATTTAAATCAACACAAGATCAGATGGTAGAGCACCTGTCTGCTGTGCAAGGGGTCACAGGTTCTATTCCCGGCAGCAGTGGGTGGGAATTTTTCTCCAGCCAAGATTATTCCTTATCCTCCCCAGGATCTGGGAGTGTAATTGTGTGTGCCCATAGACAATATGTAGCCCAAGAGAGGACACCAATATGACCTTTGTAGTTAAGGTGGGATAATGAAACAATTATGAAATAAATAAATAAAATGTTCTGTTTGAAATAACTCGATATTTCTCACAGTTTTTAATAACTTAGACAGATGTCAGTTTGATACGTCGAATGGTCTTGCTGCACTTCCTCAGCTATAGAGTGACACAGAAACAGAGACACAATGTCCATTGTTTCATCTGGGCGCATGTCAATATTGTGCAACAAGAAACATTTAACTTTTCTTACCGGTTGAAGCAAACACAAAATGGAGGCCAGTCTCTTTCAAACAATACTCTCTAACAATATTGCAGTGAAACATGACTTGCAACTGTGCTTCCTGCAAATACTGAACCAGGTGTTGAGCCTTCTGAGGACACCATAAGACTGCCTTTCTTTGCTTAAAGGTGGTCAATGGTTGCTGTGTCCTTAGCTGTTAGCGTAAATCAATACAGGAATGTAACTGTAACCAAAATATTTCTGTTAATTTTCAATGTTAGGTAAATAACACATGTTGGCAAAAATAATGTAAGGTCCGAAGGCAAAAAGAAACTTTCAAACTACAGAGTTTTTCGTCAGGTGGAAGTATTTGCTAAAATGAATGTTCTTCGATACTGACTGCGAGCAATCAAAAGTAACTAATGAATTCTGAGAGTTGTTATCGGCACCAAACGAATAACATAGAGCATCCAAAATGGTGGGTAGCGGGACTACAAAGGGGTTAATACAATATCTAGCAAAACAGACACAGTGTCATGAAAAAAGTCAAAAGATAATTGTGTCATATAAACAGGCAGCAAATAGGATCTGAATGTAAACAAAGATCACCATTAGAGCTACAAAATGAAATAAAACTGGGTGGAATAAGAAAGCCCGTGTTTTGAATTGGTTATGTAACACAGGATGGGAATGGCATGCCTCTGTTTGGGAGGGTGGAAAACTCGTAAGATTGTTAACTGTCCTGGTAGAAAGATCTACCCATTATGAGAACAGGAAGGCTTATAACAGACGAGGTCAGCAGACAGGGAGTTAAATATCCACAACTGTCCAAGGTTGGACACAAACTTAATGGAAGCACGTGTACTAAGAGATAGAGAGATTTCGTCACAGCAGCAGTGTCAAGGACAATTAGAACAGTTGTGACTTGGAAAGTTACGATACAACAGACTAGTTGTGAATTGTGATTATTTACGCGCAATAAGTGACTTTTATAATAGTTAACAGTTTTAGAACAAATAAAGTGAGATAAAAATTAATCGAACTGTGATTTACCACAAATATGTACATTATTTATTTTCATATCATTTCTGCATTAAATTATTAATTTTTACCACACAATGGCATGTGGAATGCGGGTATTTGTGCAAAGGTTTATATAAAATTTAAAAAGATGGAAATGTAAACTTTCATAAGAATAAACTTGTGTACCTACTAATAATCGACAAAGGGTAGAGAAGGTCACGTAAATGCACCACACATTTTTTTTTTTACAGTTTTGGAGCCCTTAACCTCATGATCAAATATTGCCCGTTAAACCTATAGTAACACAGGCAAAAAAGGACTGTTGCTGAGAAAAAAGTAGGCAAACCGCTAGTTCTTCTTGCAGCGGTCTTTGGACAATATTGCGCTGGGTGCACGGCCTCCAAACAATAGGAGATCAACCCCTTCCCTAGATGACATCAGGTAAGTATTAAAAACGAGTTGTTCCCAAGCCCAATACAGATAAGCTTTAGTTTGAACATCATAATGTGATATTCATAATTTGTCTGGTTGGACAACTCCATTAGGGGAGGCACCCCTTGAGTGGGAGTGAATGAACGAGTGTCAGTGAAGCGTTATATCACAGAAATATGTATAAAATATCACCTACTTAATATGCTTCCTGACAAGGGACCACAGAATCTACAGGATGTTTCCAAACAAGTATAACTCAAAAGTCCTTGTACTAACATAATACAATAAACGCAGAAAACCTGGCTCACTAAGGCAAAGATAAGGGTTTATTGACCAATTTAAATTAAATTGAATACCGGAAGAGACATTGCACAAAAAGTCTATTATATAAGCAAATTCTAGTGGTAATACATCATTTGTTAAGTACGTGATCTATTTTACGAATAAGATCTAAGGGCCAAATTCCACGTCAGTACTTTTAAGAATTCAATGTAATTAAAAAAATCTGATGTGTTGCATTCACATGACTTTCTCTACTCTTGTACTAACCATTGTTACAAACTCTTATTCCTATATTTCCTCGTGTTAGTTAAGATAAACATTTGTACAACTTATTTTATTGCTTATTTCCTTGTAGGTACAAGGGGAATATTAGAATACAGTAGGCTTTGTGCGATAGTCAAATGTTTTAAAGCTTTCAGATTCTGTTGTCTTTGCACATTTAACATATAAAATAATTAACAACGATGACCCATTTCACGAAAGTTCTAAGTTTTCCGAAACTCACACATAACAAGGAATATCTCCGAAATGGTTCACCCTACAAGAAAATTTATTTAGACATAAATTGTGTATTTTAGCAAGATCTACATTTTTTGTGTAGTATGATTTGGTCTATCTCTAACGGTTTACCAGTTATGAAAAAGTCGTCCAGAGTAAATACGACTACATAGGCTATAGCCAGAAAATTCAAAAATACATTTAATTTGTCATAACAATATCTCAAACATATGACATTTTAACGAAAATCGTTAGAGCCATTTACAAGAAAATAAAAATGTTCAAAAAATTTTCCATGTAAAGGGTAGTTTAGGGTGGGGCTATTTTCTTCAAAATGTTCGTGTTGCATCCTTGAAAGACATTAAACTTAAATACCAACTTGGTTTTTAACCGACTTTTCGTTCTTGAGTTATGCTGTCCACAGACTTACACACAGACTGATACACAGACACACACATGGACCTTTTTCTAAAAATGCTTTTTTTGGATTCAGGGGGCCTCAAAACATATATTTCCGGTGAAATCTCGACATCGAAGAAAATTGGTACCTACATCTAAGTGTTATTTTCGTGGAGAAGCTTTTATGTATAATTGATTTACACACATGGATGTTTTTCCAAAAATGCTGCTTTTTTGGTTTCAGGGGGCATCAAAACATATATTTCCTGCGAAATCTCGACATCGAATTTTTGGGTGGAATTCAATACTTACCCTACTTACTATACGTAGTAGAGAAAGCAATAACTGTTTTAAAAACTACTTGACAGAAGCTGCATAAAAATAAACGATAGTGGGTAGAGAAAGTAATGCGAATGTAGCATATGAAAGTTTTCGACAAGTTTGTTGTGTGAGGAGATTGCAGTTATGGGGCATGCTGTGGTCTAAGAGCCCTTGCTCCACATTGTGTATTGAAACCAAACCACGTGTGTCAGGACAGTAATATCTGAATGTTTACCATCCAAATCATATCTCTCTCTCTACCCTTCCTTTCATTTCTTTGGGAGAACCTCTCCATGTTTTATGGCGTTGTTTGATCAAGTTCGTTCCCCTTTCTTTCCTTTCCCGTCTTCTTTTCTTAGATGTAGATTGATGCACCGGCCTATAAAACAGAATAATAGAAATATAAAATATGATTTAGCGAGCAGGCTGATGCACCCCTTGTGTTCGGAAGGGCCTCATAACACAATTAAATATGTATTCATTAATGAAACTGGGTCAAAGAATGCCTGCCTTAAACAAGTTATAAATGAGGGAATAGATGAATCTTTAAACAACCACAGAAGGGACCCTTCAAACAGGCACACAACTCGGAGCGTTTTAGTTGTAGTACATTTCTCTAAATGTTACTGATGCGAACACACTTTCCTAATCAGTTCTTTAAGAATTCTGGAGTCACATAATAAACACTTCCTAAAAGACGAGTTTAGTAAAACAAAAATTATGTACAGGAGTTTGTCTATAAGTACGTACTATTTTATTCATAGAGGTGTTAAATTACCGTGCAATACGAATTACCACCTGGTCATTCTTTTGTCTTGTACAATTGATCACTAGGTCATTCTTTTGTTTCGCCAGAGTCGCCAACTGCATCCCATAAATCGCTGAAAAACAATTTATTACACAATCGATTAACAATAAAAAAATCCCATTGCAATTTGACAACTGTGCTTTTAACTATTGTTCTTTTAATAATTAATTTATTTTCCCAGAAGAAAGGCTATTAATTCATGTTTAAAGAAATGTGAGGTTTACTTGGGATTATAAGCTGGCTTTCTGTTATAACAACAAAAGAAGGTTGAAATACGGTAATTCTTGGGTTTTATTTTCCTCAGTTGGTAATGCTGAGTAAGTTGAGCTAAACTAGTGGAAAGTGAATGTATTTTAGGTTATTTTTATATAATTTAACGTTTTGAGGTAAAATTTTGGCGATATAGTATTTCATATCATATTTTATTTATGAAATAGTCCAGATAAATGGCATTGGCCTGGTTGATTTTCCCAGATATGGGTTAGGTCAGACGTTTTATGATATTACTCGTGATAAATGTCAATTTTTGAAAGTTTAAGGTAGACAAGGTAATAATTAGGGTAAGTATAGCACTCCGTCCAAAAATTCAATATCAGAAGTTCGCTGAATAGACATGTTTTGGGCGTCCCTGAATTCAAAGAATCATTATGAGGTGATTATTGATGTATTACAAATAAATTTTGACTGCTCACCAAAAGTATTACTTTCTCTACTAAACACTTACAGTAAGTAGGGTAAGTATTGCATTGTATCCAAAAATTAGTATTCTCTTAAGGCTCTCTGAATCAAAAGAATAAAAAATAAATAATAAAATAAAAGGGAAAAAAAACACACATTTTCAGAAAGTTACGACCATCTGTGCGTCTGTATGTCTGTGAACAGCATAACTCAAAAACGAAAATTCTGTTTAATGCCAAATCTTGGTATTAAGTCTTGGTATTTCCAGGAATACGGCACGAAGATTTCAAAGAAAATCTCCGAGTTCAAACTGCTCTTTAAATGGAATGTTGTTCGAAATTTTTTATTTTCTATAAAATGGCTCTATCGATTTTAATGCTTAAGAGATAGTAGGGCTAAAATTTGTTTTATACATTTTTAAAGATAATTATCTTAAATTCAGTGCAGAACTTTATTGAATAATTATATAGTTGTGTGTAAACTTTGAACTCTGTTTGATGACTAGTTTGGGAGTTATGAATATTTAAATTATATTTTAATGCCAAAATAATGTTTATTATAAATAGGTACATGCGCATGACAAAATTATCTCTTAGAAACCTTTTATGCCTTTTATGTCAAACATTATTTCATAAATAAGATCAGTTATTGTTTTTATGTGTTAAAAGATACTGTCAGAAAAAAAAGGTTTCTTATTTTCATATCTTATAAAAAATGTTTAGTATTTTTTTCATATGGAAAAATTAATTATGAAAAAATGAACAGCACTACGTAAATAATAACTGAGCTTTTACACATAGGTATGAAGTATATTTATCCAAGTTTTCCCACCAACATGAGAAAAAAACTCATGCGCATGCTCCAATATATGCATTTAAAAAATATACTTTCTTCAAAGCTTGCATTCTGTGGCATAAAATAGTTTATCCTGGTGTTTAAAACTGTCCTGGTACACAAGTTATAGCAATCTTCAACAGATTTTCTACCTCCTCCTCCAATTGGAAAGTTTCCCCTTCTAACATACTGCTTGCTTCTTCTTAGGTGATAATAGAGCACTCATATAACTTGCGATTGTCACATTTCTCCACTATTCTAGCAGCCATATTCATGGACATTGATTTTGCAACTTAATTCCTGTATAGCACTACAGCCTATATTGAATTCTGCTACAGTATTAGCCACAGCAACCTGCAACATGAACAAAAAATTAATGTGTTACACTCACATGACTTTCTCTACTCTTGTACTAACCATTCTTACAAACTCTTATTCCTATATCTTCTTCGTGTTAGTTGAGATAAACATTTGTACAAATTATCTTATTGCTTATTTCCTTGTAGGTGCAAGGGGAATATCAGAATACAGAAGGCTCTGAGCGATAGTCAAATCTTTTAAAGTTTTGAGATCCCTTTCTCTTTGTACGCTTAAAATATAAAAAATGAACAACGATGTTCCATTTCACGAGAAAGTTTTAAGTTTTCCAAAAGTGACACAAATAACAAGGAATACCTATCTCCAAAATGGTTCAATAAACAAAAAAATTATTTAGGCATTGTGTGATTTAGTGAGTTCTACATTTTTGTGTAGTAAGATTTTGTCTATCTCTTACGGTTTACAAGTTATTCAAAAGTCATCCAGCGTAAACAGGACTACATAGGCTATAGCCAGAAAATTCAAAATATACATTTCATTTGTCATACAGATATCTTAAACATACGACATTTTAATCAAAATCGTTAGAGCCATTTTCAAGAAAATCAAAATTGTCGAGAAATTTTCATGTAAAGGGTAGTTTAGGGTGAGGCTATTTTTTTTTTTTCACAATCTTTGTGTCACATCCTTGAAAGACCTTAAATTTAAATACCAGCTTTGGTTTTTAACCAACTTTTCGTTTTTGAATTATGCTGTCCACATACTGACAGACACATACACGCACCTTTTTCTAAAAATGCTTTTTTTTGGGGGGGGGGGTTTCAGGGGGTCTCAAAACATATATTTCCGGTGAAATCTCGACATCGAATTTTTGGGTGGAATACAATACTTCCTCTACTTACCAGTAGAAAAAGTAAAAACAGTTTTCGTACACTTGCACCAAAATCACAGAATGAAGGCACTCGTTCTGATTTGGGTTCCACCATGTATGCACCAAGACAGTGGTTTATCTGAAGCCAGTGTCCAGTATAATGTATTTTTTCGGTAACCACCTATTCTTGACTATCATCTTCCCATGACTATGAGACTCCTTCCTCTCTGCCATAGTTTTGTTATAGAAGCACCAGGCCACGCAAAGGAAACGGAATTTTAAAGCCATCGCATATCAACCAGCTCTTAAAATATTTAACTGTTTAAGCCTACTATATTCTCCTATTCCCTATGTGCCTATAAGGACATTTCTACAAAGGTTTAGCCCGCCTCGGTAGCCTGATGGTTAGCGTATCTGTCTCACGTTCAAGAGGTCGCGAGTTCGAATCTGGCTTAGGGTAAGTTATCGGGTAAGGTTTTTTTTCCCCCAAGGTTTTCCCTACCCTGAGAAGACGAATGTCGGGTAACTTTAAAGCTCCGTGGACCTCGGGCTCATTTGAACATCATTTCACCCATTTCATGTATTCACAGTCCGTTGTGAGATTACGTTGGAGCACGTTAATTTGAAGTAGATAGAAGAATAAGCGTTTTTAGGAATAATTTGTACAAGAGTGAGTAGAGAAGGTCCTGTGATTGCACACTACAGATTTTTATATCTATTTTGCATATTATTAATAATTAATTAAAGGTGTGTTTTCTGTATAAGCTTCTTGTTGTTGTGTTTAACGCCCGCTTTTACTACTACGGCACCGCAGGCGGTGACACTGATGACACATGGAATGAAGATGGAGCACCGGTGGAATGAGATGGCGGGGGAAACCGGAGCATTCGTCCACCACGAATACCACATACCACATGCGGGTCCCTGGGATCGAACCCGGGCCGCCTAGGTAGTAGGCGAGCGCGCTAACCGCTCAGCCACGGCGCCGCCGTATAAGTTTCTTGTTGAACTGGTTTTATTATTATTATTATTATTATTATTATTATTATTATTATTATTATTATTATTATTATTATTATTATTATTATTATTATTATTATTATTATTATTATTATTATTATTATTATTATTATTATTATTATTATTATTATCATCATTATCATCATCATCATCATCATCATCATCTTCATCATCATCATCATCATCATCATTATGATTATTAATCTGTTACCCATTCTTTGTTATCAGAGTTAATATAATAAATTAATGGTTGCTAGAAAACCGTTTCATGTGTAAATAATGATTAATTATTTCTGTTGTTTGCGGGTAAATTTACGATATACACAAAAGGTCTACAAATGAAATATTAATCACAAGATGTAAGTAGTAAACAGTGGTGCAAACATTAGCATATGGAAGGACGTTTCTTGTTTTTGGACATCCCTGTTTAGAAGGAAGTATTGTGGCCAGACAATCGTCATACTGTGAAAGATATCTGCATTTACCCATCATGGGAACATGCTGGTGAGCAGTGAAAGAGGTAGGTTCCTTCACTACCACTTTTTCAGTCGTGAGTAGCAATTATTTAGTAGTTCCCATCGTCAGCAAGTGCACATCAAGTGGAAGATCACTCTGTCTAAATCTAGTTGGTATCCTTTTATTTCGTAAAGTAGGCAGCTCAAGATTATAACGCATGTTGGAGTGATTTTAGTAAACGTAATTGTGGTCGAAAATATTACATTTGCTGAAATAATTACTGGTTTAATAGCAATGCACTCAAACATACTGAGATGATGCGGTTCCACAAAATAATCATCTTTTTCATACATTGTCTCTGTCTTCTCTTACTATTTATGCTCAAGTCTAAAGCGGTATCACGGTTGAGGATTCGATCCCAGGCGTAGTATGTCTGATTTATGGCGAACAAAGCGGCCATTTATTCCAGCAATTGCTCCATCATTACCTTTCCTTAATATTGCCCTCATTTCACGTCATCTTCCTCACTCTCTGTTCTGTACTGTCATTTTCCAGTTTGATATTTTTAATTTTCTCTACGTGCCGTAAATTTACGATACCAGACCGCCGGCTCTACTTCGCTTCCAAAGGAAGCTATGCAAAAGATTTTTATGCTCAAAAATGCGTTATGGTTTAAAGAAAAATTTACCACCTCAAAACTATCCTTTAGCTGGAAAATTTTTGATTTTCTGAAAAGTGACCACCGATTTTCATCGAATAGCGAGCAGCTTTTAAAACATTTTACCATTTCTACAATTTCTGCAAATGTTTATCTCGATTAAGGGACACTGGGAGTGAAATTTGAAAGTTCCACATTTCTTGATAGATTTTTCTGAAAATTTTACTGTGTTTGTATTTATATGAGAATAGGAGGTACACCAAATTTCATTAAAATTGGATAATTCGTTTAGGACATATAAATTATTTTATGAACTTAATAGGCACATTTTCAAAATAGAGCTCGCGTCTATTGACTTTTCAAAATTCATTTATATTGGCAGAACTGGTGCTCTAAAACATGGGTAACAATTGTATGAAGAGATATTTCAAATACGTTTGCTGATTATGCTGTACATATTTGTTTAATAACAAAGAAAATTTAATCTTAAAAATTATTGATTTTTTTCATAAAAAAATGTTTTTGGAATTCATGTTAAAGATAACATCAATATTGAAGCATAGTATTGTTTAGCTGCTATTTATGAATACTTTTGGAAGTTTTCATTGAATTTGAAGCAAAATTCAGGCGCGACCTTCTTTTGGAATGTACAGAAATGTAGTTTTGAGAAAAATAGGCTTTTATATAGGAGCATCCTGTGTACGTTAAGGGAAGAGCGCTATTTGAAAGGGCCGTAATGACCACATGGAGTGGGGGATATGAAAAATGTTAGCTGATCCAAATGTACAGGTGTTCCAGGAACATTTTAAGGTAAAAAAGCAATTTTCGACTTTTTGACAATTTTGACCAAAATTTCACTCCCAGTGTCCCTTAAAATGAAGTAGATATAAAGATAGGCGTTTGTAAGGACACTGTGTACAAGAGAGAATTTTTTTTTTTATTTGTGGACATTCTTTAACCGCTGTCCGACCTGTGGCTTAGCGACCCATCGTCCTCCGCAGGATTTAAACCCGTGTCCCCAGGAATCACCGCGAGGGTGAGTAGAGAAAGCCGTGTGAGTACAATAGATCACAATTTTTTTTTTTTTTGAAGCAGTGAGTCGCTATTTGTTTTTTCTCATGCTCCCTTCAAAAACATCACTAACGTCCGCTTTATAAAAAACTGAATATCGCTTTAGTTTTCTGTACTCTTATTGTACTATCATAAAATGCTGTGTAATGAAAGTGCACCTCGATTAAGAAATAGACAAAAGAAGAGTGAGTAGAGAAAGTCATGTGTGCAGTGATTGACGATTGAATGCGTAAGATGTAACTTAAGTTGTATGGAAAGCAGATGTGGTTCGAGCGACCTCGTTGGCGCATCTTTAAGTGGTACTCCCTTGTTCAAATTTTGACAGAAATGGTATCCATTTACGGAAGTTGTGGTGACCTACCTGTACTTTTAGGGATGTCTTTTGTTTTCTTACTTAAAATCATTTCGAGAAGGCAGTGTAAACCCGGCAGATGAAATACAAACAGACAGAAGAAACAAAATGAAGAGCGGAGGGGAGGCAGTGGTTATAAAGGTAAATGTTTATGACCAGTCATGTTTTCTTCTGGGTTGAATCAACATCAGAACCGGTGTAGAGAAAATGTCTCCCCCCCACCTCCGCCCGCCGCGTGTTGAAACTAGCTAGGGACGTGAAAAAACTGAGCATCGCCTCTATTCCATCCAAGTTAATATTTTGAAAATGTTCTCTTCAGGAGGATGTTATATCGGTAAACCAGCGAAAGGCTACGTGAACCTCGAGTGTGGTTTAGTAATCAATGAATACAACCACAACAATAATAGTAATAGATTATTTCGTCTATTTACCTATGCGGCAAATGTTTCGTCATCTAGATTTCCGCACTAAATATTTTTACTTTCTCTACTACGTATAGTAAAGTAGAGTAAGTATTGTATGCCACCCACAGATTCGATGTCGAGATTTCACCGGAAATATGTTTTGAGGCCCCCTGAATCCGAAAAAGAAAATTTAGAAAAAGGCCTGTGTGTGGACGAAAAGTCGGCCAAAAACCAAAGTTGGTATTTAAGTTTAATGTCTTTTAAGGATGCGACATGAAGATTTTGAAGAAAATGGCCCCATCCTAAACTACCCTTTACATGGAAAATTTTTCGAAAATTTTGATTTTCTTGAAAATGGCTCTAACGTTTTTTGATTAAAATGTCATATGTTTGAGATATTTTGATGGCAAATGAAATTTATATTTTGAATTTTCTGGCTATAGCCCCTGTAGTCGTATTTACTCTGGACGACTTTTGCATAACTGGTAAACCATAAGATATAGACCAAATCTTACCATACAAAAATGTATATCTTGCTGAAACACATAATTTATGTCTAATTTTTTTTTTTTTTTTTTTTTTGTAGAGTGAACCATTTCGGAGATATTCCTTGTTATGTGTGTGAGTTTCGGAAAACTTAAACCTTTCGTGAAATGGAACATCGTTGTTCATTTTTTATGCAAAGAGAACGGGATCTCAAAGCTTTAAAAGATTTGACTATCGCTCAAAGCCTACTGTGTTCTAATATTTCTCTTGTACCTGCAAGGAAATAACCAATAAGATAATTTGTACAAATGTTTATTTTAACTAACACGAAGAAGATATAGGAATAATAGTTTGTAAGAATGGTTAGTACAAGAGTAGAGAAAGCCATGTGAGTGCAACACATCAGATTTTTAGAAAAAGGCCTCTCTCTGTGTGCGTGCGTGTGTGTGTGTGTGTGTGTGCGTGCGCGTGCGTGCGTGTGTGTGTGTGTGTGTGTGTGTGTGTGTGTGTGTGTGTCAGTCTGTCAGACTGTAGACATTACTCACGAAAGAAAAGTCGGCCAAAAACCAAAGTTGGTATTTAAGTTTAATGTCTTTCAAGGATGCGACACGAACATTTTGAAGAAAATAGCCCCACCCTAAACTACCCTTTACATGGAACATTTTTCGAAATTTTTGATTTTCTTGAAAATGGCTCTAACGATTTTGATTAAAATGTCATATGTTTGAGATATTTTTATGACAAATGAAATGTATATTTTGAATTTTCTGGCTATAGCCCCTGTAGTCGTATTTACTCTGGACGACTTTTGCATAACTGGTAAACCGTTAGAGATAGACCAAATCATACTATACAAAAAATCTTGCTAAAATACACAATTTATATCCCAATAAATTTTCTTGTAGGATGAATCATTTCTGGAGATATTCCTTGTTATGTGTGTAAGTTTCGGAAAACTTAAAACTTTCGTGAAATGGACATCGTTGTTCAATTTTTTACGTTTTCTACTGGTAAGTAGGGGAAGTATTTATTCCACCCAAAGTTTGATGTGGATATTTTACTGGAAATATCCCCTGAATCACGAAAAAAAAAAAAAAAAATAGAAAAAGGTCCGTGTGTGTATGTCTGTTTGCAGGCTGTGGGCAGCAGAAAACACGTTTCTATTTCCAAAAAAAATTGCTGCACGTGTCTTCAAGAGTTACACAGCCATGCTTTAGTGTGTCGTTATTGATTCGAAACCAGCGGTGCAAATGTACGTATTTGGTATATCGTAAGAAGCACATCTGCAGGGCAAGAAGCTCTATGTGGGACATTATATGGACAGATGTTCTTGCTGCTGACAGAGCGGAACCAGGAATCAAGTAAGGCAGCTGTAAGGATGATGATCGGCAAGGCTCAAAGGAGAACAAGAAACCATAAACAAAAGACTGTTCTTGATGCTTGTTTTCTGGCAAGCAGTAGCTTAGGTTTGTGCAAGCCCCTATTTCACTTACACAAAATTGCTTTGGAAATGTCCTTGCAACTGCAAAAATTGTTGTGGTGCGCATATTTTAAGTTCAAGAAAACTGATAGTAATATATTCTCTCGAGTATTTATTATAATACCTCTCCCTGTGTGCAATGCTTTTGATACCCTCTTCAATATTTATATCTTTGATTAACTTCCTGCTGTGGACTGCTACGGTCATGAACTGTGATATCTTGCTCTCAGGATATACGTCCTTGACTGTGAGAACGGACAACACAGTTAAGATCACTAATAAATGTAAAGGAAGCTAATAAAAAGATAATTGATGCCCAGTATTGCCTTAAAACCAGTGTTTGAGGTTACAGAATTAAACTGTATCTTAGCACCAGAAACCATAACTGTTTCCGAAAAAATCTTATGTTTTGCACTCACACGACTTTCTCTACTCTTGTACCAACTAGTCTTATAAACACTTATTCCTCTGTCTTCCTCATGTCAGCCGAGATAAACATTTGCAGAAGTTACCTAATTGTTCATTTTGTTGTCAATACAGTAGGCTTTGAGCGATAGTCAGATCTTTAAAGCTTTGAGATTCTGTTCTCTTTGCACGGTTAACGTATAAAAGAAAATGAATAACAATGTTCCATTTGACGGGATCGTAAGATTTTGTCCATCTCTCGCGGTTTACCAGTTATGCAAAAGTAAGTAGGGCTACATGGGCTATAGCCAGAAAATTCAAGATATATATTTTTATTTGCCATAAGATATCTTAAACATATGGCGTTTTAATCAAAATCGTTAGAGCCATTCTCAAGAAAATAAAAAATTTCGAAAAATTATCCATGTAAGGGGTAGTTTGGGGTGGATGAATTTTGTTCAAAATCTTCGTGTCGCATCCTTGAAAGACATTGGCTTTTAATCGTCTGACGATTTTTATTAAAATGTCAAATATTTAAGATTCTTTTATGGCAAATGAAATGTAGGTTTTGAATTTTCTGGCCATAGCCCATGTAGTCCTGTTTATTCTTGATGACTGGTAAAGCAGAAGAGGTCGACCAAATCGTACTATAAAAAATGTAGATCTCTTTAAAACGCACATATCCAAATGGATTAGTTTTTTCTTTTTCTTTTCTTTCTTTTGTGCAGAGAACCATATCGGAGGTATCCCTTGTCGTTTGTGTGGATTTTGCAGTACTTATATTTTGCTCAAATGGAAGGTCGTTAGTCACTTTTTTATCGCTTAGCCATGCAAAGAGAACGGAATTTCAAAGCATTCATATGGCGACGTATTCTGCTGACTTTTACGGCACCTAAAAACTCAATTGTTACTTTTGCTGTATGCGACAATACGTTCTCATGTGTAAAATAATTTCTTTTGCTTCAACTGGACGGGCACCAATTCATGTTCAAAGGATTACAAGATGTGTGTGTGTGTGTGCGTGTGTGTGCGTGTGTGCGTGAGTGCGTGACTGCGTGCGTGTGTTAACAGAGGACTAAGACAAGGGTGCGCATTGTCACCAATATTGTTTGATCTATATTTAAATACAATAATTCAAGACTGGAGAACAGAATATAGCAAGAGGTTTAGTCTTGATGTATACTAATATAGACATCGTGGTGTTTGCTGATGATCAAGTACTGCTAACTGAAAATGAAATAGAATTAAAAAAGCAGTCAAACATTTAAATTAAATAGACAAAGAATACAATATGAACATTTATGGAAAGGAAACCAAAGCAATGGCAATGGTAGGAAGAGAACAAGAAAGAATTAAAATATTTATAGACGAAGGAATCAACTTTTAAATGCTTAGACTCGAAAATATCAATTTGGAATGCAAAACAAGATATCGAGAAAAAAAAACAACATAGAAATCTGTAGCAAATTAAATGAATGTGGAAAAAGACACGTCGGCAAAAGTACCAGAAGAGAAGTGAAACAAAGACTATATAACATCGTGTCAAAACCAGCACTAAAGTACGCTAGTGAAACTTGGGTCCTGGGATCGAAAGAAAAGTCTAGAGTAGAAGCAACTCAAATGAGATTTCTACGACCACTTTTGGGAGTAAGAAGTTTAGACCGAACGAGGAATACAGATATACGAGCACAACTCATAGAAAATAGTATAATTGAGGAGAATCAATGCTATCAGAAGGACTGGAGACCAGATTTTAAGGACGTCGTCTTCAGGATATCCACGGCAAGCCCTTACATCAACCTTCTGGTTGAAGAAATATTGGACGGCAATTACATCAGAAGATGGAGTGACCGATTTATTTAGCCTCGGAACAAGTCTTTGACCTAAACCTTGTTGGGAAGAAGTGGGAGACAATTAGTACTGTTGATCATAATCACGTATTTCATGTAAACATTTGCCGCAATCAGACATTTGTGTACGAAACGGAAGGAAGGATATGTCTGTCTTCTAATTTTATAGTAGCAAGATGACCTGTTTTAGAATATAAATTATCAACCATCTTCCTACCCGTATTGCGAATTCGTTGGACTTTTGTAAACTAAAGTTTGGTTCGAAAGAATTGTAACAATAAATGCAATATTTATCACCAATAACGATACTCCAAACCAAATATCAAGTGCCACCTTGGAATTTTTATAGAGGTTTCTGCATCAACCTATATGCATTGTTGTTTCTGATCGAGGGTGAGTTTATGTGGAATCCATTGTCAGCAAAGTTTTCTCACATGAAACTTTTGATGTAAAATATTTTAGGTATGACTCATATCAATGTGCAATGTCTCCAGGATCAATTCGTAAGAGTCCGCCGAACTTGTGGAAGCATTGCTCGAACAGCGGATATATTTTCATAAGTAATGCCATAGTGATTGTCAATTTATCCAGAGAATTTACTATCATGAGTTGCATTTATTAAGACTAATTTACGAATTAAAGGATGATATATTATTTAAATAATGTATTGTAATTACTAACCCCTTTAAAAGAAACATGAAGCATGAATACATACATCAGCGTCAATTGGCATCAATGAGATTCTCATATTGATGCTCCAATCTTTTAAGATGCTGGCAATGTCATAAATTGGAGTATCTGCTGTTAATTTATAATTTCACTCAATACAAAATTTGTCAAACTGATTCAAAACATATTTTCTGTTGCCTTGTGCATTCTGAGGTTTCCCCTCATAGAATTACGTCACCTATTTCAGCAATAAATGCTTCAGCGAAGCGACAGTCAGCCTTTTTTACATTTCAATAGTGGCTGTGTTGCATCAAATTAGGTAAGCTATTGCGCATCAGTGCAGCTAGATTCACTAGCCTGATCATAACATAAGAAAAGCATAACAAAAGTGCATCGTGAGACATCGAGAGTTCAATACAATTTTGTTCCATACAACTTCTATCCTATTTTATGTACCCAACGCGATTGAGCTGCATCTGTTTCATCCAATAACTTGAAAATAGCCAATCAGCGACTGTAACGTAACAATATGGCGGACTGCGCAGGCAACATGTAGTCAGTTGTGTATATACGGCTCGTGGCCTTTTTAATGTGATGTTATTTTAATAAAACGTTTAATTTTTTTTCTGAAATATTCATTAACGATTTTTGGTGACCATTAACATATATTACCGAGGTGGTTATTACATAGCTATATTTCATAAATCATAAGACATTCAGTTAACTGTTTATATTTTATGTTATGAACTGAGTTCAAATCTGTCCATCCATACTAAGATTAAGACCATTACAATTGTTCCTTATCTCTTTCATGCTTCTCATATTTGTGTCCTGGTGTGTAATTTTGCCTTCGACATGATGCAAAAGGTTGAGAAATAAATCTTCAGCAATTCCTGGAAAATTGCGATAGTTTTCCGGGTCCTCTAACCTCAATTCGTTTTGTAGTGGACCCAATATACCTCGGTCCGTGTCCTGTAACCATGATAACGTCTTTTACACCTAATACATCTTTTCTTCCTACTGAGACTCTGGAAATATATCCCAAACCTATACTTAATATAGCAATTGCTAAATTAATATTTGCGTCTGTCATGTTTATTTCTCAGGTTTGCTACGTGAACTGTCGTTTGTCTTGGACCAAAATGAATCATAGTGTGACAGATACTGTTTCTTTTGTGTGCAATTCCATTGTATACAAAAAGTTTGGAGCATGGGACACCAGCTTGAGAAAAGAGCACTTTCTCTTGAATTCGCTGTACCAATTATAAATTATTGCCTTAGATGGAGTTTCTAGTTTCTTCGCCAAATGCATTTCTTAGGCACTCTTTGCATTGTTTTAGGCGTTACTGACGATTTAAGGCCATAAAAATGATAACCAGGAAATTTACAGAAAGCCATCTGAATGTAACATGAGATTTTTGTTATTCCACCCAAAAATGCAATGTCGAGATTTCACCGGAGATATATGTTTTGAGGCCCCCTGAAGCCAAAAAAAGCATTTTAAGAAAAAAGGTCCGTGTGTGTGTGTGTGTGTGTGTGTGTGTGTGTGTGTGTGTGTGTGTGTGTGTGTGTCTGTCAGTCTGTGGACAGCATAACTCAAAAACGAAAAGTCGGTTAAAAACCAAAGTTGGTATTTAAGTTTAATGTCTTTTAAGGATGCGACACGAAGATTTTGAAGAAAATAGCCCCACCTTAAACTACCCTTTACATGGAAAATTATTCGAAAATTTTGATTTTCTTGAAAATGGCTCTAACGATTTTGATTAAAATGTCATATGTTTGAGATATTTTTATGACAAATGAATTGTATATCTTGAATTTTCTGGCTATAGCCCTTGTAGTCGTATTTACTCTGGACGACTTTTGCATAACTGGTAAACCGTTAGAGATAGACCAAATCATACTATACAAAAAATGTAGATCTTGGTAAAATACACAATTTATGTCTCAATAAATTTTCTTGTAGGCTGAACCATTTCGGAGATATTCCTTGTTATGTGTGTGAGTTTCGGAAAACTTACAACTTTCGTGAAAGGATCATCGTTATTCATTTTTTATACGCTAAGTGGGCAAAGGCAACAGAATCCCAAAGCTTTAAAACATTTGACTATTGCACAAAGCCTACTGTATTCTAATATTCCCCTTGTACCTACAAGGAAATAAGCAATAAGATAAGTTATACAAATGTTTCTCTTAAAGATATAGGAATAAGAGTTTGTAAAAATGGTTAGTACAAGAGTAGAGAAAGTCATGTGAGTGCAGCACATCAGATTTTTGTTAACTTTTTGTTATATTGTCTTTGCCAGATCCGTTTTCACTTCCTTGTTCTTGGTGATTTTGCCTCCTTCCCTGTTACTGTATCGGGGAGGTTAATAAAGCGTGGATATTCAAGCAGGCAGGCAGGTAGTACCTGTGTTGGGCCGGGCCGGGCCGGGCCGGCCCTTCTCGCCCTGTTGCATCATCAGAAAGGAAAGAAGCAGGTGCATTGAGATCGAGTTACTGGCGGCATACTGTAGCATCCAAGTAGCACAGTGTTTGCTATACCATTAGTCGCTCCTCCCACACTCTGAGCAACAGTGTCTTATATCTACCACTAACTAATAGGGCACATGAGCTATAGCTCGCCACAAACATGCTGATCAACTTCAACCTACACACGGAACAACAGGGTCTTATATCTACCACTCACTAATAGGGCACATGAGCTATAGCTCGCCACAAACTGCATGCCAACTTCAACCTACACACGGAACAACAGTGTCTTATATCTACCACTCACTAATAGGGCACATGAGCTATAGCTCGCCACAAACTGCATGCCAACTTCAACCTACACACGGAACAACAGTGTCTTATATCTACCACTAACTAATAGGGCACATGAGCTATAGCTCGCCACAAACTGCATGCCAACTTCAACCTACACACGGAACAACAGTGTCTTATATCTACCACTCACTAATAGGGCACATGAGCTATAGCTCGCCACAAACTGCATGCCAACTTCAACCTACACACGGAACAACAGTGTCTTATATCTACCACTCACTAATAGGGCACATGAGCTATAGCTCGCCACAAACTGCATGCCAACTTCAACCTACACACGGAACAACAGTGTCTTATATCTACCACTCACTAATAGGGCACATGAGCTATAGCTCGTCACAAACATGCTGGTCGAACTGCATGCCAACTTCAACCTACACACGGAACAACAGTGTCTTATATCTACCACTAACTAATAGGGCACATGAGCTATAGCTCGCCACAAACATGCTGGTCGAACTGCATGCCAACTTCAACCTACACACGGAACAACAGTGTCTTATATCTACCACTTACTAATAGGGCACATGAGCTATAGCTCGCCACAAACTGCATGCCAACTTCAACCTACACACGGAACAACAGTGTCTTATATCTACCACTAACTAATAGGGCACATGAGCTATAGCTCGCCACAAACTGCATGCCAACTTCAACCTACACACGCAACAACAGTGTCTTATATCTACCACTCACTAATAGGGCACATGAGCTATAGCTCGCCACAAACATGCTGGTCAACTTCAACCTACACACGGAACAACAGTGTCTTATATCTACCACTCACTAATAGGGCACATGAGCTATAGCTCGCCACAAACATGCTGGTCAACTTCAACCTACACACGGAACAACAGTGTCTTATATCTACCACTCACTAATAGGGCACATGAGCTATAGCTCGCCACAAACATGCTGGTCAACTTCAACCTACACACGGAACAACAGTGTCTTATATCTACCACTCACTAATAGGGCACATGAGCTATAGCTCGCCACAAACATGCTGGTCGAACTGCATGCCAACTTCAACCTACACACGGAACAACAGTGTCTTATATCTACCACTCACTAATAGGGCACATGAGCTATAGCTCGCCACAAACATGCTGGTCAACTTCAACCTACACACGGAACAACAGTGTCTTATATCTACCACTCACTAATAGGGCACATGAGCTATAGCTCGCCACAAACATGCTGGTCAACTTCAACCTACACACGGAACAACAGTGTCTTATATCTACCACTCACTAATAGGGCACATGAGCTATAGCTCGCCACAAACTGCATGTCAACTTCAACCTACACACGGAACAACAATGTCTTATATCTACCACTAACTAATAGGGCACATGCGCTATAGCTCGCCACAAACATGCTGGTCGAACTGCATGCCAACTTCAACCTACACACGGAACAACAGTGTCTTATATCTACCACTCACTAATAGGGCACATGAGCTATAGCTCGCCACAAACTGCTTGCCAACTTCAACCTACACACGGAACAACAGTGTCTTATATCTACCACTCACTAATAGGGTACATGAGCTATAGCTCGCCACAAACTGCTTGCCAACTTCAACCTACACACGGAACAACAGTGTCTTATATCTACCACTCACTAATAGGGCACATGAGCTATAGCTCGCCACAAACATGCTGGTCGACTTCAACCTACACACGGAACAACAGTGTCTTATATCTACCACTAACTAATAGGGCACATGAGCTATAGCTCGCCACAAACATGCTGGTCGAACTGCATGCCAACTTCAACCTACACACGGAACAACAGTGTCTTATATCTACCACTAACTAATAGGGCACATGAGCTATAGCTCGCCACAAACATGCTGGTCGAACTGCATGCCAACTTCAACCTACACACGGAACAACAGTGTCTTATATCTACCACTAACTAATAGGGCACATGAGCTATAGCTCGCCACAAACATGCTGGTCGAACTGCTTGCCAACTTCAACCTACACACGGAACAACAGTGTCTTATATCTACCACTTACTAATAGGGTACATGAGCTATAGCTCGCCACAAACTGCTTGCCAACTTCAACCTACACACGGAACAACAGTGTCTTATATCTACCACTCACTAATAGGGCACATGAGCTATAGCTCGCCACAAACATGCTGGTCGACTTCAACCTACACACGGAACAACAGTGTCTTATATCTACCACTAACTAATAGGGCACATGAGCTATAGCTCGCCACAAACATGCTGGTCGAACTGCATGCCAACTTCAACCTACACACGGAACAACAGTGTCTTATATCTACCACTAACTAATAGGGCACATGAGCTATAGCTCGCCACAAACATGCTGGTCGAACTGCATGCCAACTTCAACCTACACACGGAACAACAGTGTCTTATATCTACCACTCACTAATAGGGCACATGAGCTATAGCTCGCCACAAACTGCTTGCCAACTTCAACCTACACACGGAACAACAGTGTCTCATATCTACCACTCACTAATAGGGTACATGAGCTATAGCTCGCCACAAACTGCATGTCAACTTCAACCTACACACGGAACAACAATGTCTTATATCTACCACTAACTAATAGGGCACATGCGCTATAGCTCGCCACAAACATGCTGGTCGAACTGCATGCCAACTTCAACCTACACACGGAACAACAGTGTCTTATATCTACCACTCACTAATAGGGCACATGAGCTATAGCTCGCCACAAACTGCTTGCCAACTTCAACCTACACACGGAACAACAGTGTCTTATATCTACCACTCACTAATAGGGTACATGAGCTATAGCTCGCCACAAACTGCTTGCCAACTTCAACCTACACACGGAACAACAGTGTCTTATATCTACCACTCACTAATAGGGCACATGAGCTATAGCTCGCCACAAACATGCTGGTCGACTTCAACCTACACACGGAACAACAGTGTCTTATATCTACCACTAACTAATAGGGCACATGAGCTATAGCTCGCCACAAACATGCTGGTCGAACTGCATGCCAACTTCAACCTACACACGGAACAACAGTGTCTTATATCTACCACTAACTAATAGGGCACATGAGCTATAGCTCGCCACAAACATGCTGGTCGAACTGCATGCCAACTTCAACCTACACACGGAACAACAGTGTCTTATATCTACCACTAACTAATAGGGCACATGAGCTATAGCTCGCCACAAACATGCTGGTCGAACTGCATGCCAACTTCAACCTACACACGCAACAACAGTGTCTTATATCTACCACTAACTAATAGGGCACATGAGCTATAGCTCGCCACAAACTGCATGCCAACTTCAACCTACACACGCAACAACAGTGTCTTATATCTACCACTAACTAATAGGGCACATGAGCTATAGCTCGCCACAAACTGCATGCCAACTTCAACCTACACACGCAACAACAGTGTCTTATATCTACCACTAACTAATAGGGCACATGAGCTATAGCTCGCCACAAACATGCTGGTCGAACTGCATGCCAACTTCAACCTACACACGGAACAACAGTGTCTTATATCTACCACTCACTAATAGGGCACATGAGCTATAGCTCGCCACAAACTGCTTGCCAACTTCAACCTACACACGCAACAACAGTGTCTTATATCTACCACTCACTAATAGGGCACATGAGCTATAGCTCGCCACAAACATGCTGGTCAAACTGCATGCCAACTTCAACCTACACACGGAACAACAGTGTCTTATATCTACCACTCACTAATAGGGCACATGAGCTATAGCTCGCCACAAACATGCTGGTCGAACTGCATGCCAACTTCAACCTACACACGGAACAACAGTGTCTTATATCTACCACTCACTAATAGGGCACATGAGCTATAGCTCGTCACAAACTGCTTGCCAACTTCAACCTACACACGCAACAACAGTGTCTTATATCTACCACTCACTAATAGGGCACATGAGCTATAGCTCGCCACAAACATGCTGGTCGAACTGCATGCCAACTTCAACCTACACAAGGAACAACAAGTAATTATTATCATCGATTGAGCTAATCTTAACTTGTACTAAGTAGTGTATGTGTGTCTTACTTATACTCTTCTAAACCCTGCACCGATTTCTATTAAACTTGCTACAGCTAACTTTTAACACGAGGCAAAACTGCTGTCTAGCTTGGAACTCGAAATTCTACTCCATTTCACACAGTTATTTAATTTTATGTAGTGCCTACAAAGTACAGCTTTGTTAAGGATAATCGTTGTAATTAAAACAGTGCCAACATAAGAATAATTGCGTTTTCACGGCCTCATAAAATAACAAAGGAACAGCGAGTTCATATAACCTTCCTGATCTCTTATGACATGCATCATGGAGTAGGTAATAACACAGAAAATTTAGTATTTCTTTTGTTTTGACCTTATTGTGTTTTGTTTGCGGTTCTGTGTATGTTGATACTGAAAACAAAGTAGATTATATTAACATTGTCTGTCTATCTGTCCGTCAAGGTAGGGACTGTTGGGTTATTGTGTGTCAGATCCGGGAGGAAGGATGTGATGAAAGTATCCTACAAGCGGCCCGAACGCATCAGATGCGAAACTTTCAACTACGATAGTTCCCTACAGGTGACAATTCTTCAGCCCGAGTTTCAAGATGCGTTACAATGATTTTGAACAATATATGCCTACCCTTAACAACCCTTTACATGAACCATTTTTTCGAAATTTTTCGATTTTCTCAAAAATGGTTAACGATTTTGATTAAAATGCCATATGTTTAAGATATTTGTATGACAAATGAAATGTATATCTTGAATTTTCTGGCTCTAGCCCCTGTGGTCCTATTTTCTCTTGATAACTTTTGCATAACCGGAAACCGTAAGAGATAGACGTTCTCAAATGGGAGGTCGTTATTCAGTTTTTTATCTCTTGGACAAGTAAAGATAACGGATTTCTAAGTCATAATATAGCCAGCACTCTTAAAACATTTGACTATCGTTTATATCCTTTGTATTCCCTTTGCACCTACAAGAAAATTAGCAATACGATAATTTCTACAAATGTTTATCTCGATTAACATGAAGTAAATAGAGAAATATGTGTTTGTGGGGATAGTTTGTTCAGGAGTAGAGAAATTCGTGTAATTTCTCAGTGTGATTCTAGCTTTCCAACTTTGTCCTACGTGTGGCTTGTGTGAAGGTTCATAGGCGCTTGCACCATGCTTTGGGAGGTATTTTGTATTATCCCTTATTTTTATCGCAATAATTCGAGTTCTTTAGCCTCAAACATAATTTATATGTATTATTGTACAATCCAAATAATAAGCATAATTTATATTCCAAAGCTTAGTATTCATGCAATGGATTTGGTTAACACCAGAACTCCATTTGGTATGATAGGATATTTTGAACTGCCCAAAAATGTGAAATTTTCTTCTCCCCATTAATTATGTAAGTATTTTTGTAATTAGATTCTGTATCGCTGTATCGATATAAATGATAGTAAAATAACTCGATGAAGACCTATAGAAAATAAACTCGGTTGTATTCACCTGGTATGAGAGGAGCAGATAGGTCGTTATTGCACAAAGGGACAGTTGATATTTACACAAGCCAGTGCGATGGAACGAGGCAGGAGGTGAATATGCAGACTTACAGTTCTTACGTAACCAAGCTTTACGTTGCCATGGGTGAAATCGGAGATGCTGCCATCCACATTTAATCAATATAGATGACATTTACAATATAATTGTATTTCAAAATATACGGTATTACATTCACATGCTTTTTTATGGCCATTCCTCAACAAGGTATTCTTAAACAACATTATTCTTGTATCTAATTCTCTTTAATCAAGATAAACAGTTGTACAATTGATGTTATTACATATTAGCTGGCTAACCTGGCGTTGCAAATTAGCTGTTTAAAATCCAGTGAAGAATTAATTAATTTATATTTATCTCCCCCGTTCTGTATGAAATTATTACACAATTAGGGTGATTTATGGTAAATCCTTCCCTTTACCTCTTATAATTATAATTTTGCATATTCCCGACTATTCGAAATAATGCATAAAAACTTCGATTTTGCAGAAAAATGTGAAACTTTTTGTTTCCTTGTTTCTTTTTTCCCCTTGTTTCCTCGCCTTTTACTGTATGTCTGTCAGTCTGTGGACAACATAACTCAAAAACAAAAAGTCGTTTAAAAATCAATGTTGGTATTCAAATTTAATGTCTTTCACGGGTGCGACACGAAGATTTTGAAGAAATTTCTTCCACCCTAAATTATCCTTTACATGCAAAATATCTGGAAAATTTTTATTTTCTTGAAAATGGCTGTGACGATTTTGATTAAAATGCCATAAGTTTGAGATATTTTTATGACAAATGAAATGTATATATTCAATTTTCTGGCTATAGCCCCTGTAGTCGTATTTACTGTGGGTGATTTATGCATAACTGGTAAACAGAATGATTTAGACCAAATCTTACTATACAAAAATGTAGACCTTGCTAAAACACACAATTTATGTCTAAACAATTTTTTTTTAGTGTGAAACATTTTAGAGATATTCCTTATTTGTGTCAGTTTTGGACAACATACCTGCTTCTGTCTAATGGAACATCGCTATTTATCTTTATATGTTAACTGTGTAAAGAGAACGGAATTTGAAGGCTTTAAAAGGATTTGAAAGATTTGACTATCGCTCAAAGTCTACTGTATACCCATAATCTTCTTGTACGTACAATAACATAATTTTAGGGGGGCTCAAAACATATATTTCCGGTGAAATCTCGACACCGAACTTTTGGGTGGAATACAACACTTCCTCTACTTACTATAGGTAGCAGAGAAAGTAAAAATTATAATATAGAAATTTCAAACGAAAAGACAAAAGTAATAATGGAAAACTGGGGGAAAATATCAATAAGGTCGAAAATAGTTGTTGATGACAAAGACAAAAAGCTAATGAGATTCCAAGCATTTGTGGAATAATACACAATACCTTACAGAATAAAGTCTATAGGTAATACCATGGCAATTCCTATGTTACTTTATAGATGTGAAAGATGAAATGGACAAATTAGTAGAATATAAAGTTGCGAAATGAGATTTCTGAGGAAAACAAAAGGATGCGTAAGAGAAGACATAATTGGAAATTAAGAAATAAGAAAGGAATTAGAGGTAGAATCTGTCAGCTTAAGAATGGATAAATACAGAACGAGATGGTTTGGATATGGTGGAAGGATGGAGGCTACCAGGCTGCCAAAAATCACTTTCCAATACGCACCTAAATGATAGAGAGACGTAGGTGTGTGTGTGTGTGTGTGTGTGTGTGTGTGTGTGTGTGTGTGTGTGTGTGTGTGTGTGTGTGTGTGTGTGTGTGTGTGTGTGTGTGTTATTCGAGGTTGAAAATCTGTGTGGTTTCCATATAACTGATGCAGTGAGTAGAATTGGAAACAGAATTCGCCACTTATAGTATTTATGAGTAATACAAGAAAAATCATCTCCCAAACTAAAGTACAGAAGGATGATATACCTCTCCTTGGTTCGACTTATATGGGCATATGAGTGTGGCATTTGGGTTTCTGCATCTCATTCAAAGTCCAGACTCTTCAAAACCGTTTCCTTAGACACATAACAAATGAGCCGTGGTACGTCCGCAATACAACCATCCACCAGAATCTTCAGATCCCATTAGTAGCGGCTGTCCTTCAAGACTTCTATGTCAGGCTTTGCAACTAGTTCGCTAACCACTCCTCAACTTGATTCCCCAACACTCGAAGAGACAGAATATTAAAAAGAAAGCAACATTCTGACCAGACAATGTAAAAACTATCATTGGATAAGGTCCTTACCATGTTTCAAGTCATGTTTATGAGCATAACTGTGAAATAATAAGTGTACAACAGGGTTGCCAACTTTTAAAAGTAAAATTATCGTACCGGCCACCCAAAATTATAGATTTGGATTCAAAATTATCGAACATCATAAACCAAATGCTACAACAATGAAAATATTAGCACAACACTTATGAAAATGTAATAGTATTGATGTTTATGGTATCCACTTACAAGATTGATGACTTCAACCAGTATTACAACTTTAGTACTTATATTTCTTGCACTATTCATCTGAAAGTTCATCTTCCTCGACTGTTGCAGCATTATACACATTTATTGCTGAGATAAACTTTAACATCTTCTTGGTAACTTGCAGATTTTCGAACCTACCACATTCTTTCATAAGCTGAAATGACAGAATAAGTCCATTTACCGCATCTAGTGCCAATCTGTTTCTAATTTTAGCTTTTATTAAGCCCAGTTTAGAAAAAACTCTTTCACAAGAAGCGTTTCTGTGGGGCAACGAAATCACTGACAATGCAAACTCCGCCAGTTCTTTCAAATCAGTATTTTCACCTAGGTAACATATGTGTTTAACAGCACTCCAGAAAATGTCAGGTTCAGGCATGTTCTTTATTTCACACGGAATATCACTTATTCCTAGTTTTCTCCATTGATCATCAATTTTCTGAATAGTGCCTTCTTCATTGAGATTACCAGATCTGGGTACCCTGGGAATAAGAGGATAAAGGGTAGAAGGATTAGTAGGATATGGAATCGTTGTGAGGTAGAGGTGGCCATAGGGGTGGGGGGGGGGGGTGGAGATAGGCCATGGGGGCAAAAGTGGTGTCGCTATTTATAATTAATTTTATTTCGCCGGTGTGACAAACCAGTGAAAATGATATTTCGCCAGTATCAAACTATCAACATTCAAATTATCGTACACCCTCATAATTATCGTACGGAGATCAAGAAGATACTGTAAAGATAGAACCTAGTCCATGAAGTGAAGAAGAAGAGTAAGAAAATCAATGTGAATTAGTACATCAGAGTTTTTGGTGGAATGACCTCTTTCAGCTACTTGAAGCATGATGTATGTAATTAGACGGAATTTGCTGGACAAAAGAGGTCGCCCGCCAATCTCGTGGTTGTCTGGTACTTGTACATTTTTCTGCCAAGACGGAAGGACGGAAGGAAGGAAGGGACTGCGGGCTAATCATTCTGTAGTGGCTCTTCATCAAGATGTTTGGGGAAAGCCGCCAAGACCAGCAGCAGGAAGGTCACCAACACCATCACCATCAGCGAGTGTGAAGTTAATAATGTCTCCCCTTGTTGGAACGGATTACGGGGAACACCGGGGTGGAAGAGGCAGCCTTTCTAATTAAAATGTACACAATATTGAGTAGATTGGGGGTCTCTCTTTCATAATATCAAATAGGCTACATACACATCCCTCCAACAGTCCATTTCCTTTACGACAAAGCAAGCAGCAGGCACAGCTTATTGAGTCTGTCTGGTGCCCTCCCTGCCCTCTCTCCCTCTCTCTCTCTCTCGCTCTCTCTCTCTCAACCAAACACAATTGATTACTGTTTAGTCGAGGTTATCTGGATGACTGGTTGTGTCTCTCTCGCACTCTGCCAGACGCTGAATTTAGATACGACACACCAAATGGATCCAGAACTTGCGGCTCTTCACAAACTTAACTCAACCCTTTACGCGTGTACTTCTTACCCACAGTAAGTCGTCGTCCCTCTCCTCCTCCTCCTTCCTCTCCTTCTCCTCCTTCTCATCATCATTATCTTGAAGGATTGCATTCATAAGACTCATCTTTTATTTTCTCTACGAAATACATGGAGAAGTGAAGAAAATTAATGCAATAATGGCTTACCTGATTAAAAATGCCTTCTTCTCAATTGATGAATACAAAATGTGTGACTCATAACTTGGTTTTTTAATTTTATTCTTCAAAAGAAAATTAATTTTGGGTATATATATCTCCTCAGCTTTGTTCCTAGTGGTACCTTTCTAATTGTTAATGCAAATATATATATATATTTCATACCTAACTTCTGTAAATTTGACAATGCTTTGTAGAAATATTGTAAATAGCAAAATAAAATACTGACACTGACACGCAAAGGTGGGTGTCTACCTGTTCCGCGTGTCTGTGAGCAACATAACTCAAAAACGAAAAATCGTTTTAATACCAAAAAAATATCCCGACACTAGATTACCTTTACATGAAACATTTTTCAATTTTTTTTATTTTCTCAATAAGGGCGCTAACGATTTTGTTTAAAATACCATATATTTAAAATAATTTCATGACAGAAGAAATGCGTATATAGAATTTTCTGGAAATGTTCTCAGGCGTCCTCTTCGTTTCGAATGACTTTTGCATAACTGGTATAGCGTAAGATATAGATAAAAATTTTACTACACAAAAAAGTGTTATACTATCTCTGTGGTCTGTTGCTAACTTTCAAGCCCAGGGTCCCGGGACTCATTCCCCTCTGGGGGGGGGGGGCTGAACCTTTCTTCAGCCTTCCTAGAATCTTGAAGTATGAATGATGAGAGTGTAATTGTATGTGAATTTAATATAATAATCTAAAGTTACACAAACCCAAAAATAAAACAAAAACAAAAGATAAAAAAAAAAGATTAAAAAAAAGATTAAAAAAAAAAAAGACATAAAAGAAGCACTGTAAAACGAGCGAACATCATGCTGCTGAAGAATTGTTCCAAAGGTTTGAAAAAGGTCACCGATATGCCTTAGATGTCGAAGGTCCTGCATAAATGGAATATAAAAAATCTAGATCTCGTTAGTGCGCACAAATTATGTCAAATGTTTTTTCCCTTTCTCTAAAGATAGCCCTTTTCGAGATATTTCTTACTTGTTTGAATACTAACACTTTCTCAAATAAGAGGTGTTTTTTATCTTATTCATGCAAAAGAATGAAATGTCAAAGTCTTCAGATAACGAGCAGCTCTTAAAGGATTTTACAATAGTTTCTTAAGCCTATTACACTATAAGATGGGTAAATCTGAGGTGAACATGTAGATTCTATTTAGAAACAGAAAAGAAACAGCAAGTTTATGTACTTTGCGAATGCGAAGTAACTGCTCAACAAAGAATAAGGAACCTGGAGTTTGCCTTTCCAATCCCAGGACAAATTGCCTTGAAGATTATAGACTATATTAAAAGCATTAGATTAAATGTGACTTATAGACCTAGGTATTCCCAATAGATCTATTAAAGATCACAGTGAAGAGAAGCCAAAGAACTTAAACAATAAACATTTATCTAATCTAATCCTACATACTATAATGTGCTATTATCATTGTACCTGTAAGGAAAGGGTATTAAAACCATTTCTAGAAATGTCTGTCTCCATGAAGTACGTATAAAAAGAAGCGCTTTTAAAAGTAGTTCGCGAAATAGTGAGTAGAGAAAGTCATGTGAGTGCATACATCAGCATTTTTAAGATTGTTGAACCCATGTTGTTAAACTTCGGGTGTTTTAGTACGGGGTCTTTGTATGTGTTGTTTCCAATCATTTCTTCCTTGTTTTATTCTGTCTGTTAGTTTAAAAAGTTTAATTCCCTCATTATAACTCTTTTTATCGTATCCACTGTTTTAATTGTCCTTTCCGTTGTTTTTGTATGACTCAAAACTCCGTGAAGCAAATCAGCATTGGTACTGACTTAATTTGTAAAATTTAATCTTAGTTTTCTTTCTAGTATTTTAGGGCATTTTAAGACATTATTTTTGCTAATAAACGTCACGTACATAACTGAATTCATTTTCCTTGGAATTCCATGTAGGATATATTGCAGCCGAAGTAATTAAAATAAGATCATAAATGACGTTTTGAGGCAGATAAATTCCCTATGAATGTCATTACTTTTCTTTTCTGTTCCATTTATATGTCGTCTTTAACATCTAAGGTAACATCGGCAGCTTTTGGAACAATTTCTCATCGGCAATGATGCTTACAACGGTGCTAATCTTTGAGTTGAGATTACTTTTGGTTATTAAGTTGTATTTACACACTCATTTATACTCTGATTAATATTTCCAGACTCTGAAGAGGATGAGAAATAATCCTGGATGAATAAATATTCTCGCCCTGCAGCCGGGAATCGAACCCAGGACCACTGGATTTGAAGGTTAGTACGCTACCCTCCAGCCCTAGAGGCAGTTACTTTTTTGTACTGAATTTTTTGTTCTATTGTATTGTTCACAGACTTTATTAAGCTTAAAGATATACTTTTCTAAGGCAGACTCGTTATTTTGGTAACAATCAAATCACCTGGAAATACAAGTATATTACCGCTTTAGTTTAGATTGTTTAAAGTCTCGGTTCACTAGTTGCCTCCATTTTTTCACTAGATTGTTAATATAAATACTAAAAGACATAGGCGATATAGTGACCCCTGTGGAACACCTTGATTAATGATTATGTTTATATTAGTTTTACCATTATCTCTTATATTTATTTTCGCTTTGTTGTAGAATCATTGTATTACTTATAAAGTTATTATGAGTACCTCCTTTCTTCTTATATTGTAACATTCCTTTGTCAATTTACCTTGTCAAAGGCTTTCTCGAGGTTGGTAAAGGTCATATGTGTTTGAACGTTAAATTATCCATGTGTTTGAATGATGTATTTAATAATTGAAAACATTAACTATACAAGAGCTTCAGATAATATTAATAACAATATGTAATAATGTTTAGACTTAAACAGCGAATACATTCCTATACCGTTTGCAATATAGTGACCCCTGTGGAACACCTTGATTAATGATTATTGCAACTTTACCTTTTTCCTTCACACAACCATTAAGATGAGACAGTGCATTCCGACAATATATAGTGCCCTTTTTTGGTCCTGATCACCTAACTTGCAGCTAACTTATAACTATTTTTACATAATGAAGTATTTTTAAAACTGCGGGTGCTAAAAAAATACATATAACAATACATGACATTTTGGGGGTCAAAATATACAAGAAACGCCCACTGAAAATTTTTCATTTAGACCAGATTAATCAAATAATGAATTTCACATAAAGTGTGTGTTTTAGTAAGATTTTGTCTATCACTTTGGATTTACCAATTACGCAAAAGTCATTCATTGATGACTTCAGAGGATATTCCTAGAAAATTCAAGATATACATTTTATTTGTCACAACTGTATCTTAAGAAAAAACGTCAACGCGCGCGCGCATGCATCTCTGGACAACATAACTCGAAAGCGAAAAGTAACCCAAATACCAAACATAAGGGCGAAATCCCTCCATCCCAAACTGCTCTTCACATGGAAAGCTTTGTCGAAAATTTCGACTTTCACAAAAACGCCTCTAGCAATTTTTATTAAAATACTACATGTTTAAGAGCATTATGAAGTTATTTTTACCCCGACAAGGTTTATTTACACTAATACTTAGAATTTAAATATAACAGTAACTAATCATTAAAATAAATTGAAATTTGGTGTGATTACAGTCTAAGTATTTGTGCATTTAGCTAATATATTATGACACTTTATTTCTCTTCTAAAATTGAAGCACAAAAACACAGTTGTGTTTTATCAATAAAAAAGGCTACAGTTCTTCGTGACCTTGCAACTCACAGCTGTTCTGTCTCATCTTAACCTTGACATACACTTCGCAGTCTTAAAGTTTTACTCTCTCTCTCTCTCACTGTATTACAAACAACTGGATCCGACGATAACACTCACTAAAACTGCTTCACACAACTCCGACGCGACTGTTAAAAGTCAAAAAGTCTCTGTCTACACACTCTCACATTTCTCTTGACGACTGCACAGAGAGAGAGAGAGAGAGAGAGAGAGAGAGAGACAGACAGACAGAGAGAGCGCTTAACACTTGTCTCATTTAACACTCACGACTCCATCACGAAAACTAGTTCCTCTCGCCGTCTGAAACACTAGTACAGACTATAATGAAGTAGCGCGGATTTTTCTTGAAATTAACTTTTTATCGAATGTCTCATAAATAAGCCGGTAGTCGGCAGCTTCTGGAAACACTTTGTTTTGCCGCGCTGGTGTAAGATAAGCGACTGCGACCGCGAGCATGACCGACGTCACAGAATAATAATTAGAGAATCCTTTTTTGGACTCAGCGGGGCCTCAAAACGCACATTTCCGGTCAAATCTCGGTGTCGAAGTTTTGAGTATAATACGATACCTTCCCTACCTTCTGTGTATGTGGTGGAGAGAGTAAAAACATTTTAGACCTGAGGAGTTGAATAGACTTTCTCCTGATGTTTCGAAAAGACTCAGCGTGACGCATAAGATCAAAGTTTAACCAAGGAAATATCTGTAAAGTTCAAGTTGTTTCGCTATTCATCATCGCTACATGGGTCTGTGATAATGTTGTCTTTGTTCCTATAATTACATCTTGGACAAAGAAGCACCTTCCACTTGATTTCTGTGAGTCATGTCCCGTCTTAGAACCTCACAAGGATTTGCAAATATGATTAATGTTAACTTAAGATGCAACGAAGAATTACGATACAATAGAAGTTTTCACAAAACTTGCTACTTGTAAATTCCACAACTTTTATACTGTTATATTTTACAAGACCAGTTTTAAAATGTTGGTAATTCTAAGATATTTGCCAAGTTTTTTGTAGAATGTTATAGCAATGAAAAATTCCACTCGCAGGGTTTTCCCTTCTGTTGTGCAAAACATTCTTAGAAACACTTATTGCTCTACTGTTTAACTGACAAACATTTGCAGCAATTATCTCATTGCTGATTTTCTTATAGCTGCAAGGAGAATATGGGAATATAAGTTTTAAGCGATACTAAAAGGTTTTAAAATCTGGTCCCTATATGATGGCTTTAAAATTCTTTTCTTTATGCATGGTCATGAGGTAAATAAATTAATAATCACCTCCCATTTGAGAACAGCAATCGCAAAATTCATACCAAAAATAAGGAATATCTCTGAAACGGTTCATTCATAAAAATGTTTTAGGCCTACATTGGTATTTTTAACATCTAAATTTGTTGTATAGTAAGAATTTTTGTATCTCTTACATTTATCAGTAAGCAAAAGTCACCTACACTGCAGAGAATTTTTTAGGGCATTCCCAGAGAATTCAAGATACACATTTTATTGTCATAAGGATACCTTAAACATGTACGAGTATTTTAATCAAAATAATTAGAGGCATTTTTAAGGAAATCAAAATTTTGTAAAAAAGTTCGATAAATGTAGTCTGGTGTAGGGACATTATCTTCAAAATCTTCGTATTGCATCTTTGGAAAATACTAAGTGTAATATTTAAGCAACTTTTTATTTTTGAATTATGCTGTTCGCACTTGACATACTCACACACGGACATTTTCAGGGGCCTCAAAACACGTATTTCTGGTGATCTCTTGGTATAATTTTTTTTTTTGTCGAATGCAGTACTTTCCCTACGCAGTAGAGAAACTAAAAATGAAATGTCGATAAATGTCATAGTTTATATTTAAGTTCATCCTTCAAAGATGTTACATGATGAAGGTTTTTCTAAGTATTCTAATATTCAGAAATACAGCTTCCGTCGATATTTCAACTCGTAAATTATCAGGAATTATCTTTGTCCGTTATTAGATTATCACCGGGTTTGGGAAAGTGCAATTATAAGGAATAATGGAGAGGATCTGCCATACAAATCTTTTCAGGTTGTGGATAATTCAAACAAATAAGGAATATCTCGGTAACGGTTCACTCCATAAGAACATTTATTTCTCAAAATTGTTTTTTAACGAGACCTACATTTTTATAGAGTAACATTTTATCTATCTCTTACGGTTTATCAGGTATGCAAAAGTCATCCAAAGAACTTCTGAGGACATTCACAGAAATGTTGATGTATTTATTTCATTGGCCATGAAAAAAATCTTAATCAAAATCTTGAGAGCAATTTTTGAGAAAATAAAAAAAAAATTCAGAAAAATGTTCTATGCAAAGGATAGTGTAGGTTAGAGGATTTTCTTGAAAGTGTTGGTATTACAGCCTTGGAAGATGCTGAATTCAAATACCAAGTTTGGTATTTAACTGACTTTCCATTTTCCAGTTATGCTGTTTGCAAGCGCGGATCTTTTTTCTAAAAATGCCTTTTTAAATTCAGCGTGTCCCAAAACAAGTGTTTCCAATGAAATCTCTGTACGGCATTTTGTGTAGAATATTTACTACACGTAGTAGAGAAAGTAAAGAGAGTCCATTTAGCAAAAGGCGAATGGAAAGGGGTAAAGCAGGATTCCCGCTTATGTAGCACCCCATGAGAGGAGAAGAGTCGGGCACAAATTCATCACCGTTGGAAATCAAGCGTCCCGGAGATGCTAAATAGATCTGTCAGATCAATATGTCTTGCCGCGCCTGCCTCCCAAGAAGTGGGTAGTAGGCATTGCTGCCTGCCGCCGCTACTGCACCGCAAGCCTTTCTCTTCCTTCATACGCTATCGATATGTAGCCATCGCCTTGACATAATTGCTCAGTAGGGGAGCAACCGCAAATAGGCGGTTCCATCCCAAGTGGACCATGCAACACGCAACAGAACATGTTAAAACTAATGTTTGTTGCTCTTCTTTCAACGTATGTTACTGATAGACCTTGTCAAGGCCTTTGATAATGTGATCAGCAGGGCTCAGGTTTTTGACCTAAGACCATTTGAAATATGCACAAATTTATGTTGTAAAGGTTGTCAAAGATGACCTATACTCCTGAAAATATTACGTAACATTTATAACAACATAATTATTACAGACGAAATAATTAACATCTCTCTTAACCTTCATTTTCAACAGAATTGCACCCAATAACGACATACAGTTTCAGATGGTCAAATTTTAAGAACCTAGGGCTGTCAGCAAGTTGACCCTTATACCTGCAGAAAGTTCTTTCTACATCAGATGATGTAATGGAAGCAAACTTGAAATAAGGGAAATCATTAGCAGAAAGTTCTGGATCAATTCCATTGACTTGTGTTTCTTTGCCACAAAGAAATTCAGCAATTTTACACAATGTTGTATGTGGAGAATTTCTTTCAAGCACACAACGTAATTTTTGCCTAACTTTTTCAATTACTTTCTCAACCATTAGGCAGTTATGGACTTCAATATTACAGAGAAATTTGGCTTTATGTAGCTAAATTTCTTAACATAGTGGTTGAAAGCAATTGCTATACACTCAGATGAATCACTTTCGTCATAGTTATTAAAAATGTCTATCTCACTGTAGTTTATACAATAGTACTTTATAGAATCAAGCCAAGTCCCACATTTTACATTGGACTGATGTGGAAAGTTATGAAATGATGTTTACAAAAATAATGTAGCTCAGTTGGTAGAGCACCTGCCTGTTATGCAAGGGTTCGATTCCCGACAGGCGGTTGGAATTTTTCTCCAGCCAAGATTATTGCTTATTAAGTATGAATGAGTGTCAATGTTCAAAACCCAAAAGACCCAACTACCTAATGTTAAACGGGTACCACCATTGCCGATACGCAATATGCTCCACAGGAGAGGCCTCCCATATGACCTTTGTAGTTAAAGGCGGGATATAAATGGAACAATAAAAAATATATCTGAAGTGTTAAATACTACATAAAATGATAAAGTATGTTCTTATTTTTACATTTGTCCAAAATATGATGTAACACTAAAATATGGCCAAATATCCATTTATGACCAATAAAAACCGACTCCTTGTGTTCTCAAATGTTGGAAACATGGTTAAATGAACTTAGGTATGGAAAAATAAGATGGGGTGAAAATATGACATGTCATAAAAATCTGAGCCCTGATTATTATTATGAGCCCTATTGATCAACTTTAGGAAATTTAAATAAAAGAGAAATATCACTACCACCAACAGTAGAAATAATTAATGGTTAATTTTTTCATGTCCACTCTGACTCAATTATAAGAGTGTTTTTAAATTTCTTTAATAATCTTAGAAAAAATGTTATTAGGGCAATAAAACATAGAAGAGTTATATTTTGTAAAAAATCTGATGTTTTGCATTCATATGACTTTCTCTACTATTCTTAAAAGCCACATTCCTCTTACTACTTCAAGTTAATCGAGATAAACATTTTCAGAAATTATCTTGATGCTAATTTTCTTGTAGGTGTAAGGCAAATATGACAACATAGTTTTTAAGCGATAGCTGGATCACTATGTTATTGTTTTTAAATTTCGTTCTTTTGCATGTCTAGGACATTAAAAGCAAAAAATGACTTCCCGCTTGAGAAAAGTAAAAATACTATTGGAAAATGTAATCCAATAACATGGAATATCTTGAAAATGGGTCACTCAGAAAAGAAAATGTGTTTTTACATAAATTGTGTGTTTTAACGAGATCTACGTTTTTGTATAGTGACTTTGTTTATCTTAATTGAATATACATTTCATTGTCATGGAGATATCTTCAACATGTAGTAGTGTGGCAGCGGCCGCGAGCAGAGAGATGTTAAATGTTAGTTCCTTTACACCACTGACTTTATAAGCGTCGGCCGGCAACAAGCCGACAATGGGCGGCTCAGAGCAAACGCCGTTGCACACATTTCTAGATGCTTTCGAAGTACAGAAGTATTGTAAAGTTATATAAATATGCAATCTACAAATTGCACTCCACCGTTTGAGATATTAGGAGTCTATAATCAGAAATACGTTACAGAACTTACCAATTAAGACTTTGCAATTTAGCCGCACCTAGCTCAAAATGTCTTGATTTTTATGTTTAGGCGTTAAAAGAGTAAATTTGTCGCTAACACAGAACTACAAATGGCTACAAATAGCGACAAATTTGTTAGGTTGGCAACACACGATAACTTTCATCGACTAATAACAGCAAAGCTGTTGCACAATACAGCACATTTTAAATTTGAATATCGAAATTAGATTTCTAACAAACTATGTTAACTGAACGCATGGCTGGAGATTAATATTCCTCTGCACACATTCTCTTATAGAATCAGCATATAAATTACAAAATATTTTATGAATTGATCTGCTACCTGATATAGTTGACTCGATGTTGCTGCCACCTATTGATAAGTAAATTAACGGGTGGTGGTTTGAATATTCAAACTGCCCCGCTGAGCTGTGTGTAATATTGTTCCAGAGATGATCGGGCTTGGGGAGGAAAATGTAATAGAATTTCCACCCTCCGTGTCGCTCGCTCTAAGGGCAAACTATTCATCCTGTTTCCAATTAACCCTGCCTCTTACTCATTTTCACGTGCAACAACCGCTCATGTCTCAACTTCAAGCCAATTTTGGATGAGGATATCATGTATTAGCTTTTAACTTCGTTTTTCCCTCTCTCCTACGTACTTACAGTAAATAGCCAAAGCATTGTATTTTAAAAAAGTTCGATACTGGCATTTCACTGGAAATATGAGATTTGAGATTTTTTAGAAAAAGGTCTGCGTATGCGCGCTAGTGCATCGATCTGTTTGTCTGTCTGTGAACACCATAACTCAAAAACGAGAAGTCGGTTAAATAACAAACTTAGCATTACAGCTCAGGTTCTTCCAAGACTTCGACACAAAGATCTTAAAAAATAATACCCTCAATCCCAAACCACCCTTTACTTGCAAAATGTATCCAACATTTTGATTTTCTCAAAACTGGCTGTAGTACTTTCGATTCAATTACCATACGTTAAGATATTTTCATTTCCAATAACATGTACGTCCTGAATTTTCTGGCAATACTCTGTGAAGTTCTCTTTATTGTGAACGACCCTTGCATAACTGGTAAACCAGGATTGCTCAACAAGTGAGCACACGCTCGCTTCCTATACTCGTGTTATTTTCACTGACCAAGGCAAGCTGAACCAGACCTGCTAGTTAGAGGCGGATGCCGCGGAGTAGTAGTACATACAATTCAATGGGAGGACGAATATTTTTGTTTTCGAGATGAAGACGATAAAGTTAAGTGCTTGATTTGTAAGACTGGTAGTTGCAGATTTATACCATTTCCCCTGCTTACGTTCCGTGTTCACGATAAAAGCTATTCTCCTGGTAAAATACAACGAAATTTTGAAGCAATTGTACATATTCACAATTTGAAGACCTAAAAACATTTGAAACCAAAATCCAATTATTTTGCACTTTTGAAGTTTCCATGTAGTGAGGCTCCACACGAGCTACAAAATATGAAACCACTTGCATTGCAGAATTCCACGACCGTAAAATGTTGTGAGAAAGAAGGGCGGGAATTATTTAAGTCTCTGCCCTGCTGTGAGTATCCGAGATTACGTTTGTTTGCATCTAGTTTAATGGCAGTCTTTGGCTCTACTTATATCTACGAACTAACATTTTCAAAAAGTGAACTACATTAAAAATGAATATCGCAGCAAGATAAATGAAAATCATCTTGAGACTGTGCACTTCATCTTTTGCACCAAATATTGTAGACCTTTTGAAACGTAAATCGTGCTAAAAAAAGTATCCTCAGAAACATCGTGGTTTAATCAGGAGTAAAATAGGAATGTGTACGCCTTTGATTCCCTGTACGTAAGAATGTGCCACCACTGGAACTCCCTAACCACAGACAAATGCGTCTGATGCCGTCTCCAATCTCTCGGTCTTCGATGAATCTGCTGTCGGTTGTTGCAGTTGTGAACCATGGGATCTTTTTCTCAAGTTATGTGTATCCACTGTGGTGTTAATTTAATGTTTGGTTATTTAAAAACCTTACTAATGAATTTTAATCAAAGGATGATATAATTTAAATAATCCTATCTTCATTAATAAACAAACACAGTGAACAAAAGCGGGTCACTGAACTTAGGAGGCATACATTTTTATACTGTCAACTTAGCTTAATAGTTGTTTATGAAATAATAGGTCATGAATTTAAATAATTTAGCACCGGCGGAATATAGGGAAATTAAATCTCCCCTCAAAAATCGTAAGTTTTAAGCTATACTTAATTCCGTATCATTTTCAAGAAAATTTTGAATGCGCAATCTTTTTATTCAAGCTTTACTATCACTTTTATTACTTTGTGAAAGACTTGTATCCGATTGAGACACTGAATGATACAATTGCAAATCGCATGCATACACGAGGACAGTTCGGAAACTAACCGAATCCACTGCGCACGCAACCCGCGCAACGGTCTTACTGGTTTGAGTAGTGGTACTTCTTCGCTTCTTAAACTCTTGACAGTGGTGGATTGATATAGTTAACGATCAGCGGTTTGTTTCAATCAGGGAAGACATGGTCACAGTTTTAGTATGTGAAATGGGAATTACGTACATCAATTGTCACTATCCGAAGGTGTGAGAAGATGTTCAGATTCTGCCGTAATATTTTAACAGCAATAGGCAGTTGCCCGAGAGGTGGTGATTATCTGAAACGCCAAATCTCGGTTTTGACTTCACTATGTTTATCCACAGACACATGTGGAGTAAAATATTGCTGTAAGAGAAACAGAAAATTCTCTCAAACCAACATAGTTTACTTTACACAGTTCTTTGAATATATCTGTGCCAACTAAACCTCTGTACTTATTTTTTGACACTAGATCTGATTTTACATCTACAGTAAAAGGCTTAACAAACATTGAAATGTCATTCCCAAGATTCCTGAAATCATGGAATTTATGTGAAGTAAACTCAGTTTTAGTCTTCAAGAATGGGAATATGACTAATTAGTTTATCCTCTGGCACCAAGTGATTTTATACATTTGAAATAAGTATTCCATAATTCGATTTGTTGGTTAAGAGAGTTGTCATATGTCATGCTATGTTTGTTATGTTTAGATTGTAAACCTTCTAAAAGTTTGGCATGCTCTATATTGTAAACATAACAAAGAAATAATAATAATAATAATAATAATAATAATAATAATAATAATAATAATAATAATAATAATAATAATAATAATAATAATAATAATAATAATAATAATAATAATAATAATAATAATAATAATAATAATAAACAATAACACCCAAAAATTCGATCTCGAAATTTCACCGGAAATATGTTTTGAGTCAACCTGAATCCACAAACGAGCATTTTCAGAAAAAAGTCCGTGTGTGTGTGTGTGTGTGTGTGTGTGTGTGTGTGTGTGTGTGTGTGTGTGTGTGTGTGTGTGTGTCAATCTGTCTGTCAGGCTGTGGGAATCATAACTCAAAAACGAAAAGTCGGTTAAAAACCAAAATTAGTAATGAAGTTTAACATCTTTTAAGGAAGCGACACGAATATTTCCTTTACATAGAACATTTTTCGACAATTTTGATTTTCTCGAAAATGGGTCCAATGATTTTGATTACAATGTCATATGTTTTAAGCTTCACGAATCACACGGATTCATGAATCCGCTTTTGTCCACCTCTGCCTTTCATAATGAATGTGGCAAAAGAAAATGCTCGTCAATTACGAGGTGCACAATATTTCTCCAAAAAACTTAGGCAAGCCATTTAAAACAACCGTCGTGGTATACTGACAGTCATTGTTGTGCTTTTGCATGACAGCACTCGACTCGCAGTGCTAGAAAAACTCAGGAACTTTTCAATAAATTCAAATGGAAAAATTTGAAGCTTTTTTGTACTTCTTTTAAGAAATCATATAATACCATAGAATAGACGTATAAACAATAGATATATGTATAGAAAGTAATGTGAATCTAACGGAAGATATTTTTAAACATTTTTCACACGTAAAATGCAAGGTATTATCAAGAGAGTATCCATTTCTTAGTAAGCAGTTCAACAAGTTCAGTTCAGTTGCTCTTGTATGTTGTTGGCATTGCTTCCGCTAATACACAGCCATTGTCTGCACACACACACATGAACAATACAATAGAATACTTTTGTTGCTAGGCTGTTAACGAATGGAGGTCTGACTCCACTTGACGTGCATTGTCTGGAGCTCCTCCAGATCGGGAACAAAACAAACACTTTGCTGCAAATTGCATCTTTAGAATGTACCTATGTATTTGGTTCTTGAAACTCTCAAGGAGATTGTATTGTGGTGATAAACTCCACATTCAACTATTGTTCTAGGAAGGGAGGTTAGTTAGTTAGTTAGGTGTTGGAAACTTCTCAGAAGGGGGATTCAAGTGGATTGCTTTGATTTCTCTCCTCTCTTCTCCTTGCCTTTCCTTTCCTCTTCTTATCTCTCTTTTCTTCTCTTTCTCCTCTTCTCTCCTGTTTTCTTCTCCTCTTTGTATCTACATTCTCACCTTTCCTCATATCATCTAATCTAATCTGAAGAAGTCTTAATTTGCTTTTATATTGATGCTCCAATTTGAAAGCGATTGAATAGTAATTAGTTGTGGGCTATTTATTTAATATTTTTATATACGTAGGTATTCGTCAGTATATGTGGCAGTGGATCTACTGAAATTGCAACACTTTCTGGGTTTAATTTTCCCAGTAAACAACTATTTATTTTGGCTGTCTTCTTTCAATTATTTTACAGTTATTTGCAAATTCTTCTTCTGTTTGAAGCTGTTATTTTACTAAAATATTAACAATTAACTTGTCTTTCTTTTCCTTCTTGTTTTTGTGGGCCTTTTCCCTTCATAAATGTGTGATACGTTGAATTTCTTATGTATTTATCTTTATTATAAACAATTTCACTTTTTTTCTACGAATAATATCTCAGGAATTTGTTATGAAAATATTGCGTCTTAATTTTGTCTCCCCATTTTGCTTGTGTCATTTTGAAAGTTTTACGATTTGTGCTTCGTACTTTTAACTTGCTTTCTTACTATTTGTTATTAAATGTTCTGCACACGTGTAAAGTAATTGTTATTTATGTAAAATTTAAAATTATTTTGTTGTTTAACGACGCTGTCAATTGCCAGGATCACATCAGCGTCGCCGGTGTGCCGGAATTTTGTCCCGCAGGAGTTCTTTTACATGCCAGTAAATCTACTGACATGGAGCTGTCGTTTTTAAGCACACTTAAAAACCATCGGTCTGGGCCGGGTTTGAACCCGCGACCTTGGGATCCGTAGGTTATTTACGTAGGAGTTATAATTGTATGACATAGGTAATTTCAAATTTAATTACTTTACTTATTGAATTTGTATGATATTAAGCAATGTTCCAAATATCATCCCATCTCTTCTCTTTCTATTGGGTTTTTCTTTTCCTCTTTGCATTTACTTTTCCTTTCTGTCATCGCCTATCATCTCTTCTTTTCTCAACTCTTCTCTTCCTTCCTCCACCTTCGTTCTCTTCTTTTCTCTTCTTTCGCCTTTCTGTTTTATTATTCCTTAACATTTCTCTTTTCTGTTCCAATAAACTCTGTTATTTTCTTACTTCCTTTATATTTTCTCACTTGTTTTCCTTATTATTTCTTTTTGGTTTCTATCACTGTGACTTTTTACTTGAATAGACCACCAACCAATTCAACAATAATTAAACAATAAACAACATAAACCTATCTTAACAAACAAAGCGTATTAATCATAGCTAGTTCGAAAAAACGGAAGATCACTTTTAAACAGAGTATTTAAAGAAGAAATCAAGAATGTGCATCAATATTAATGTAATATAAAATTAAGTCCAAAGGAACAGTGATGAAGGGAAAAACAATTTTTTAACTGGGCATAGTAATAATTATTAAAATTGCATGATTTATAGTAATTCTTACAAAGCGGGTGACCAGGACCAAATTTTAATGGATCAAGCAGTTATAGCAATAATATTTTCTTACCACTTCGATAATTAACAAAATAAAAATCAAAGAAAGAATGAAGCAAGACTCCAGGAATTAGGACAGGCTTAGACATGATCATAAAATATGTTTCAGCGAAACATGCTGTCGGCTGCTACAGTGGCGAACTATGATAATGCGTCGATGGCTATAATCATATGTAAATAACATCAGCTAAGTTGGCCAATAAAATTAATGGAGGTTATAAATTAGATATTTCAAGCAAGTTGTTGAGTATTTGAGAATATAGCATTAAACTGTGCCTGAATCTTAGCTGGAGAAGGTGTAATTATTGAAGTATTATACTCGTTAACTTCTGATGGATCAATAACTTTAAGATTTAAAATAACAAATTTTTCCGTAATTAGTTGTCAGCAAATATGCATAGGTATAACCCGAGCGCCGTCTTTAGGCGCTAGACTACCAATTATCGATCATGTAAAACACTTCTGTAAGACACAAAATACACGAAAGACAAAATTGTTAATTATTTTGTTTGTTAACGACGCTGTCAATGGCAAGGTTCATATTAGCGTCGCCGAGGTGCCTTAATTTCTTTTACCAGGAGTTCCTTTACATATCAATAAATCAGTAGACCTGACTTAGACTGAGAAAGAAAGACAAGCTTTTAGAAATACACGCCCTTGTATTGAAATAAGTTCCGCCTACTTCATGATTATCTTATCAACGTTCTTACTTATATGTTGGTAAATCTTAATTTCTTACTTCCATGTTAAAACACAGCTACAGATTGAAACTTCTCGGTGGCGGCTCTTACAAATGGCTTCCCTTCCCCTTGCGGGCTTACATAGCAAACTACCCAATTTCGTGATGCTAAAGATTAACCACGTAATAAAAGCAATGCATATTAAAAAGCTACTTTATTAACACTTGTCTCACAAACGCAGTGCTAATATAACACCATAAAGCTAATAACAGTTAAAAATCTACTTAAATGAGAAATTTATTAGTCTAATATGTACCTCATTTAAAGGTAGCGTCCCTAAAAGGTCAAAGTAGTCGCCTTACAGTCGGGGGAGTCGGCGTGCTGACTCCCGCCATCCCCAACCTGCACTCCTCCGTGGCCTTGACTGCGGCTGGAGGACGCAGCGGCCGGGCGATGAGGGTAGCCTCTGAATAAGGGAAAGACGCCCTAGGGAAATGTACCTCATTTCGTGAAGCTACCTAATTCCGTGACTTACTGTACTGTAATTCCATGAACGTTACTGTTCAAGAGTTCAATATTTCATTCACTGTCACTCCTTTGTGTTCTGTGCACTTATTACACATAAAACAGCAGGTGGATTATTGGAATCTACAGATTGACAGATTTCGTGGTAACATTTCAAACAAAAGCAGCACTAATCCACGAACTTCTATTTTTTCCACTTCCATACTTCAGTGCGGGCGTATTACAGCTCCAAACTTCATCAGTTTTCTTTTCAGAACTCTTATTCTTCTTCTGTCCTTGTAGACCACTTGTCCCATCTTGGCTCTGAGTAGATAGTGCATTGCTGGTTTTGGACCCAGTTGCACTTTTGACTTTCTTCTGAACAGAACACTTTGATTCTCGCTTGCCCACAACTTTGTTTCTCTTCACAATTCTGCACGCAGTGAAAGGATGACAAATGCTGATTCACGAAATTCCTCACTTAGAATCCTGAAGCAGCCAACCAGGATGAATGTTGAAGTATAATGACAAGTGATATGAAATAAAAGGTCGCCTAGCGACCTAGCGAATCCCCGAATTGCCCACGGGTCAGGAAGGTTGGCCACGGAAACCGAACCCACAACCTCCCTACCACTTGAGCCACCCCTCCCACTGTTACGTACACTACTCCATCTGCTGGAGAGGGTTTTAATCTGACACGTGTTGATAATGTAACAGATACAGCGCAACTATGCAATATCCTTACTGGGTGGGGGGAGGGGCACTTTATTTGGCCGTGACGTCTTAGAGCAGCAGGTATTGTCTGGTGTTGTGTTGCAATTGAAACAAAAAGCTTGCCGCTCCCTTGGGGGAGGTTTAGTTTTCATCCCCCTCGTCCAATACAAGCGTAAGAGGAGTTAAAAAAGAATAAACACAACTTCTTTGGATTCTTTCTGTCAATTTAAGTAACGTAAGGTTTCAGGGAGGAGTATACAGTTACTCAGAGGTACAGTCAGCTCCAATAAAATACCTCTCAATTCAGATCTCCTTACATAGGACCGTTTCATACAACTTTCTTTTCAGTTTCTTTTATTTGTAACAGTAGTTGACCTCTCCAATTTACCAGTGTCGTTTTAAACCTCAATTAAAATGTCGTTAATTTATTTACTTCGTGTTCCATACAACATTAGAAGGTTTTGTGGTAAAACTTCCACTCTAACCCTTATATTGGTAATGTATGTGTGAAACTGTACGAAATGTAAACTAGAGGAAATATTGTAATCCACCGAAAAGTTCCATGTCGCGATTTATCCGGGAAACATATGTTTTGACACCCCTGAATCCAAAAACAGTATTTTTAGACCGTTTTTACACACAAAAGATATAGCATAAGTTTATGTCGAATATATATATATATATATATCGTTACTGCTTTGGATTTTCCAATACTTGTACTATTTTTCTCAAATAGGAAGCCCTTATAGGGTATTTGGTTTAATTTGTATCACGCCTAAAGGAATAATGTTGAAACGAGATGCAGATACCCAACTCTGTCTCTCTTGTTATGGCGAAAGTGGTAGGTTGTTCAGCTCCTTCTATCCAATCAGTGCTGGGTTGGAGGAGACAAGTATCAATAGACTTCCGGCGTTTCTGCCCGTAAAACATATCTTGTACCCCCTGCCCCTAACTTAAATGATGGAAGCTACCTTCCACTTTTATGACTCTTGAGACAAGCTAAACCACTGTAATAACATTAGTTTCTTTTTATCTCTTCTCCATGCAAATTAAAAGGAATTTCAAAGCCATCACATGGTGACCAGCTCTTAAAGTATTTGACCATCACTTACAGCGCACAGACAAATGTGCTGTGTCTGGAACAGAGACTGTCCAAAACTCAGCTGCATGTTGGAAATATCCACTTGTGTAAGCCGCACTGCAATACCACGTAAGAACTGTACAACAGTAGAAAAAGTATTGCGAGTGCAACACATGAAATATTTTTTCTCTTACAAAAATTAAAGTTAAGAAATGCCTGCAAGCCAGTTTCTTCAAGCATGCCTACCCAGAGCTAAAATTTGGTCCAAAATAAAACAAAAATTAAAAATCTTTGTAGCTTATCTTCAATTTCATACTATGACTTGTTCTTAATGTTAAAATCTTCAACATGTTAACAATTAAATGCCCAAGCGCATACGAACTTATTTACTTCAAATGCCTTTTACTCAACATTGACCTTTTTAACTTTTGCACATGTTTCTTAGGATAAAGCTCTCAGCCAAAATTGTTCAAAATTTCAGCAGAAGCTCAACAAGAATCAATTAAAAAAACTGGCATGCAGTTTTTACTATATTTTTAAATTACTCAAGATATCTATTTATTTATCACCGAGGATAAATTGTTACAGAAACATATTTTAAGGCTCAAATTATTTTCTCAAACAATTAGAAAAGTGAAAAAAGTTTCTAGGATCAGTTTTGTGAATTAATGTTTAAATATTAATAGACGAGTGTAACAAAAGTAAACTAAAATGCTTTTTCTAAAAAACTATTAAATATTTAAAACTATTTGTAATTTTGGTGGAGTAGCTTGTAACATTTTGAAAATGTTTGGATTTAAAGTTCAAGATCTAGAGTTTCACTTATGTGTACCTTAAATTTTGTATAATAAACTCAAATTAAAGGTTTGGGAGCGATACGATAAAGTCTGTGGTCTAAAGAGCATTTTATACTACCATACCAAAAAGTGATTAATTAGGAATAAAAAAAGTAATATCTTAATAAATATTTGACATAGCTCGCTAAAATATTGTGTGTACTGTACGTTTTATGCTCTGAGTAGATCAGATGAGTTACATTCTTGCGGTTTTATCAACAAAGCATTCTTTAAAAAGCTTCATCTTCTCTCTTTTACGTTAATCCAGGTAAATATTTTGTTACAGTAATAAGTTTTCTATTACTTTTGAGCAGTAAAATTTTGTCTCTCTCTTATGGTTTGCCAGTTATACAGAAGTCATTCAGAATCAAAAGGACGTCAGAGAACGTCTCTAGAAAATTCAAGGTATACCTACGTTTCATTTGACGTGAAAATATTTAAACATAAGTGGTAGTTTAATCAGTCTTTAGAGCTGTTTTTGGGAATATAAAAAGAAATTTATAAAAATGTTTCATGTAAACGGTAGTTTAGGGTTGGGGGATTTTCAGAATCTTTGCATCACATCCCTGGAAGATGAGAGTACATAAATACGAAGTTTAGTATTTAAATGATTTTTCGCTTTTGAGCTATGCTGTTCACGGACAGCCAGACGCAAAGACTTTTTGCAAAAAATGCTTTGTTTTTATTCTGGGAACCTCAAAACATGTATTTCCGGTGAAATCTCGGTATCGAGTTTTTCGGTGGAATAAAATACTTCCTTATTTACTAAAAGTGCATAGTAAAGAAAGTAAAAGCTAAAGCAAACACAACATTTTTAAATTTTCAGATACAATGCCTTAATAACGGATGAAAAAGTCCCATATACAAAGAAATAGACGTGTTTATTTCTTTCTTTATTTGACTGCCAAATCACCTGAAGTCGCTTGTTTTAACGTCAAATTAAGCGGGATATTTGGGAGTTTTTATTTCCTTCGTTTCGAGGATGCGGAGATGTTTATTCTTTATTTCTTATTGTTGGTATAGAAAACAGGAGCTAGAGCGAGATAGGAAAATCGACATCGATAGTCAGATGTTTAAGATAGGGTCGCTGCCTCGAAATATCATATTCTTTCTTAGATGTCAGATAAACAGCCGAGACACTATCACACAGATTTGTATTTTCTCTACTATGTACCCATCAAAATTTCAACGTTTTAGAGCCCCTTCAATCCAGAAAAATAATTTTTAGAAAAAGGCTAAAACGCATAACTAGAAACGAAAAGTCGATCAACACCAATCTAAGATGCGACACCAAGATTTTCGAGAAACTTCGCCCCAAACTATCCTTTACATAGAACATTTCTCAAGCGTTTTATTTCATCAAAAATAGCTCTAAGTTTGAATAAAATTATATAGGTACGTTTCGATATTTTCCTGACAAATAAAACGTATATCTTGAATTTTCTGAAAATATCCGCTGAACTCCTCTCCATTCTGAATGACTTGTGTGTAACTGATAACCGTAGGAGATAGCGAAAATATCGCGTAAGAAATGTAGTCGTTAAACCATACAGTTTTTATCAAACTTTTTGTGACGATAACTTTTTCGAGATAGTCTTTGTTGGTTACACTTTTCGCTTTTTGTGTTTGTTCTTGTCTATGCAAAGTGAATGGAATTTCATAGCCATCACATAGCAACCAAGTCTTGTAAGATTTGACTATCACATAGTCCTACTATATGTCCTATTCCCATTGTATCTACAAGAAAAAATGTAATGGAACCATTTCTACAAATGTCTGCCTCGATTAACATGAGATAGAAGAATAAAATTTTATAGTAATAATTTATTTAAGAGCAGGTAGAGAAAGTGATGTCGAGATTTCACCAGAAATACACGTTTTGAAGCCCCCTGAATTGAAAAAAAAAAAAAAAAACATTTTTAGAAAAAGAAGCGCACGCGCTCACGCGTGTGTATCTGCCAGTCTGTGGATAACATAACTCAACAACGAAAAGTCGGTTAAAAACCAAAGTTGGTATTTAAGTTCAATGTCTTTCAAAGATGTAACACGAAAATTATGGGGGGGGGGGGGGAAATAACCCTACTCTAAACTATTCTTTACATGAAAAATGTTTCGAAAATCTTGATTTTCTTGAAAATGGCTCTAACGATTTTGATTAAAATGCCATAGATTTCAGATATTTTTATGTCAAATGAAATGTATATTTTGAATTTTCTGGCTAGACCTTGTGTGGTTCTGTTTACTCTTGATGATAATTTGTACAAATGTTTATCTCAACTAACACGAAGAAGATATAGGAATAAGAGTTTGTAAGAATGGATAGTACAAGAGTAGGGAAAGTCATGTGAGTGCAACACATCAGATTTTTCAGAATGCAAATTAAGGTGATTAATGCCAAAACAAAATATTTTTGGAGTACCTACACTTCCCCTTTTAGGTTCAATAATTGCACAAGAGCTGAAATAATATTACCTTAGTCTTTCCACTGACTTTGCGACAGAGAGAAGCCGTTCACTGGAATTTTCCTTTTCTCCCACAGTGGTGATATTTGCTTCAGGTTCATTACAGAGTAGAAAATTAAAATTGTGAAGTCAATAATAAGCCCCAACAATGTGACGAAGAAGGGGCTGGCATAACCAGCAAACATATCACTGACGAAAATCAACAGTTGGCTGTTTAAATATTGATGAACAAACAGAAAAGTGGCTGTGCACATCTTGACTTTATTTCCATATACACGAAAAGATCTGTTTGGAGTGACGCGTCAGCATCTGGGAGCAATGAGACGTCCATTGTTGATTACAACAGTGTATAGGCTCAGGTGTGTTTGACAGAATAATGCAGAATTTTCTGTTCTCGAAATTGCTTTTATTTCCATTAATGCAATTTTACAGCACTATTTTACTACTAGTGGCATAGGTTATTTCGGGGTTTTCTACCAAACTATTTGGTGCATTCAGCGTCAACCTGCTGTTTCGTGTTCTAATATATACAAAATGTTAGAAGCAGTGTTGACAATGATACACTTTATATTCAAAAATAAATTAAGAGGTATTTTGTAACAGTCACGACAGTAAAGATTGAACTCATAGGGTAATATTCATAGTCAACACTAATAAATGAATGGAATGTTTATATTACCTGTAAATCACTCATATATAAGCATATTTTTCACATCCATGAATAACAGTAAAAATAAAAGCACATATTGTTGTTTGATTTAACTCCAAATTTGCAGTTTTGCAGAGTAATATCATCTCCATGATTTGGAGATACAGTGTACTAGTTTACCTTTTATGAGGCAACCCTAGGTTTACGAGTGTCTCAGTGTGTATTGCCGGGATGCGGGAGCTCTCCTGCGGGTTGAGTTGGCGTGTGTTGCCGGTATCGCTTTCTTTCTTACCTGTGCTTATTATCTGCGAGGAATACTCAAATAAGGTTTAGGAATAATACATTGGGTGAATTAGAGGAGAAAATTGGCCATAAATTCCTCAAGTATTCAAAAACATGTTCACATGACTGTCATAAGCAGAACGAAATTTCGGAAATAATTTTTGTAACTGAAGAAAATTTTTATCAAGGGGACGAGGCTGTGAAAATTCTCGAAAATTCTTCAAAATATCGGTTTTAGGACTGTTTCAAATTAATAAACGTTGGTTGTTATGCACTAACATGCCGAAGTTATTTTCAGCTAGTATCACTTTAAGTAATTGCCACATAATAACAGTTTTAAAGATAAAAAGTCGTACTTGAGACATTAAAGGTTAATTTTCTCATAATGCATTTTCCCAACGAATTTTTCCTGTAGTGCAAATTTGATGGGTCTGATTTTTGCACCAGAGATCCTATAATTAATAAAGTTAGTGGTGAAATTGATAAGGTAGTACAATTCATTTGTATTTATTTATATATAAAATTATTTGTATGAGTATGTAATTAATTTTTGTACAGTAATACTTATTCCTTTTGAAAATAATCCAATAACCTTTATGTAAATCCGATTTTTTTAAAAAAAGACTCTGAAATAGTATAAAAAAATTAAGAATAATTTTTCTCAAAACAGAATCTTCGCTAATCCGAACAGAGTTCGATCCCAATTAGTTCGGATTAGCGGGACTCTAATACAACTATATATTTAGTTCAAGATCAAAATATTTATTAATATATACCAGGTGAGTCAACCGCCCCTTATTTTTTGGAAGGTAGGCCACCCATCAAACACCATGTGCGCTTTATTCCAGTTTTGCGCTTAGTAAAACGCTTTGCTTCATGTTCTTAGACGAATGCGCAAAATTTAGAGAAACAGCGGTTTAAGGGACAAAACGTACTTCTCGCTAAAGTACAGCTAAAAAACGACGTTTACTGAGAGTGACTTGCGTATTTCTAGCCGATTTTACAGACCTTTTATTAGAGTATACATAGCAAGGCAATTCAGTAAACACCTTTAAAAATCCGGACTATCATATGAGTACATTAACAGCATCAGGTAAAAAGAAAATGGCGGATTCTTGTACTTAGCTGCCATTGGCTGCAAAAAAAAAAAAAAAAAAAAAGATACGCCTTATCCACCATGGACTCAAATAACATACATAATAGCCTTTGCCATTTAAGTAATAATATTAAAATGCCCAGCAAAGATTTAAAACTGTCTTAAAGGGCTAAGTTACGCTCCAAAACTCGCAAGGTGGCAATGACATAGCACCCGGCGTACTAGGGTTTTAACTCGAAGTGTGCTTTCGGTCAAGTTACCAAATAACTGAATAGAATTATGACCGCATTCGGTGCGTTAACCCCGGGACACTGGTTCGCGTCTCGACTTTGTACATTTTTTTTTTTTTTTTTCTGTTCATCAAAACTTGGAAACCGAATTCACAATAATCTAATTTCAAAGTCTCTGAGGGTTTAGGGTATCATTTTCGGTTGTCCGCATTTTGTAATAGAATAAGGATAATGACTTCAGCCTCGCTGGACTGGAATGAAGCAGTGTGTTATGAATGCCGACTCCATTCTTCACGTGTATGCTGTCGCACGATATTTTGTGCCATTCCTTCACCGTGTATCCGACTGACAAGTACGTTGATATGCCTTTGGTCTACGGAGAAGCAACGGCGAAAGTGCAAGCAACTCTAAATGTATACGGGAGAGATATACTCATATCCAACAATATCATAAAGTAGAAATAAAACAATAAAGAATTCAAATACTAATAGTTTGCGCATAATAATTGTTCAACTAAGGTTATTTGTAAATATTACGCAGTAAAAGAATTAGTACATGCAGGGGATTCGAACCACCATCACAGCACATGGATGAGCTACGAATCGTACGCTCGTTCCAAATGAGCCAGCTTGTAACTTCAGAAAGAACCGAAGACATCCATGTTGATACTTGTGTGGAACCTAGCATAGAGGCCGATATTTTCATGTTAGAGTATAAAATGCAGATTGCACAAAACTGGAAAATAAGGGGCAGCTGACTCACCTGGTATTCTTAGATGGTCTTTCAAAAACAGTTCAATTTACTGGCTCATGTTCAAAGCAGTTGAAAATTCGAAAAATCGGCATGATGATGTAGTGATTATTAAAATGTAGCGCATAAAAGGGAGGACTAAATTAAGCCGACGTAGGCATGTTTAGGATTAGTAAGGGATAAATGGATAAGGAACTTAAAAAATATGAAAGTAAGGGGGCAAAATTTTAGACTTTAGTGGCACCATCCTACAGATATAACCAGTGGCTAAGGTTTGGGAGGGCCAAGGTTTTTAGTGCCGGATTTCTAAATATATTTTACATAACACCTGTAAATTACAATAAATAAATGTATTCATTCAAATATATTCAGACTGCACTTTAATGCATGTTTAGACCGCTTAAAAGATGGCCCGGGTTCGATCCCAAGTTATTGTATGAGGGATGTGTGGTGGGCTAAGCAGCGTGTAGGCACTATTCATTCCGCCAACTGCTCTATCACCACCTTTCCCTTCAGCCATTTCACTATCACTTCATACCATCTGTATCTCCTTTCTCATGACGTCGAATTTAACACCCATTCTGGATGTTCTCTCAGATCCAGGGTTTGTCTGCTTTGCGAATTATGTGACTCCTGGGGGAGGCAAGTCTTTCATACGAGAAGAGAAAACAGAAAAAAAGAAAATTTAAATGACCCAGCAAGATGACGTGTGATAACGCTGAGACTCGGCACAGAAATGACAGTTATAATCTGGTTCCAAAGAACTTGATTAAGATTTTATTGTGGTTTTCATTAGTCATATGCCTAAAAATGATACTGCAGTTAAAGACAAGGCAATAGGGAAGTAAGGCCAGTTAAAAAGGAAAATGTACCTTAGGTATATATTCTAAGGCATTTCTCTGGAGTAAGCTAGCAATCTCCAAAAATCTGGTATCAGTAAATTAATGGCAGTATGGGCTGTGAAGCTAAAGAAAGAGTAGACGATTATATATACTTATTTAATGAAATGAGTACTTGCTTATTTGATCACTCATTTATGAATTAAAGAATAAATATAAGTGCTCATTGAGGCATCACTCATTTATAAGTGTTGACTATGAATGTGGCCCTTATCCATGTTTAACATTTAGGTGCAGAACTTTTTCAGCTACAATACAACTTCAGCCAGAAGATGAGTAAACATTTACAAGAACCGAGCCACTTTGGTATTTGAAGAACAAAGACTTCTCAGAAGTGACTCTTCCAACACAGTTCTCACTTCAGAAAGGAAAGGTCCTTCACTTTTTTATCCTGCAGTGGAAAAAGAGATGGAAACTGTTTCTTCATTCGCAAAACACGCTACCAGGTTTCTTTTCGTGGCCAGGCATAATCATGTGCAAACACAGAGTCTCTTTGTGCTGCTACAACACATACCTAGCTACTTCCTGTCTTTACCCAGCTGGGAGCTCATCAGTCGCAGATTTAAAGCAGCCCATAAAATGAATATATACACTTTACACTCTCGATACACATTTTTGTCCAATAAAACAAACATATTCATGTAGATCTACATAATAAACGTTTAATGTTTTCTACCCTACAAGTTAATCTGTTAATACTTTCATCATTTACAACTTTGGAAAGATATCCAAGTGATATTTATATTCTAAATAACATTCTACTCCACGATACAGAACTTTACAGTCACTTTTTCAGACGGTATTGAAGCTATACAATTCCTTTGTGCTCATAAGCGATTCTTTTCCCACATATAACAGTATTTTAGCAGAATTCAGCAGATAAAAATTGGACATTCTCGTAAACCAGCGTATGTCCACACTGAAACACACCCCTCAAACATACAACTGCCAAAAGTTCTGCGATTGTTGCAGAATTCCTCTCAGCACTATCCTTTGGGGTAACTTGGTGTTTTCCTCCCTATTCCAACTGAAAGTTACTCAGGGTTTTCATAAGCTTCCCAGAATTCTACACATTCAGAAAACTTCGGGAAGATTGGAATTGGGATGAATTCTTCCTTAGGACATCATTGTGACTCACTCTCACCATGTATATTATACAGAGTTACTCAGTAAATCACTGTAATGTGCATTTTTGTCGAAAAGCTAGATGAAATTTTAAGACACATTGAAACGTGGGTAGTTTGATGCAAGTTATTTTCAATGATTCGAGGAATACGAAGTTGGTGCGTCTACAATCTTTGTGCAAATCCAGATTAGATGACGAGAACAACCATACTCAACAATCTGAAAGATTCTACACCTTTGGTATGCTAAAGCATATTGTCAGGGCAAAGCTTCGCCCCGATAAAATTAAGGTGTTTGTGGATCAACTCATGTCTGGTTGCGAAGAGTTAATATGCTTGAAGATTTTTTTGGAAATACTTAAATGTACTAAATATAGAAGGTTCATCCATTCCTTGTATAGAGCTGTATGAGTGATCCAGTTTTGTGAAATATGATTCAGTGATTTAGTAAGTAACTCTCATATATACATAACTTTGAAGCGTTAATTTCTTTTCTTTCTTTCGATTACCAGACACAATATAGCTGCTGCAAAACTGAGGCATCTTGGATCTCTGCATCTTCAATCAAACAGAAATGTTTTCGTTGACATTTTTGGATGTTGACAAGTTAAACTGGTAACATCCAGTGATAGAGTAGATATAAACATATATTTCCATCGCGGAAAGTTTGCTTGTCTCTCAACGCTGGTTCAGTAACGTACGAGAGGAGTGCACTGTGCATGGGCGTAGATACAACAGGTGCTGTTGGGGCAAGTTCAGAGTGACTGCATCGTCCACAGTTCGGTGCACAGTCTCCTCTCACTCCGTGGATGGTGACACAGTTTCAGCAGCATTGCACGTCGTGGCGCTGTAGTATCTTATTCGGGCATACTCTGGCGAGGGACGCAGCACAGAGAACATTTCCGGTCACTCCGAGTAGGACGTTTTATCGGATCCCGTTCCAGAGCCCGGTGAGGAAGCTGGGGCCTTGTCGGTGCACCCACTTCCGGAGCTGCTGTAGATGTCGTGAGGGTGGCTGCCTCCACTGCCACTGACCAGAGGTAGCGCGTACTCCGGTGGTGGCCGGATTACGGTTGGCAGGTAGCCGGTGCCTGCGTAGGGTGCGGCTAGGAACCGATGACGGTGCGACTGAGGGCTGTAGCGATGGTGGTGGTGGAATGGTGGTGGGCCTAGGGGCCCCAGGGGCGAGAAGGCGGACTTTGGCATGAGGGGAGGCGAGCCCATGGGTGGTGGTGGAGGAGCCGCTTGTTCCTCGGTAGCTGCACCGCTGCCGTTAGTACAGACTAACAATTCGATGGCGTGTAATACATCTCCTTTGCAGCGTTGTAGCAGTGCTTCAACGTCGCTTCTGCGTCTGCCTGGGAATACTCGGAGAAGGATGTCTACCGGCGACCTCTGTTGTTGTTGTTGCTGCTGCTGTTGAGCCATTTGTTGCTGCTGCTGTTGATGGTGGTACTGCTGCTGTCGAGGAAAACACAAGTTATTTATTTGATGCCTCTGAACTTAGAAGTCTGATGTGTTACACTCACATAACTTTATCTACTCTTGTCCAAACTATTCTTACAAACACTTATTCCTATATCTATGTTAACTTATGTATATATCTATATTAATTCAGTAGAGACTCAGGGATAACATTTTAAAATATGATTGACTAATACGAGGGCGATTCGGAAACTAACCTCCGTTGTCACATAGCGTGGGAAGAATTGAGGATAGCGCTGCCATTTTTACAGCATGATTCAGCGTGCCTCCAGCGGCACTGGCGAGAACATCGCATCTCACCTCACCTCACATTACAAAATTAATGCCGGGCTTGAAACTCCCCGCAAAATGCGAGGCACATGGCTTTATAAGATTTCTTTTAAAAACGTACATAAGAAGAAGAAACTTTGAGGCTCTTCGTGCGGTTGAACAGATGAAGATTACTGCTGTAAATGGCATGATCAAACTTCCCATTTAAATTTATTAAAAGTTTTATTAGTTTTTCGAGCACTACAGGTTATCTTACAAAAGCACAACAGTGACTATCAGCAAAGTGCCACGTTGTTTTGATTAGCTTGCCTTAGTTTATTAAAGACATAACACCACGCACGTCACATTTGACGGGGATTTTCTAGCGCGGCACTCATTATGTAAGGTTATGTTAGGTAAACGCGTAGCAGTTTGGCGTTTTCGCTAGCACGGCTGGAAACACTCTGAATCGCGCTACACGGCAATCTCCATTACTTCCCGCGATACCTGACATCGGAGGTTAGTTTCCGAATTGACCTCTACATTGTTGTTGATGTAGTAATGATTTTTATTATTCTCTTGTTTGAATCTTAGTATATAATGTGTTGTGAAGGCGGTGATATCATAACATGCCTGCCTTAATGCTACAGCTGTCTAAATTATCTTTTCATGTAGAAATCACTACTATTACTTGTATGGCTTGAACCTACCAGAAGGAAAGTTTAATTTACATCTTAGTTTAAATACTTGAACAACTAAAACAGGTTGTCGAATATCATTACTTATTTAGTTTCTGTATTAAATCTAAGTTAAAGGGGAGTATAAATGATGATTTTCGTGAACTTTTTCCATTACAGAGTTTTTATTTTATGTTAATATTTTCGCTCATTTTGGTATGACGTTTATAATTCTATGCTAATTGTAAATGGTTAAACATATTATTGAAAATAAAATCCTTTACAATTATAAGGCAGATTCCTAAAGTTAAAACATCAATAACTGACTAAATATTAGTGCTAGAGAGATTTTTTATTCTTTTTTTTTTAATCGGAATGTTTCATTATAGTTCTTGGCAGAACCAACAGAAAACAAAAGAAGCTGTGAGCCTAGTGTTTCTGAGACATTCTGCACGACATAACTGAGTTTATTTAAAGTTTACATTTAACACCAACTTATAATGAAATCTTCGATAAAAATGTTTCATCTTAGTAACTAATTGATACAAAGTACCGCAATAAAATTATCACCCCTTTATAAGTAAATAAACCTTATTAAAATAAAGCTACTCGTATTTGTATGTAATATGCAATTATTTTTACTTTCTTTACTAGCCATAGGTAGTTAGTAGGGAAGCTGTTCTATTCCACAACATAAAGATTAAAAAAAAAAAAAAAAAAAAAAATCCCCCACCCCAGACTACCCTATAGGATGAAAATGTTTTCGAAACTTTGGTTTCTCAAAAATGATCCTAACGATTGTGAAATTATATGTTTAATTTTCTGGGAATAGACTCTGAAGTCCTCTTTATTTTGACTTTTGCATAATTGGTAAACCGTAAGAGTAGAGGAAATCTAATGGTACAAAAAGAATGTAGATCTTAATAAAGCACGCAATTTTAACTATGTCAAATAGCTTTTTGTGGAGAAAATCATTTCCAGGTTACAGGTTAAGGTATAGGCTTGAATTTTCCAATAACTAACCTTTTCTCAAATAGGAAGTCACTTGTTTTGCTCCTGATTATGCAAAGAGAAGGGAATTTCAAAGCTATCACATAGCGACCACTTCTTAAAAGATTTGTATATCACTTAAGTCTACTGCATTCCCTATTCGCATTAGAAGGAAATACGTAACAAAACCACTTTTATAAATGTTTGTCTCGGAAATATGAAGTAGAAAGAATAATACGCGTTTGTAAGAATTATTTGTACAAGAGTGAGTAGAGAAAGTCATATGCTGCAGCACATCATATTTTATGGAAAATATTTAAGCGTCTACAATTCATTGTTATATTTACTAAAGAGTTTTATAATAAAATATTAATTTAAAAAAAAATAATTTCAATGGGGGAATTTTTCAAAGTAATAACACAAATAATATAAAAGGATTAATGATATGGGAAACCAGTTCTAGCATCCTAGTGAAATATGGTGTATATATCATTAAATGTTGATTGGAATGTTAACATTTCAAAAGAATTGAACTGAAACTGTGGAGTTTAGAAATAAGGGCGGCGCCGTGGCCGAGCGGTTACATCGTTCACATCGATCTCAGGGACCCGCATATAGTATTCGTGGTGGACGAAGCGGCGTCTCGGCGGATTTTCTCCGGGTTCTCCGGTTTCCCCCGCCACTGATTCCACCAATTGCGCCATAATCAGCTTCCCATTCATCCATTTCGCCTGCATTTCATATCATCCTCTTCCTCATTGTCTTACCTGGTGCTTGGCTGACCACCCGCTTCTAGGTCTTCACGCTGTCTGGTCCAGAGGTTCCTGTGCTCCCCGACAGGCATCTGACCCTAGGCACTGCCTTGTAAGTCCTACATAAGGGGAGGGTAATCAGGTGAAGAAGAACATCTAGGACGTGACTAACCTGTTGGAAGTGTTGCTGTTGGAACTGTTGGTACTGCTGATGGTACAGCAAGTACCCTGGTGGAGGAGGTTGCTGCCTGAGACCCGGACACTTCTTGGGTAGTGACAGGTTCTCAGGAAGTTGCTCTCCGGCGCTCTCCCCGTCTTCAGGCTGTTCAGAGGTAGTCGTGCCGCCCAGCTGCGGCTCTGGCGAGGGCGTCGCCGACACGGAGAGAGGCAGTGCCGCTGGTGAAGGCGACAGCGACGTGCTGCGTCGAGATACTGGTGGAGGCGCCGGTTGTGCAGACTTGCCATCGTCTCCTTCTGGTGATCCTCTAGCGCTGCCATCGTCCTCGTCTTCGTCGTCATCCTCGTCGTCCTCGGCGGCCGTGTCGATGTCATCCACCGATATCCGTGCCCTCTTTGCACCTGCGAATTAAAATGATTACGTGTCATTCTACTTGTATATTATGTAGTTATAATGGCCAGGTGTTAAAGAATACAATTGCATTTCAAGCTATGCAGGGCAAACCAATAACACAAAAAAAAAAAAAAATCTTGGAAATTGTTAGCTTCACAACAAAGAAAGGAAAGAAGGGGGAAGCGATTTCACATGAATTCTGTGCCTTAAGAGATCTACTTTTTGGTGTAGTAAGATTTTGACCATTTTTTACGGTTAACCAATTATAGTAAAGCCATCCAGAAAGAAGACTTCGGAGATTACTCTCAGAAAATTCAAGATATATACACATTTTGTGAAAATATCTTAAACTTATGGCATTTAAATCAAAATCGTTAGAGCTGCTTTTGAGAAAGTTAAAATGTTCGGAAAATTTACCATGTAAAAGTTAGAGATGCGGAGGGAGGATTTTTGTTTTAAATGTTCGTCTCACATGCTTCGAAGATGCTGGATATAAATACCAAAAATGGTATTTAAACGATTTTTTTGTTTTTGAGTTATTCTGATCATAGACAGGTACACATATACACACAGATCATTTTCTAAATTTTTTTATTTTTTGGATCCAGCTACACTCAAAACGTGTCACGTGGCACTGTAAACGCCCGGAATTGAATTTATACAATACAACAGATGGAATCGATACAACGGAAGACAATAGATACTTCTTTTACCTACTGTAAGTAGGTATGTAGCAGAAAAAGAGAAAAAAAAATGCATGTTTTGGTGTGCTTCAGAAACTGCATTTCCCTTTTTCGAGCTCAGCTAACCTTAACGAAATCTGTATGGTGAGATCCAAGGCTTGCAATTTTATGCCAATTCAATGAAAATATTTGTTAAACCGCTTTTACAATAAATAAATGTTTTTCCGGCACCCAAATTCACTGATGTAACACTTTTCTCCATTCCTGTCTGTTCATCCATATATCTTCTATTTCCCACTCCCTCTTAGTCTCGTTGATTCCTTGTGTCCACGTAATAGGTGACCTTCCCTTCTTCCTCCATCCCTGCGGTTCCCAATCCATGATCAACTTTGAAGCCTTTCATCTTCCATTCTCCTAACATGTCCATACAATTTAAGCTACTTCTTATTGATGAAATTTGAAATTGAGTACTGGATCTGCATAGTTTTTGTATGCGAATTTTTAATGTTTTTATTTCCTGGATATTCTCGTAGAGCGTCTCCAGAAGTCCATTTCCGTTGCAAGCAATTTTTCTCAGTAGTAAATTCAAAACTCACACATCAGCTCCATAGGTCTTCTGATAATTGCATTAAAATTGTTTTTCTTTGAAAATATGTTTGTCCCAGGTATTCTATTGAGTGCATATATAATTATTAGATATTCCATTTAGTATTGCCGTAGCAAAATTAGTCTATCTTGGCACCTTAGGCAGCAAGCCGCGCAGATCATATATCTACCATAGATGCTAGGATCTATGGGCGATTTGTTTAATTGGCATTCGCAGAGATTGACTTTTGTTCATTCTGCTGGGGAATGGCTCAGGTAACAGCTGTAGTCCGCATTCGGGAAGTTCTGGGTTCATGAGCCGACCAATCTGTTTGGCCCTTTTTCGTGGCTTCACTCAGTAGCCAAAGTGAATACGGGTTTGCATATGTAATACCACGATACAAAGTTTCACCTTAAGTCTAAAACAATAGTAAACATGAAAATAAGATGATAATAGCGAATGCGTTGGCATATATCCATAGACAATGAAAGCAGAAAGACTAGACGGCACCCTAAAGCTATCTACTCGTCACAGATGAAGAGATACAGTTGCCTAGCACTAAGGCCTCTGTAGACATATGACAAAGTTGCTATCTGCCGGTCACAGTAACAGAGATACAGTTGCCTAACACCAAGATATCTGTGGACGCGTGACGAAGCAAGATGCTATAGTACAGAGTTAACACCTAGATGGCTTACACATCACCACGTAATTAAACAAACATAAAATAAAATAGACAACAAAAGGGGGAAAATATTTATGATACAAGGGTTAAAAGGAAGATTTTATTTTGTAAGTAAGTGTGATTCCGAAACGAGGCCGCAGGCCGAGGAATTGAGGAAACCTACGAAAATAAAATCCTTTTAACCGGTGCATCATACACTAATGTTAGACAGCCCTGAATATTTAGATATGTTATAGATTATATATACATATATGGTATTGTTTTACCCTTCTCATGGCCATGATAGATTGCGATGTTCATTTACCTTGAGTAGCATCAGTGTTGGCAACATGACTTTTACAGAACCATAATATTCTACATAATGGAGGCAGTGGAAATAATAAAACGACGAAAATAACGTAACGAAATTTAAATATTACAATTTTTTCTACACTTACTCATATTCAAATTCAAATGACCCGCCATTTTAAACAAGCATTGTGTAACTCAGATTCACGGCCTACTGGAATGAGGCGATGGTCATATTCCACAAGAAAACAAAGGAAGTGCTAAAAGTCTGACTTTTACTATCAATTGTCTAAAAAGGAATTTAGGTTATGCCGTTTTTGCACTACGCATTCCTTTCCCCTTTTATTATCAGAAACGAAAGAAGTATAAAACTCGTAAGCTGCATCTCTATCATTTTATTTCGTTATTGCATATCTCTCATTAGCATAAGAACTTCCATCTTGTGCATTGGAACATGTGACAGTCTAAGTATGCTAGCAAGTGTTTTACTGGATGGCCGCTGAGGCATCTTGGGATATTGCGCGGCGAGTGACGCCTTCTCTAATTGGCGACATAAAGCGGGAACTGCGTGCGAGATACAGTTATACCCCTCCCCACCCCTCACCAAGTATCGCTACTGGAATTTCGCAATAAAGGGGCGAATACCACGAGATAGATATGAGATAGTTATAGTCTGTAGCGTCGTCACTGCCCTGCGTTCTTTGCATACAGAGCCTCGTCTTTATTCCACCCGCATTACATTTAGATTAAAACTGTGTATGTGTTAACGCAATAACATTTTAATAGCCTAGCTTTATTCAGCGTCTTGAACCACATGGGGAAAACTAAGCTAATTTCCTGATATTAAAGGATTATTTTCTTAAGTCAGAAAATAATAAAGTCAGGACCATTAAGGACGAAGAGACACGGCGTGATAATTCAAGCTCATATAAATGCTCATACAAAGGAAAACATCACTATCTGCATGTATATTATACATTAGGAGTATAACTGCAGATATTTCTACTCGTAACTGAAAACAGTGTATGAACAATATTCATCAGTATTTGCTTTATTTTCGGACTTACAATTTGACTTATTAAAATTAGCATATTTTCCGGTTCGTTAGTACCTTGAAGTAAGCGTGACACAGAAAACATGACGCACAGTGGGTGATACAAAATGTAACGCGGTAACGAATGCTCTATCGGAACTGAGTTTGAATGTTTTCTCAAGGCCAGTGACCTCATATCTAGGACAGTAGGTCACACATTGAAGTGTAGAGCAAAACGGATATTCTATCTCATAGGCGTTGTTTATTTACTGTGTAGTTGTGACCATGCAAAACACTTCAGGAAGTAAACTATGTGATTGGTTTGTGAGAAAACTGTTAGACGAAGAGAAAAAACAAACAGCACACTCAAGTGAATGTATAATAAGCTACCAATTATCAAAATATCTGCACACCTATACCTACCCCTAACAGGTACAAGTTACTGTCCCATAAACCGCAAAAAATAATAACTAGTTTAAAAAATCTGATGTGTTGCACACACATGACTTTCTCTACTCTTGTATTGACTATTCTTACAATCCCTTATTCCTATCTTCTTCGTGTTAGTTGAGATAAACATTTGCAAGGGGAATATGGGAATACAGTAGGCTTTGAGTGACAGTCAAATCTTTTAAAGCTTTGAGATTCCGTTCTCTTTGCTCGACTAAGATATACAAAGTGAATAATGATCTTCAGTTTGACGAAGATTTAACCATTCCAAAACTGACACAAATAACAAGAAATATCTCCGAAATGGTTCACCCTACAAAAAATTAATTGGGGCATAAATTGTACGTTTTAACGAGATTTGTGTAGTAAGATTTGCTCTATCTCTTACGGTTTGCGAGTTATTTAAAAGTCATCAAGAGTAAACAGAAATACATAAGCTATAGCCAAAAAATTCAAAGTGTATATTTCATTTGTCATAAAAATATCTCAAACATATGGCATTTTAATCAAAATCGTTAGAGCCATTCATTGAGAAAATTTAAATGTCCAAAAATTTTTCCATGTAAAGGGTAATTTAGGTGGAGAGATTTTCTTCAAAATCTTCGTGTAGCATCCTTAAAAGATATTAAACCTTTTTGAGTTCTTGAGTTATGCTGTCCATAGACTGACGGACCCTTCCCCCCCCCCCCCCCACACACACACACGGACATTTTTCTAAACAATGCTTTTTTTTGTTTTTTTTGTTTTTTTGTTTCAGGGGCCTTAAAACATATTTTCGGTGAAATCTCGACATCGAATTTTTGGGTGAAATACAATACTTCCTCTACTTACTGTAGGTACCTACATAGTAGAGAAAGTAAAAATATATGGATTATTGCTATTATTGTTTATTATTATTATTATTATTATTATTATTATTATTATTATTATTATTATTATTATTATTATTATTATTATTATTATTATTATTATTATTATTATTATTATTATTATTATTATTATTATTATTATTATTATTATTATTATTATTATTATTATTATTATTATTATTATTACTATTATTATTAAATGTTGTGCACAGTTATACGTGTGATAAAACGCTGCGTCCAAATAAAATTGCACTTAACGGTTTTAGGGTTTTTCATACCATTACGAAAAAAATCAGGTGCTGCACAAACTAAATAAAACCAAATTTTTAGGGAATATCCTTCTGAAGAAAAGATCTTATATTTGCATTCACATGACTTTCGTTACTCACTCTTGTACAAAATATTCTAACAGAGGCTTCAATTCCTCTATTTACTTTTACATGGCCATTTGCATTTTAAATCGTTTAAATGTCCAAAGAGATCATGATTCTACAATGTTCAGGAGTATTTTTAGCAGTTTTAAAAATAGTTGTTTTTCTTCTAAATTTTGTTATGCACGGTAGAACGAAGAAAGAAAAGATGCTATAACTTTCGATATTGCTGAGAGTCAATGAAAACGTTTGTACATTTGTAATGTTGCCCCTCCTTCTCTCCCCCTCTCCTCTGGATGATTGGATCAGGATGTGCAGGATCCGGCTTGTTTCTATTGTGAGCAAGTTTGGTTATTATGGACGTTCTTTACAGTGAGACCGGCTTTTGATGTGCTATCCAATCAGTCATCGAGAAGCCGCCACTGAACTCTCCTCCCCTTCAAGTCGGGCAAGGTGTCCCGTATTACAGTTGCGGAAAGTTCTTTGACACCCGAGAACGGAACGCTCCTCGATAGTTGGCAATATTGTGCAAGGATTTAGGACAGCATCGTGTGTCAGTGATGGAGGGCAACCGGCATACGATCGACATACAAACCAGCTTTCCTTATTCGGACACTTGCTGCTTGCTGTAAGGAGGTCCTTGCGTCCTTTCATGACCTGCATTCCATTAATATAACAACTCACTGTTACAGCCCCTTTTTGGAGACACAGAATTAAAACACGCACAATTAAAAGCTGTGCTTATCACGTTAGTACGTCACTCAATTGTTAGCAATTTAGTTTCAAATCCAATCATATGGCAATTACCATGCTTTGTATTTGCATACGTTTAATACATTGACTTCGTCTGATTAGCTTTTATGTTTTATTCTGTCTTGTTGCATGATTAATTTCTCATGCAGGTCGAATTGTTCACAATTCTAATCATCATACTTCAATTTATCACAACGAATAGTCCAGCTAACTGTTACTTCTGTTGGCAGCCTTGTACTTTCATTGATCTGAATCGTTCTTCTTTTGTCTATGACCTGAATTGTCAATAAAATGGCGGTGGGTACGTATATGGACGAAACTGAGTTCCAAGAGCCGGACGAAATTCTGGAAGCTGTTGAAAACTTAACATTGAAATTGCTACAAATAAAATCTGATATTTTACCCTCATAGGAATTTTTCGATTCACTCTTACGAAAAACTGTTCTTACAAGGGTATCTACTTGATGTTTTTTGTTCCCACGCTCCTGCTGATTATGCAAAGAGTATGGAATTTCAAAACCATCACAGGACTAGCTTTAAAATATTTAGATATCGCTTGAAGTCTACTGTATTCCCCCAATCCCATTGTACCTGCAAGGAAATATGTAACAAAATAATTTCTGCAATATTTATCTCGCTAAATACGAACTATGTATAAAACTAATGGCTTGTAAGAATAACTTTTACAAGAAAGAACTGAAAACTCACGTGAGTGCCATACACAAGGTCTTTGAGCCCAGTGCTACATCTGTACAATTAAATAATTTTAGTTTAATGACTGTAGAATACATTGAATACTGAATTTGTTTCATATTAATTTTCTTTGTGGAGTTCTCTATTTCTGAGTTATTGTTTGTTATTACCTTAAAGTTTCAAGCTCTTGTAGTTTTCTTTAATTGGAATAATTTTTTTCGTTTGTCCTTTCCTTCTTTTTCAGAATAGTTTCTAGTAGAGAAAGTAATTTTAGCGCGACACATCAGATATTTTTAGTTCACTTATAATGCAATATTTTAGTATATTTCAATGCAATACCCTGGTGCACTTTTGTTACTCTTAGTTAATTTTTATTTTCTGTTCTTCTTAGCTATAATAAGTAGAGGAAGTATAGTATTTCACCCAAAAATTCGATACTCAGATTTGACAGGAAACACGCGCTTTGAGACCCTCTAAATCCAAAGAAAATGCTATTAAAAAGACGCGCGCGCGTGCGTGTGAACTAAAAAGCAAAACATCGGTTGTTAACTTTAATATATTCCAAAGATGCCACACGAAGATTTTCAAGAAGAGCCCCCTCTCCAAACTACCATTAACAACGTACATTTTCCAAAAGTTCTCACAAATAGCTGTAATTATTTTGTATCCTGAATTTTCTTGGAAGAGCTTATGAATGGCCACCTTATTTAGAAAAGAGTTTTCTATAATGTAGCTAATGACTCAATTGTAACTACGTAGAGAAAGTGAAAATTTATTAGATAGTTATAGTCTTAAAGTAATTGTGTTAGAATTTTATTTGTAACGCAATGGAAGGCCAACTTTGATCATGGAATAAAAATTAATTGATATATAAAATTAAGTACATTACTATTTACTCATGATCAAATTGTGGTGCCAGCATCTGAAGATGATCTATAGTAATAATAATACAAATGATAACGATAACGATATTATGATGATAATGATAATGATAATGATAATAACGATGACGATAATGATGATAATAATAATAATAATAATAATAATAATAATAATAATAATAATAATAATAATAATAATAATAATAATAATAATAATAATAATAATAATAATAATAATAATAATAATAATAATAATAATAATAATAATAATAATAATAATAATAATAATAATAATAATAATAATAATAATAATAATAATAATAATAATAATAATAATAATAATAATAATAATAATAATAATAATAATAATAATAATAATAATAATAATAATAATAATAATAATAATAATAATAATAATAATAATAATAATAATAATAATAATAATAATAATAATAATAATAATAATAATAATAATAATAATAATAATAATAATAATAATAATAATAATAATAATAATAATAATAATAATAATAATAATAATAATAATAATAATAATAATAATAATAATAATAATAATAATAATAATAATAATAATAATAATAATAATAATAATAATAATAATAATAATAATAATAATAATAATAATAATAATAATAATAATAATAATAATAATAATAATAATAATAATAATAATAATAATAATAATAATAATAATAATAATAATAATAATAATAATAATAATAATAATAATAATAATAATAATAATAATAATAATAATAATAATAATAAATAATCGTATTGTGAAAGAGCTGCGAACGCACCGTAGCGACATGGTCATCTTACAACCCTTGCAGACATTACAGGGAATTTTTTTTCCGAAGCGGCCAGCACCCTCCTCCCCCCTCCGCTCTCCCCCCACCCCGCGCATTCTCAGGCAAAAACGTCACCACCAGCATATGAATAATGAACAATTAACACTCAAACAGCCGTTTACGACTACATTATTATTATATTGTGCTACTATAAATTTGCCCCAAGCTGCGTCTTTATGACATGGAAGCTACCATTGTTCTCAGCAGCACATAAAATATGGGTCTGTCTCTCTGTCTGTCTCTATCTACTAAACTGTATATAACATCTTTATCTTGGGCTGCTCGCCTCCTCCGTTTGGCACAGTCTTTCTCTGGAATTTAATATCTGTAGCTTTCTTCCGGCCGGCCCCAATTATTCTTCCTTCAAAGCGACATAGATCTGTGGGCTATAGCTCATATAGCATTAGTATATACCTACCCACCGCGTATTCTGCATAGAGTAACCACGAGGACGTTTGTACGCACTGGTCTCACTGTGTTACATTCACATCACTGTCTCTACCCACAATCGTTTATTACGCACTTTCTCTACCACGCATATACGTAATAGGGAGAGAGAGTATTAAAATTCACCGGAAGTACATTTTTTGCGACTCTCTGAATCTAAATAAACACAAGCGTTTATTTTGGTGGAATAAACCATTATAAGTTTCTTTTGTGCTTAAAATAGGCGTCTTTTTACTTTCTCTATTACGTAGAGGAAGTATTATATTCCATCCAAAACTCCGATGCCCAGATTTCACCGGAAATATATGTTTTGAGGGTCCCTAAATCCAAAAACAAAAAAACAAAAAAACAAAAAAAAAAAAAAAAAGCATTTTTAGAAAAAGGTCCGTGTGTGTGTCTGTGTGTCAGTCTGTGGACAACATAACGAAGAAAACGAAAAGTCGGTTAAAAACCAAAGTTGGTATTTGAGTTTAACGTCTTCCAAGGAAGCGACACGAAGATTTTGAAGAAAATAGCTCCACCCTAAACCACCCTTCACATGGAAAAGTTTTCGAAAATTTTGATTTTCTTGAAAATGGCTCTAACGATTTATATTAAAATGCCATACTTGTTAGATATTTTTATGACAAATGCAATGAATTTTGAATTTTCTGGCTATAGCCCATGGAGTCCTATTTACTCTGGATGACTTACGTAACTGCTAAACCGTAAGAGATAGACTAGATCTTACTATACAAAAATGCAGATCTCAGTAAAACACACTTTATGTCTAAATAATTTTTCGTAGAGTGAACCATTTCGGAGATATTCCTTGTTATTTGTGCGAGTTTTGGAGAACCTATACCTACTTCTGTCAGTTGGAACATCGTTATCCATTTTTATATGTTAACCGTGCAAAGAGAACGGAATCTCAAAGCTTTAAAACATTTGACTATCGCTCAAAGCCTACTGTATTCCAACATTCCCCTTGTACCTACAAGGAAATAAGCAATAAGATAATTTGTACAAATGTTTATCTTAACTAACATGAAGCAGATATAGGAATAAGAGTTTTAAGAATGGTTAGTACAAGAGTAGAGAAAGTCATGTGAGTTCAACACTTAATATTTTTTCTTCAGGTTTTGCTTTATGTATCAGCACAGACGCCAATAATTTTACGAAATTTATTTATGAACTTTTCTCCCAAAAGCTTTATTTATGAAAGACAACTATCAAAAACACCGAAAACAGATTTTACTGTTTCTTTTGTAGGTTATTTTTTGGCATTGCAGTAGATACGCACCCAATGTTTCTGGCATAAGTTATTTCCTATTATCACGTAACTCGTTCTTATATGAAGAATAAGTTCTTAAAACGGAATATGGCATCATTAGAACTTTCGGGAAGTAAAATAGCTTCAAGCTTAATAAACAGGTATCTGAGCAAAATTAAGCAGTTTTTCACGCCTAATGTAGAATGGGACTCTGAGAGGCATAGGTAGTAGCTAAAGAGTGTTCTGAATAATAGTCAATTTTAATTTTCCATTGACCCAAACCTTAATACTGTAGGGAATGACTTCTCAATTGTAGTAATATTATTGTTCAACAAAACTAAGTTTTAGCCTTCTGAAATTATTACAATTACATTCCATTATCTAGGAACTTTTTGTATATATATTTTAACTTCGGAGTGACGATTTAAATAACCCTGAGCGGAGAAGTAGTTGAGCATTTGAGATTTTTTCTGACATTTCTGACACGTTTTTCAAAATTTCTAGAAATGTTTTTCCTACATATACCTATATTAATCAATTTTTAAGTTATGTATTTTAAGTAAATCTGTGCGCTATTTAATCAAAATACTCAAGTAGAATTACAGGACAATTTTTTCTAGCGAATTTTTCGGTTGTTTTGTAATATTTACACATTTTCCAGCAATTAACACGCTCCTTACGATATAAACGATACGAAGTGAAATTTCTGAAGCAGTTTCTCCAAGATATGTCAATTAAAACTTCCTATGCAGTTATTAGTATTTAAATGGCAAATGTGTTACATTACAAAGTCCGCTGAAGGCTTTTTTCCCCGGCCATTTCATTCCTTAGAAGAAGGAAAACGAAATAGCAATTGATTTATCATATTGTGTGAGAAATTTCTTCCGGTAAAGTTGCCGAATAGGGGCTTAAGGACCGCGTGACGCAAGACGCCAACGTATGACAAATGAAAGTAGCTAGCAGTAGTAGCACATACATTGCAGGATTTGTAGTTGTGTAGTTGGCAATGCGTATCACATCAGAATAACAATAACTTGCAGCAATACGTGTACACAGATGACCAACAAGGTGCGGAGCTTTGTTCTCGTTCAAAATGGCAAATTTGGACAACTTGCATATATGGCATTTCATATTAGGATGAAACAAATTAATTCACGAATCACATAACCTGAAATAGGTAACTATGAAAGCATAAGCTCTTGCAGTTATGTAGTAGGTAGATAACCTTAAATGAAGAAATACACATTTAAAAGATAGGTATACGTTTACGAAACAAATACAATGTTGCATTTCAGAGACATAAACCGTATAACCTAAAAATAACTATGAAATCATAAGCACATACATTTGTGCAGGACGTAGATAACCTTAAATACGAATATGTTTCATTATGTATGTTTATGAAACAAATGCATAGTTTTATAAGAGTTACATGTGACAAGTGATTGACAAACAGAATGCTTTAGACATCGGATTTTACTGAAAATAGTTGTTGCAAATTACTGGTGATTTCAATGTTATTTTAAACACAGATTTTCATTAATGATAACAGCCAATAGGAATGATGAAAAAGGAAATCTTCACTTCTCCTGTGTTACGTTTCCTTTGTTTACATTATTCCACCATTTAGTTCTCGCTTATGTTCGTTCCATTGTTTCAGTGTTAGAGAGCGCTTCCATGTTCCTCTCTGATTCGTAGTTGCCAACCTCTTTGTCCAGTAGTGCATTTCTTCATGTCAAGTTGGCATGGCTTTTTACCATTCCGTATCACGAACCCCGTATACGGCAACTTTATCCAATACTGAATGTGTAAGGAAAGCCTTTGGAAATACACGATTGCTATTGTTGATTATACCACAAAGAAATTACGTGAAACATATCCTCCATGAAACTTGCCTCACACCTGTTATTATTTAAATGATCACCTCTCACTGATTTCTCTGCATCCCACATGCCCTGAGAAGTACCAGTACTTTCAAATACAAAATCTTAGTTCTAAATACACCAAATTACGCCCAATAAGAGAGCCTACCAACATAAATCTTGCATTAAAACTCACTAAAACACAGCTATCCGAGCAAAGATCGTATCCCATTTCTGTGGTGTGGGACCCATAACCCGGGCAACTAGGTCTTTTAGCTCAATAAGGAGCATAAATCAAAATGTTTAAAAGGTATCAAATTGGCACTCAGAGCAGTTTTGTAAAATAGCTTAAACGTATGTTCTAAAAAGCATAATCCATATATGCACCAAAGTTTGCAACCGCAATAATGCTTTATACAGGCAAAACATTTCAAAACACCCAGTAGAATACGTTCAGTTCTGATAAATTTGCCTTAAAGATAGGGATTGAATGAGCGAGTTTATTGTGTGAGGTTAAGAGCCCAATGATTTGCACAGGGAAAAGAAGCGAGGGTAGAAGACTGGTGTGTCAGATCTAACCTCCCTGTGTTTCATTTCAACCCTCCGACACAATGAATAGCGGAGAACGTGACGAAGGGAGGGAGAATACCCTGGTAGAAGGGGTTGTTCTCGGATACCTAACTGATATATGGACTCTTTCTATTGTAACAGTTGGAATTATTGTCATATTAGAAGTTGGATAGCTTACTGGGAAATATTTCAGTACGTAGCGTGTCTTGGAACACTTTAAGATGAAGTAAATATCTAACTTTCAGAGCAACTTACTCCTTTACAGATTTCACTGAAAATGCATGTTTTGAGATTCCCTGAACAAAAATACATTTTTAGGAAAAGGTCTGTGTGTGTGAAAAGTTAATTAGATACCAATATTTCACCCCAAACTACCCTTTACCTACGTGCAACAAATTTTCGAAATCTTTTTATTTTCTCAAAGATGGCTTTGAAGATGTTGGTAAAAGATACCGTATATTTAAGATATTTAAAGGTTAAATAAACTGTATATTTTGAACTCTCTGGAATTAACTTCTGAAGTCCCCTTCATTCAGAAGGAATTTAATATTCCTTCTATAACTTGTAAACCATAAGAAATGGACAAAATGTTTACTGCACAGTTTACACATAAAAAATCTGATGTGTTGCACTCACATGACTTTCTCTACTCTTGTACTAACCATTCTTACAAACTCTTATTCCTATATCTTCTTCGTGTTAGTTGAGAAAAACATTTGTACAAATTATCTTATTGCTTATTTCCTTGTAGATACAAGGGGAATACGGGAATACAGTAGGCTTTGAGTGATAGTCAAATCTTTTAAAGATTTCGAATTCCGTTCTCTTTGCACAGTTAAGATATAAAAAATGAATAACGATGTTCCATTTGACGAAAGTTGAAGTTTGCTAAAAGTCACATAAATAACAAGAAATATCTCCGAAATGGTTCACTCTACAAAAAGAAGATATTCGGACACAAATTGTGTGTTTTAGCATGATCTACATTTTTTGTATAGTAAGATTTGGTCTATCTCTTACGGTTTACCAGTTATGCAAAAGTCATCCAGAGTAAACAGGACTACACAAGCTATAGCCAGAAAATTCAAAATGTAATTTCATTTGTCATAAAAATAACTTAAATATAGGACATTTTAATCAAAATCTTTAGAGTCAGTTTGGAGAAAATCAAGATTTTCGAAAAATTTTCCATGTATAGGGTAGTTTAGGATGGAGGAATTTTCTTAGTGTCGCATCCTTGAAAGATGTTAAACTTAAATACCAGGTTTGCTTTTTAACAGACTTTTTGTTTTTGAATTATGCTGGCCACAGGCTGACACACACACACACACACACACACACACACACACACACACACACACACACACACACACACACACAGAGGCGCGGATCTATTTTTAAAAGTACTTTTCTTTAGATTCAGGGGCCTCAAAACAGGTATATTTCAGGTGAAATCTCGACATGGAATTTTTGGGTGGAATACAATACTTCCCCTACTTACCTACTATACGTAGTGGAGAAAGTAAAACCAATCAAATACCATACTTGGCATTTGCTTCGCGACATGACATTTTTAAAGAAAATTCTCCCACCCAATTCTCACAGGACACTTTTTCGATAATTTTTATTTTCTTAAAACTAGTTCTAATAATTTTGATTAAAATATTTTCATATAAAACGAAATATTTATCTTGTACTTTAGGGGGAAATTCTCTGAAGTGCTCTTCATTGTGAATGTCTTTTGCTCAACTAATAAACCGTAACATATAGACAAAATCTTACTTTAGAGAAAAAGATCTTGTTAAAGCACACAATGTCATTTTTTTTCTTTGCAGTTAATCATTCTCTTTATTATTGATTTGCATTTTCAAATGCTTATATTTTTCTGAATCGCTATTCGACTTTTATTTTTCATCTCTTGGCCATGCAAAAAGAGAACAGAATTTCAAAGTTATCATAGTGAATGGGTTTGAAAAGATATTGACCATCGCTTTAGTTTATGTATAAAATTGGTTTATATGTTTAGATAAGTGTGTTTGTTTACATGTATTAATAAGAAATAAAAAATAAGCTTTCGTAATTATAGTGAGTAGAGAAAGTCATGTGAGTGCTACACAACAGATTTGTGTGTTATTCTCTTCGCAGAAAGACGCGCACACATTTCTCTAAAAGAGGGTGGAATACAATAGCTCAAAACACATTTTCTGTGATCATATGTTGCAGTTTTTTGATAGAATAATGAGAATAAAAGTTAATTTTGGAAAAAAAATTGCAGCTGAGGAAACATGGCAACAATAGTTGAATGTGCACGCCGCTGACAGAGCGCCCGAGTAAAATACTGTGTGGCAGCGGCGACGGTATTGTATATAGCTCGCCTTTTGTCCCGAGCGACCGACCGACCGACCGACCGACCAAACCACCGCCGGACGACGTTCAGCGCGATCTTCCCAGTACTTGCCCGAGCAACAGTAATCTAAGCGACTCCAGGCGGCTCTGCAAGTGCCAGCCGTTTCAGTGCGTTTAGAAAGCAACATTTTCATAAGTAATTGGCACAAGAGGGCCTGGGGTTGCCGACAAATACACGAACGAAGTGAATTCATGCACACCACTGATATTTACTGCAGGCACTAGCTGAAATACCCAGCGTTGACATTGGTTTCACGATTTCTCCTTGTAACATTTAGACTTAGGCTGCCATTGTACAATAACCTTTAAATGTCTCTTGTTTGGAGACTATAAAGAACAAAAATAAACAAATTAAATGCAACTACTGAGAAAACACAAAAGGACTATTGAACGACCAAAAATACACAACAGAAAAGGGCACATGAAGATTGAATTACATTTTAAGTTAAGAAACAGGCTGTCACTTATATCGCTTTTGTGCAACTTTAAGCAAGTATTGGCTCATTTTTATAATCATTATTTGCAGAAATGCATAAAGTATAACAAACCCAAATTTGGTTACCATTCGCTAAATAACTGTTGTGTAACCAGAATTCATAGTAGTGCTATGTGTTTATTTACGTACGTTCTTAAAAGCATCCCAAGACCCTTAAAAATATTAAAATTTGTTTTATGTGGTACCATATAGTAATTTATAGAAATGAGATTAATGTCAACAAAAATATCATCAAAAATATCGACAGGAAAAGATAATATAAACATGAAATTGACAAAACACTCAGGCCTCAAATTTCAACAACGATTTTTAGTTTTTAAACAATGTTTGCAGAAATGCAAAATTTCCTTCCGGCTGACGGAAAGCATTAGTTGTATCACTCTATAAAAAAGGGGAATACGAAAGACATAAAAACAATCGGGGGATAAACTATACGCATCTATAATAAAAAAATAAATTAAACAAATATGCAAAAGATAATCTTCAAGAGAAACAAAATGGTTTTCGCAAAGGCAGATCGTGTATCGTCCCAGTTTTTACACTGAAATTATTAATAGAAAAAAGACGCGAATTCCATAATGAAACAAGCATAGCATTTCTAGATTATGAGAAAGCCTTTGACAAAGTACACAGGAATATTTTGCTAAAATTCTAATGAATTGTAACATTCCTAACCAAGTATTTGAAGCATTAATATACATATATGATAAAAACATAATAGCAATAAAAATTGAAGTTAAAACGCATTTTAACTTTTTGGTATTTGGTGCTACGATCGGATTCTGGGAAATTTTTGTCACAGCTAAGCATTAATATTACATTAAAAGTGCGCGCTTATTGAGAACAAGTAATTAAAAGTGTAATTAACAAATATACTGTCGCCCATCGCATTATTGTCGGCACTACCGCAAAGGAGCCGAAGGAAAGAGACAGAGAATGGTGCCTTGTTGGGGCGCTTGCCGAAAGAGAGAAAGGGATAGAGGCTTCTGGAATTGCCTGCTTTGTATTTGACCGCAATAATAATTGAACTTTCCTGAAGTTTCCAGAATAGTGCCTGGGAGATATAAATAGCGGTAAAGTGTGAGAAGGGACAGTTTTTGTGTTACTAATTCGGAGCCGTGCTGTTGGTGAATCGGAAAAGACTTTCTTCCTGTTACAACGAGTGTACAAAGTTACTGTTTACGGAAATAAGTGTTTCTTTATCTCGACTACATCTGTCTTCTTTACTTTACACCCACCAAAGTCACAATACACTGTGGAAATGTAGTAGTGCAGCACTGAAGTGAGTATTTTACATGATTTTTCATGAATTCCAATGATGTATAAACATGCCATCTATAACAATCGTCTTAACCTAAAAATTTAATATATACCTATTTCTCTGTGATCGCGTTGCAAAATTTGCTGTAGTTAATGCTGCGATCGGATTATAGGACTTTTTCTCGCTTCTTAGCGTTACAAGTGCGCGATTATTGAGAACAACTATTTAAAGGGGCAATTAACAAATATACATTGCGCAAATGTGTAATGCGCAGTATTGAAGTATTTCACATCATTTGTCAATAATTCCAATTATGTGTAGACTTCATTCTATAGCAGTCCGCTTATCCTACACATTTAATTTATTATTATTTATTGAAGTACACGTTTAAAGTGTAATTAAACAATATACATTGTGCAAATTGTGCTAGAGAGCCAACAACCATTGAAACATTATACAACAAATGATACTAACAATTATAAAAGCAAAGGAGCGGTTTTTTCTGCATAATGCAGCATTTCCCGTCCAAGTACAAGGGACAACCACAGAACATTTAATTGCGTTTAATTAGCACCTACTAATCATAACAGACCATTTCGGTAGCGCAGTTGGTATTGTGCTTGCCTCTGGCACCGGGGACCCGGGTTCGATCCCCAATACCAGCATGAGGATCTTTCCCCCTCTGGGAGGTCTGGCACGGGGTGCACTCAGCCTCGTTAGGTCCCGGAGGGGGCAATTGATGAGCTACTAGATGGAGAAGTAGCGACCCCAGGTCGAATAGGCCGCATAACTGGCTGGGAGGGCTCGGGGCGCTGACCACGTCCCACCCTCCAGTACTGCACCCCAACAATTTTGTCTGTAGTGGGCAGAGGTGGGGACGCAGCGGCTGGGCGGCAAGCCTTGGCCCTTCATGGGCTGATGCGCTGGGGTTTACTTTTAACTAATCATAACAAATCACTTGAGCGAAGCGAGAGTGCGTTCTTAAGATGATTATGATTAACTGTTCAGATAAAAGAGAATGAAGTAATTACTTAGGGGCGTTGTGATGTTGTGTATTATAGATACAGCCTGGAACCCACCCACCCACCCACCCACCCACCCACCCTGTTAGTACGTTTTCTTATACAGTAATATAATCACAATAAACATGGCCATCTTGCCGCTACAGAGAATGTGCAATGGCGACTTCTAAACCACAGAAGTAGCGAAATTCGTGGTATTAGCCATGTTTAGATTTTTGCTTCTTTCATAGTGACATGTTAGTTTATTCACACAACTATATAATTTTGGATATACAACGTGTGAACAGGATAACGTCTGTCGGGCCCGCTAGAGGTATTTATAGGTAGGTATATAAAATGAAAATGACTTCTCTTTGAGGCAAAATCTACAGAACGTTTGATATGGAAGTGTGACCATTCGAAGCGTAGACGTTCATATATGCTTCTAGGCTACTTATTCTTTTTGGATTCCATAGATCCTTTGGCATTTTTTATTTGTTTTTATATGCATTCTTAGACAAACTATTTTGCTAAATATGCTGTTCTTCTTCTAATTCCTAAACCAGCTTTCGTATCCTTTTTGGAGTCAAACCCGAATAGCCGTGACCGTTAGATTGATATGCAATGGACTGGCCATTCATTGAAAGCCAAACGTCGCGACTTCGAATCCCAGCAACTGCGATCAAATATGCCTGTGGTAAAGGAAGGGGAGGGCCCAAGTAAAATTATAATACTTCTGTTAAATATTTAGCCATTGATTTATAGGTTAAAACTAACGCCGAGCGGGTGACGGTATTAAAATCAACACTTCATATGAAGCAATCAATAGGCATATCTCAGAGCTGCCATCTGATAACATTTAATTACACACACAGTTAACAAGGTAAGATTTTTGTGTAAAAACTAGAGGTTTTTGAAATCACAGTATAGTTGTTCACCAAAACTAGCCGTATGCTACTTGATTAATGTTAATTAAGACGTTCGTGTAAGAATTGTGCAGATAAGCGGAAGATTCGTGGTTCAATTCCCGGCTATGGCATTCAATTTTTCAGTCCTGATTCCAACTCTTAAGAGAACAGTATATTTATCTCTCGTAGAATAATAATATCCATAGAATATTAATTTAACACAAAAACAAATTGTTAATACATTTATACCAACTCTTTAGAACTACTTACATTTTAGTACAAATTGGATCCCATCTTTCCTTAGATTTTTTCCTTAATTTTCTTGTTAATTCCCCCATATATTTTATTGGTTTTCCTTCCTGAACTGCTAATATGTTTATAGAAGCATTTTCTTACTCATTTTGTCCCACTTTGAATCCCAAACATCCTGTCTCCACTTCTCTCACTCTAGATTCTACCTAATATATCTTATTCTCCACATATGACACGTGTTTCCGATTTTCCCTCTTAAGGAACCTTGCCCCTGTTCTTGCCCCTTTCCTGTCTGCTACTTAAGTCAACATAACCTTTTCTCCTCCAATCTCTCTAAATCGTTTTATACACAGTTAAGAATTGTTTCACTTTCCAGATTTCCCCAGATTTTTTGTTTTTCCGTATCTTCTGTGCTATTTCTCACTACTTTCTAAAATCTATTATCAGTAATAATAATAATAATAATAATAATAATAATAATAATAATAATAATAATAATAATAATAATAATAATAATTAATAATAATAATAATAATAATCATAATCATAATCATAATCATAATCATAATCATAATCATAATAATAATAATAATAATAATAATAATAATAATAATAATAATAATAATAATAATAATAATAATAATAATAATAATAATAATAATAATAATAATAATAATAATAATAATAATAATAATAATAATAATAATAATAATAATAATAATAATAATAATAATAATAATAATAAATTAATAATAGGTAATAATAGTAATAGTAATAATAATAGTAATAATAATAATAATAATAATGATAACTATGTCCATTATGCAGCAGACTTCTCAGAACTCATGTTAGCTAGCTGCTTTGACCGCCTCCGTAGCGCAGTTGGTAGCACGCTTCCTCTGGCGCGGAGGACCCGGGTTCGATCCCCGGTACCAGCATGGGGATTTTACGCCCTCTGGGAGGTCTGGCACGGGGTGCACACAGCCTCGTTAGGTCCCGGGGGGACCAATTGAGGAGCTACTTGATGGAGAAGTAGCGGCCCCAGGTCGAGAAGGCCACATAACTGTCCGGGAGGGCTCAGGGCGCTAACCACGTCCCACCCTCCAGTGCTGCACTCCACCAATGACGCCTGTAGAGGGCAGAGGTGGGGACGCAGCGGCTGGGTGGCCAGCCTTGGCTCTTCATGGGCTGTTGCGCTTGGAGTTTTAGCTGATTTGATGAAGTACATATCTATATATATATATATATATATATATATATATATATATATATATATATATATATATATACATACAAGTTTATATCTATATATGTGAGGTTAGGGTGGTCGGTTTCTAACAAAGAGGTTCCCAGTTCGAATTACTATCAATCTGCAGAGTTTTATGTGTATATACTTCACGTATACATGTATGTTGATGATTTGCAAATTTACTCGCGTTTTCATCTCCACGAGAGGAACAATGCGATATCACCAAGTATTTAGATTCAATCTCAAATGGACATATAAAGATGGATTACAGATTAACCAAGATAAGCTGCAAATGATCGCAATTGGACATCAGGGTAGCATCATTGGGCCACAGATTAGATTAGAAGGCAAAGTTACTGATACAATGAGTACTTGAATATTTGAAAACTTTTGGCGTGCGCAAGTTGGAACACCCAGCTTTTCTACATTTGAAAGAGGATACTTTTCCTGCTGCGTTTCCTATCAAAGATTTGGGAGGTCTGGGTTCACTTCCAGTGGCCAACGTTCCTGACCCATGGGGTTTTTCGGGGTTCCCCGGGTAGCTATGCGAGTGCTTGGAAGATTAATTATATCTCTCGAATTTCCTGTCCTTCCATTCTATTTCACTTTTTATTTCACTTCACTTTTCATCCTGGTTGATTATTACAGGGTTGTGAGTGTTGGCGGGAGTTTCTGCACGCATGACAGCGAATTTGCTCTCTATAAATTCTCGTCCTCCGTGAACCGTATTAATCTGTGGTTGACGAGTCCAAATGTTTAACAAAATATGAATAGGGAAACCAATTTCCAAAATATTTCCAGGGAGGTTCAGATTTTGAATGTCTGAAACTTGATTCTGCTAATATAAGCATAATGCAACCAAACTCGCGAAAAGCGACAAAAATCTGGATTTGTTCTTGAAAATGACTTATAAATGACTTACATCCTGTAAAAAATTCTCTGTCAGATAAATATGTCTAAGAACTGGAAAAAGACCCTTAAAGGTGATTTAATTTCACTCAAAATGTTACGAGCCACGTATATTTTCTAGGTGGATTCGGTCTAGCATCATCATGAAAATATTCAGTAATCGAAATTAAGGCTCTAGCAAACAAAATATGTTTGACAGTTTGTATATATTTCTGACACTTCAAAGTACGCCCGAGGTTAGCTGCCGCCTTCTACTGCGTTGCTAGGCAATGCGCGGTCGGTAAACAAGGATAAAAATAGTCGGACCGGAAGACCGATTCTAGACGGTTCGAGAAGCTTTCGGCTGACGGTTTGTTAGGAGAAGTTTCGATAAAAACGGGTATTTCCAAAGAATTCGATGGGACCTAATTCTCGGCTATATATGCGAGTCGGCTAGCCTGTTTTTAGAGTGTTGGGCCAGTGAGTATGTGAAGCTGTGTTTAGAAAGTTGATCATCGCGGTTGTTTGTTGATAGAGCAGTATTACTGAAGTGTGTGTCGAGGTTATGACAGTACAGAACAGTTGTGAGTGTCGGCCTGGGTGGCTCAGTTGGTTAGACGCTGGCCTACTGGTCCCAAGGTCGCGGGTTCAAATCCGGCCCAACCGATGGTTTTTAAGTGTGCTTAAAAACGACAGCTCCATGTCAATAGATTTACCGGCATGTAAAAGTACTCCTGCGGGACAAAATTCCGGCACACCGGTGAAGTTGATGTGATCCTGGCAATTGACAGCGTCGTTAAACAACAAAATAATTTTTTTAATTTTAAACAGTTGTGAGTTGCAATGTCACAACGAATTGTTAACGATAAAACAGAGAACTGTGCTTTGTGATTCAGGTTTTAAGGGAAATAAAGTGACAAAAAAGTAATCAGACATTTCTTTTGTCCTAATAATAACCAACATCTGAATTAATATTGTGACGCCAGCCACGGCTCACAAAAGAGGACAGTCACGGCCAAACTGCTTCACACCACACACCAGACGCGGCTTCCCCACACAGCTCACCGGAGTAAACACGTGGCAACAATGAGTGTGGCACGTCCAAAAAGAGGTTTTCCAGGTCATTCGGGAAGTGTCCGGCGGCCGGGTTGTTTGTAGACGTTCGAGAAAGACCTTGCTACGTCATCACCGATATAAAAGCTAAGCGATTGCACGAAAGCAGGCAGTTTTTGAATCGATGAGTACGAGACAGCTGTGAAAGATACATCCAGTCGAAGTGAAGAACTTTTAACGGGTGCTGAGTGATTGTATCGTCGAACTTAGTGTTTGAGAGACAAAGAAAGTGAAAACAGTTTTTTGTAGTGTTTAACGCCCACTTTTACTATATACGGCACCGCAGGCGGCGACACTGATGATACATGGAATGAAGATGGAGCACCGGTGGAATGAGATGGCGGGGGAAACCGGAGAACCCGGAGGGAACCCGCCCCAGCGCCGCTTCGTCCACTACAATTCCCACATGCGGTTGCCTGGGATTGAACCCGGGCCGCTTTGGTGAGAAACAAATGGTCTAACTACTCGGCTACGGCGCGGTCTAAGAGAGACAGTGAAAGGACTGAGTCAAGACTACGAGAAGAAAACAGTTGTGAGTTGTAAGATCACGAAAGACTAGATTGTGTTACCGTCAGTAGAAGAGAACTGTGTTTTGTGCATTCACTTAGAGGAAAATCAACATAAAAAGGTAAATGGATTGGACTTTTTGTCGTTTAGTCACACTGGTGTCAGGAGTGGAATTCGTCGAATTGTTTTGTCGTTTTATCATAACATTAAATCTCCTGAAATAACTTCCAGGTTTTCCATGGTCTGTTGCGAATTGAATAAAAATGAATTTTGGACTTAAATGTCTTACGTTTAGCCTAGGTACTGTAGGGAGGAAATGTTCTTTAGTCAAAACACCGAAAGATCATTCCAACAAGCTTAAGGGGAGTTAGGGGTGAGTTTAGGAAATTCTACAATTTGTATGCCAGCATTACCAAATTTTAACCACGTTAATATAGTGTTTAGATATGCAGCGGTACAAAATTTGAAGTATGTAAGTCAAATAGTTTTTTAGTTAAAAGCTTTTAATTGATTAAAAAGATACTCTGATTAAAAATGCTCCTTGCGTAACAATTTTTATATGTTTGGCATGAAAGTTGGTGATCTGATGCTTCATGTACCTGAAAGTCATAATTGCTCTGGATTTTCATTTTACAACAGTACTTTAGTATCTGGAAATTTTTTAATGTCTATTTAGAGATTTCACGTTTTTTTTAACTTTCCATCGGCATTTGAATGTGAATATGTTCAATATTACTTGACTGATATCAAAACCCAGAGCAATTTTTGAGACTTGTATGAATAAGAACACATCCATAAATTTTCAAAAGAATCCCTTAAGAACTCTGTCGCAAGGAGTTTTTCAGATGCATGAAAATGCTGAGAAAAAAGAAACTGAGAAAAACAGCATTAAACTTTTAAATCGTTCTAACCCCATCAGAGGTGTGTTGCAGCATTGGTTTAACTTTCTGATCTCTTACCCTCTCCTGTAGGTACTGACAATTTCTGCAATTTCTGGGCTCTCCTTGTGTGTGTTTGTTTCCTGGCACTGCATGTTCTACTCTGAACACATCTTCTAGCATTGCACTTCTGACAAATGCATATTGTTCCAACTGAAATGTTTTCATTCCTAAGACTATTCAACACCTGAATTGACTTCACACACCCCATATTAAACTCCATTACAGCTTTCAGTACTGCAAGTTCAGGTTTATTCCTAGACACACACCTATTTTGGACAAATAGCTCCCACAACATCGTGAAGAGATACATTCGAGTTCTGTGTCGTACCCTTGGCATAGCGTTCTAGAAGCTGGTCAGAACCAAGTCGCTGATCCGGAAATAGAATTTTAGTTACCACTTCTGGAGACAACTTGTGATTTTGTGAATGCAGATTAAGGATAATTTACACGATTGAGTTTCTGATCCGTCGATATTCAGTCTCGGTGGGTGCGTGCGCCTAACCACCAGCCATTTAATCACTATGCACCACTATTTAAAAATGGCCGCCAGATCTTTAAAAATAGCGCTGGCATCAAAATCATTGCACTTTTTAATAGACAAAACATTGAACAATTTTTCAACATAAAAATCTAAAAATCAACTTTTTTTACCAAATGGGCCAAATCTCACCCCTAACTCCCCTTAAAGGATATAAAAGAAGCGTTGCAGGCAATTGAAGCTATCAAACAAATACGCATCGTTCCTTGAGTTCCATTTTGTTAGAAGACGCCGTGAAACAAAACACTAACTGGTCCTATATCCCCGCGCCACTGTTGCTCTGAGGAGAGCCTAGCGCAGGATGTGATAAACTGGCAAATTAATTATCCGCTCGTTAAAAACCTGGTGACAGCCTGCAGTAGCCACTTCACTTGCTGGTGACACTCTCTTGATTTACATGGCTACCCGCAGAGAGCGGTAGTTCGGCCTCCCCTTCTCCACTGTATCACAAGCACTTGACTCCCTTCTTATAGGGTGTCGCAAATATGTATTTAATGTGCCGAGTCTCTCTCCCTGTTATTGCATAGGTAGCCTAGGGCCAACCTTACCCTACTTCTAGATATTTAATGCTTCTGAACACAGCTGCTATTGTCTATCTCTGTTTCACATCCTCAGAAATTAGAGAAAACATCTGATGTGTTGCACTCACATGACTTTCTCTACTCTTGTACTAACCATTCTTACAAACTCTTATTTCTATATCTTCTTCGTGTTAGTTGAGATACACATTCAGAAATTATGTAAACATGACTACATAGGCCATACCCAGAAAATTCAAGATATACGTTTCATTTGTCATAAAAATATCTTAAACTTATGGCGTCTGTCAGTCTGTGGACAGCATAACTCAAAAACGAAAAGTCGGTTACAAACCAAAGTTGGTATTTAAGTTTAATGTATTTCAAGGAAGCGACACGAAGATTTTGAAGAAAATAGTCCCACCCTAAACTACCCTTTACATGGAACATTTTTCGAAAATTTTGATTTTCTTGAAAATGGCTCTAACGATTTTGATTAAAATGTCATATGTTTGAGATATTTTTATGACAAATGAAATGTATATTTTGAATTTTCTCGCTATAGCCCCTGTAGTCGTATTTACTCTGGAGGACTTTTGCATAACTGGTAAGCCGTTAGAGATAGACCAAATCATACTATACAAGAAATGTAATCTTGCTAAAATACACAATTTATGTCTCAATAAATTTTCTTTTAGGTGAACCATTTCGGAGATATTCCTTGTTATGTGTGTGAGTTTCGGAAAACTTAGAACTTTCGTGAAATGGGTCATCGTTGTTCATTTTTTTATATGTTAAGTGTGCAAAGACAACAGAAACTCAAATCTTTAAAACATTTGACTATCGCACAAAGCCTACTGTATTCCCCTTGTACCTATAAGGAAATTAGCAATTAGATAAGTTGTACAAATGTTTATCTTAACTAATACGAAGAAGATATAGGAATAAGAATGGTTAGTACAAGAGTAGAGAAAGTCATGTGAGTGCAACACATCAGATTTTTTGTGTTAGTTGAGATACACATTCAGAAATTATGTAAACATGACTACATAGGCCATACCCAGAAAATTCAAGATATACGTTTCATTTGTCATAAAAATATCTTAAACTTATGGCGTCTGTCAGTCTGTGGACAGCATAACTCAAAAACGAAAAGTCGGTTACAAACCAAAGTTGGTATTTAAGTTTAATGTCTTTCAAGGGTGCGACACGAAGATTTTGAAGAAAATAGCCCCACCCTACACTACCCTTTACATAGAAGATTTTTCGAAAATTTTGATTTTCTTGAAAATGGCTCTAACGATTTTGATTAAAATGTCATATGTTTGAGATATTTTTATGGCAAATGAAATGTATATCTTGAATTTTCTGGCTATAGCCCCTGTAGTCGTATTTACTCTGGACGACTTTTGCACAACTGGTAAACCGTTAGAGATAGACCAAATCATAATATACAAAAAATGTAGACCTTGCTAAAATACACAATTTATGTCTTAATAAATTGTCTTGTAGGATGAACCATTTCGGAGATATTCGTTGTTATGTGTGTGAGTTTCGGAAAACTTAGATCTTTCTTGAAATGGATCATCGTTGTTCATTTTTTATATGTTAAGTGTGCAAAGACAACAGAATCTCAAAACTTTAAAAGATTTGACTATCGCACAAAGCCTACTGTATTCTAACATTCCCCTTGTACCTACAAGGAAATAAGCAATAAGATAATTTATGCAAATGTTTATCTCAACTAACATGAAGAAGACAGCTATTGTTAAATGGTCGTGGTTAATGCAACTAGTGGAATGAACTGCTCTATGTAATTGCAGACGCTCTTCTTGCACAATAGAATATGGACAGTGTTAAGTTTTAGCAACATATTGGACATATAGGTATGTGTAATGATATGCAGGATGGCGGCTGTCCTGCCTTTCCCAAACAGCAGGACACGCCGACACTGAGTTGAGGGGTGGGTTCGTCTCAGTCAACATGCAGCACTGCCTTCCTTATGTGTACACAGTCGTGTAGGAGAACTCCGAAGGTTTTAACTTGAGAGATAATGTAGTACAACACGCTGGTCGGTCGGTCGGTCGGTCGGTCGGTCGGCCCACCGAGTAAGTAACACAACCTTCCTTCTGAATATTCACTGTCTTTCCACAACACTGATACACAAGCAAGGTAAAACTCTGACACGACTTTCTCTACTCTTGTACTAACCATTCTTACAAACTCTTATTCCTATATCTTCTTCATGTTAGTTAAGATAAACATTTGTATAAATTATCTAATTGCTTATATTCTTGTAGGTGCAAGGGGAATGTTAGAATACTTTGTGCGATAGTTAAATGTTTGAGATTCTGTTGTCTTTGCACACTTAACATATAAAAAAATGAACAGCGATGTTCCATTTCACGAAAGTTTTCCGAAACTCACACACATAACAAGGAATATCTCCGAAATGGTTCAGCTTACAAGAAAATTTATTGAGACATAAATTGTGTATTTTAGCAAGATCTACATTTTTTGTATAGTATGATTTGGTCTATCTCTAATGGTTTAGCAGTTATGCAAAAGTCGTCCAGAGTAAATACGACTACAGGGGCTATAACCAGAAAATTCAAGATATACATTTCATTTGTCATAAAAATATCTCAAACATATGACATTTTAATCAAAATCGTTAGAGCCATTTTCAAGAAAATCAAAATTTTCGAAAAATCTTCTATGTAAAGGGTAGTGTAGGGTGGGGCTATTTTCTTCAAAATCTTCGTGTCGCATCCTTGAAAGGCATCAAACTTAAATACCAAGTTTGGCTTTTAACCGACCTTTCGTTTTTGAGTTATGCTGTCCACAGAGTGACAGACACACACGGACCTTTTTCTAAAAATGCTTTTTTTGGATTAAGGGGGCCTCAAAACATATATTTCCGGTGAAATCTCGACATCGAATTTTTGGGTGGAATACAATACTTCCCCTACTTACCAGTAGAGAAAGTAAAAATGGATATAAATTAAGTTTTTTAGCAAGATATACATTTTTTGTACAAGTTTTGGTCTATCTCTTACGGTTTACCAGTTACGCAAAAGTCATCCAGAGTAAATACGACTACAGGGACTATAGCCAGCAAATTCAAGATATTCATTTCATTTGTCATCAAAATATCTCAAACATAAGACATTTTAGTCAAAATCGTTAGTCATTTTCGAGAAAATAAAATTTTTTGAAGTTTTCCATGTATAGGGTAGTTTAGCGTGGATGAATTTTCTTCAAAATGTTCGTGTCGCATCCTTGAAAGACTTAAGTATCAACTTTTGTTTTTAGTCAACTTTTCGTTTTTGAGTTATGCTCCCACAGACTGACATACATACACACGCACAAACACACAGACACACACACGCATGCGCGCGGACCTTTTTCTATTTGTTTTTCTTTGGATTCAGGGGGCCTCAAAACATATATTTCCGGTGAAATCTCCACATAGAATTTTTTAGTGGCATACAATATTTCCTCTACTTACTATACGTTGTAGAGAAAGTAATAATATGATGTGTTGCACTCACATGACTTTCTCCACTCTTGTATGAACCATTCCTCTATAGGTATTCTTCATGTTAATCGAGATAAACATTTGTAGAAATTATTTCACTGCTAATTTTCCTTTAGGTTCAAGCTTGTCGCTATGTGATAGCTTTGAAATTACGTTCGCTTTGCTTGTCCAAGATATAAAAAATGAATAACGTAATCCTATTTGAGAAAAGTGTATTGGAAAATTTAGACAGATAATGAGGAATATCCCTGAAATGGTTCACTCCAGAATAATATGTATTGTATTTAAATAGTGTATTTTAATGAGATCTAAAATTTCTTCAGTAATATTTTATAAATGCAATTATTAGACGAGATATGTGACAAGACAATGGAAAGTGGCCGAAGTCATTAATGATTGCAAAGCCAAGGAAAGATGCTTATGAAAAAAGTCTTGTAGACCTATATCTCTTTTACTACAATTATCTAAAGCGTTGATTGTTGCTTAAGTGATTGAAACCTATATTGAAAGATGAAAACCTTATTCCAAATCATTAATTTGGTTTCAAGAGCAAACACTCAACCATTAATCATGTGCATAGAATAACTCGAATAATAGAAGAATCGTTAGAAGAAAAGAAAATATGTTGCAGTATCTAACTTGATGTGACCCAGGCCTTTGATAAGGTATGGTATGCTGGATTAAATAACAAGTTGCAACGTTACTTACCAAAGAAATACTCTTAAATGTTATTGTCCTATTACTAAGATAGTCTATTTCGAGTAAAACATGGAAACGAGTATTCAGTCTTCGGGGATATATGTGCGGGAGTACCACAAGGAAGTGTCCTGGGACCAATATTGTATACAAATAATATACCACAAAACCAGGAAACAAGAATGGTCACATTTGCTGACGGTACCGCCATTATGGCTGTTGGGGAAACGGAAGAAACTAGTAAACTTCAAACTACAGTAAATGAAGTTAATGCCCGGACTAAAGGGTGGCGCATTAAACTTAATGAAACAAAATCAGTTCATTTAAATTTCAGGTATAGACAAGTCAAAATTTACGTGCATTTATAAATAAATCCATATAGAAAGCTTTTATATAAGCAGTTATTAAAACCTATTGCAGATCTGGTGCTGCACCAAGAAATCTAATATTAAAATTATATAACATTTTCAAAAAAAAGTACTACGTGGTGCCATTAATGCACAATGATACATCAGCAACGACAACATCCACAGAGATTTAAACATGGATACCGTCAGTGAAGAAATAAGAAACATGGCAATGAAGAATGAAAAGTGACTTCACAAGTCATTGAAACCCTGGTGTGCTTCAACTATTGGATGTCAGTGTTGTATCAAGAAGATTAAAAAGAACGAAGACTGAAGAATTAGTGCAGTTATGTGTTTTTGCATGAAAAAAGCAAATAGCAGAATACATTCACTGGAATAAATTGCTGCCATCAGTGACTAATTATAATTATGAAGCTGCCAAATAAGTCTTGTGCCTAGTTGTGTTATGAATGCAGTGATTTTAGCATACTAATAAAAAAGTAATATTTTGTGTACGGTTTACCGGTTATCAGAACGAAGGGAATTTCTGAACATATTCCCAGAAAATTCAACATAAACATTCCAATCGTTTATTATACATTTCGATGTAGGTACAAGAGGCATAGAGGAAACCAAATCAAGTGACCGATGCTTAAAACCGATTGATATTTGTTGGCCTCGAAATTAATACTCTCCATGACATTACCAGGAACAACTGAATAGCGACAACTCTTAGAAAATTGTGATGTCGAACAATTGAAACCAATAATAACGTACATCTCGGTAATGATTAACGCTATAGAAATCAGTATTTTAATGAAACCTATATTTTTGTGCAATACGTTTCTGTCAATGTCCTATGTTTACCAGTTATATAAACTTATACATTTGTTCAGAATGAAGAGGGTTTCATAAGTCATTTCCAGAAAGTTCAAACTATACTTTTTAATCGTCACGTAAAGTATCTTAAATATCTCTAAATTTTGGTCAAAATTGTTATGGGCATTTTTTAGAAAATCAAAAATGTCGAAACATGTTCCATGTATAAAGTAGTTTGGGGTGTTGGAGCTGAGCATTTTTTAAAATCCTTGTGTCACATCTTAGAAAGCTGCTGGACCTAAACACCATGCTTGATATTTATTTTACTTTTCGTTTTTGAGTTATGTGTTTACAGAATTACAGGGACACACGTACGCACGGATCTTTCTGAAAATGTCTTTCTTGGATTCAGGGGGTCTCAACACATTTATTTCAGATGAAACTTCGATGTCGAATCTTTGAGTGGAATGTTCTTATTTCTTATATTTCATGTTACCTGATATAGATGGCGGTAAACAAACTAAAAACAGATAGCGACTTACTGGTTGAAAAAAGTATAAGTATATATTTGAAAATGCAAACCAATAACAAAGAATACTTAGGAATTAATTAACTATAACAAATTAACATAAATTGTAAGTTTAAACAAGATCACTCACTATTCCCTTAAATTTTAACACCCTTAGTGCAACCAAAAGTTGAAAAAAATACGCAAAATGAAACCAAAAATAAAATTTAGCTTTTATACCTATTATCTACAACCAATATTTGGGAGTATATAGATACATGTGCAAAATTGAGTCCATTACGTAACATTTGAATACCTCTTGCCACAGTTTAAAACTATGAACTGCAAATTTGAATTGACTGTTCTTTTCATAGCGTTTTGGAAATTGGCCGGCGTTTAAAATGAACCGTGGTGTGCTGGCTGCTTGGCGGGGCCTGGCGCCAGGATGAAGAGGTCTCAGCACTTATTAGGGACTTCCGCGCGTCTCTGTGGCCTGTCTGGCTGCGATCCTGTGTGGCACCTCTGGTTCCCTCATTTCATCCCTGCCTTCTGGGGGTGATAGCCACAATAGATCTGTGTAGGTTTAAGTGAGCGAGGTGTCCCCTCTGTGTCTGTACCCTTTACCCATTTAATTATTATTAAAACTAAGTAATTAATTTTATTCAGTTATTTATATTTCTCATAGCTCTTCAAGAGAGCTGGCGGATCTTGTGTTATTTATTTAACCCCATATACCTATTACTTCAAGCTAAATGGACATTTATCTTACAATGGAGGTCTGGATTAAACATTAATTACTTTTCTAACGTGTTTCAGAATATCACCGTAAAATTAATACAGCTTATCATAAACAAGTATAGCATGGAAAATAAAGAATATAAAATAAGCTGCACTTTTTCGAGTTTTAGTAAGTATTGTGCTATGGAGAGAAAGGAAAACAAAAGAAAAAACTGTTGTAAAGATGAGAACGTTGTTATGATAATAATACGCTGTTAGAGAATAAAAGCGAATGGCAGCACTGAGGAGCATTTTTCAGCAAATTCAAAAACAGCTTTTATATACACCCTGTGGAGGTAATTGCTTGGTCAACATTAGCCTCAACTGACCCCACAACCACTTCGCAACCCTTACAAAAACCACGCTTAATACAGATATATAGAATCAGCTGAAAAGAAATATTCAAATGTTCCATGCAAATAAACTCTTCAACAACTCCCACTCTGTCTCTCTCTCTCTCTTTCTTTCTCTCTCCATGCAGAAAAAAAAGAAAGAGATAGAAGTCTATTCAGATGGAAGTATTATTATTATTAATTTCCAGTAGAGGAGGGTTGGCATTCCATTGAATAGCAAGCGAGCCAGTCCGCCAGAATATCAAGTAGCATTAATTCCACATAATCTCCGGTAGTAGTCTGACGATGTAACCACAACTGTTCAACTCAAAAACGTTTCAAGCCCGTTCTCTAATGTTAGAAGGCAGTTTGAAAAGCAAGTGCACCTATTTTTTATACAAAAAACGTCATTCTGCTCCAGCGAATAACGCCGAAAATTTCTAGCACACAAATTCTCCTTACTTTAGAATTGAGCATTTAACAGTTGCCTGCAGAGAGAGGTAAAACCACTGTACCTGCCAGTTTTATGTATTCCCTACGTCTGCTAAAATAGTTTAAAATAATCCTATGAGCCCCTTTAGTGAGGACGAACAAAAGAATATACCTATCCTTTCTTTATACAGCTTTTAAAATATTTTTACTTTCATTATATGTAAAACGAGGCTCAGTGCACCTCGCACCTGACCTCCCAGCGGGTACCGGGGATCGAACCCGGGTCCTCCGTGCCAGAGGTAGGCTCGCTACCAACTGCGCTACAGAGGCGGTCTGGAAAGAAACAATACAATATATAAAAATCTGATGTGTTGCACTCACATGACTTTCTCTACTCTTGTACTAACCATTTTTACAAACTCTTATTCCTATATCTTCTTCGTGTTAAGATAAACATTTGTATAACTTATCTTATTGCTTATTTCCTTGTAGCTACAAGGGGAATATTAGAATACACTAGGCTTTGTGCGATAGTCAAATCTTTTAAAGCTTTGGGATTCTGTTGCTTTTGCCCACTTAACATATAGAAAAATGAACGATGATCCTTTTCACGAAAGTTCTAAGTTTTCCGAAACTCACACACATAACAAGGAATATCTCCGAAATGGTTCACCCTACAAGAAAATTTATTCAGACATAAATTGTGCATTTTAGCAAGATCTACAGTTTCTCTATAGTATGATTTGGTCTATCTCTAACGGTTTACCAGTTATGCAAAAGTCGCCCAGAGTAAATACGACTACAGGGGTTATAGCCAGAAAATTCAAGATATACATTTCATTTGTCATCAAAATATCTCAAACATATGACATTTTAATCAAAATCGTTTGAGTCATTTTCAAGAAAATCAAAATGTTCGAAAAAATTTCCATGTAAAGGATAGTTTAGGGTGGGGCTATTTTCTTGAAAATCTTCGTGTCGCATCCTTGAAACACGTTAAACTTAAATACCAACTTTGGTTTTTAACCGACTTTTCGTTTTTGAATTATGCTGTCCACAGACTGACAGACTGACACACAGACACACACACACACACACGGACCTTTTTCTAAAAATGCTTTTTTTGGATTCAGGGGCCTCAAAACATATATTTCCGGTGAAATCTCGACATCGAATTTTTGGGTGGAATACAATACTTCCCCTACTTACCAGTAGAGAAAGTAAAAATCAATAACAAATTAAAACGTAATGGTCACCAAAAACTGTGATTATGAGTTTGGTCACTGTGATCAAATAAAAATTGGACTTTTCGGTTCAAAATAATATTGCGATGTCTTCGATTTGAACTTTAGTATATTTAGAGGAGCTTCCAAATGTTTCTGAAGGCACTAATGTTCCTTAGATTAAGCGGCCTTTTATACACACGCTCTCAGTTTCGAGAAGGTTTCAAGTTCAACGCTTCCGGTTTCTAGAGGAATCTAGTAAAACATGATCAAGAAACTAAGCATATAAAGTAGCGCCCGATTCGTATGCAACACACCTAACGTACAGGTAAAGCTGGTAGGTTCTTAATTGACCAATTCTACTAGGAAAACTACTGTAGTCTACATTTATTTATGATAGTCTACGGTAGGCTACGGTAGTTTTACAATATAGTTTTGACAAATCGACAAGAATGGAAGGTATAATCAGAGACTTAACGAGTCTTCTTTTTTACGTTCTCTGCCATGACTTTTCCTACCCAATCTTAAATATTATTACAGAAATTTAATCTTGTATTTAGTTCAATTTAATCAAGATAAATATGTGCATACATTGTTTTAAAATGTCCTACGTGTTTCCTTTAGATACATTGGGAATAGGACAATATAGTAGACTTATACGAGGGTCAAATATTTTAAGAACTGGTCGCTTTGTGCTGATTTTGAAATACTGTTCCCTTTGCATGAACAGGAAGACAAAAAGAATAACGACTTCCCATATGAGAAACGTGTATGTATTGGAAAGTTCAAATCAATAACAGGGAATATCTCATAAATAGTTAACTACCCCGCCGCCTTATTTTAAACATATGATAGGTATAATTATGCAGATCATGAAAGCCATTTTTGATAAAATACTAATTTTCGAGCATTTTTTAAGGTAGGGGATACTTTTGGAAAAAAACTTCAATTCTGTACAGACAAATTAACCATGGGTGGAAGAAAGAAAAATGTATAGAGACTTTTGACAAATTAGGCACCGGCATGGGATTTTTCCAGCGCTGGTAGATCTTGTACGGGGTGTACTCAGCCTCGTTAGGCCCCTGAGGCGTCCCTAAAAGGTCAAGTGGTCGGTCGGGGAAGTGGCCTTGGCTGCGCTGTAGGACGCAGCGGACGGGCGAATGGGGGTAACCTCTGCATAGGGAAGATGCCCTAGTGATTATTATTAAACAATTCTTAATTAATAAATTTATGAATAGACTTATATAATATATCATTATATTATATAATTATATTGTACAAAATGAAAATAAATTCAAATTCATATCGCAAGTAGAGGAAGTAAAAATAGAATAACGATGTTCCAGATGAGAAAAGCATAAATATTGGAAAACTCCAATCAATAATAACAAGGAATATCTCAGACACGGTTAACTCCACTTATATATATATATATATATATATATATATATATATTTAAAAAAAAAAAAAAAAAAAAAAAACTTAGTAACCCATCAGGACAGTTGGGTATATAAAAAAATAAATAAATAAAAAATAAAAAAAATTAAAAAAACAGGCACTGTAAAAAAAAAAAAAAAAAAAAAAAAAAAAGATGGCACCAGAATGTCAAATCACGTGGTATGTAGTCTCCTTAGATAGCGCCACTTGCGGGATAGTTTGAAAACCCAGCGATGGAACAAAGACATTTGAATTTTGCCAATTGACCGAGGAGCAATTATAATCCCGGTGTTGGTAAGGGTTTTGCTTATTTTCTAGCATATAATTAGTGTTTATTGTTCATGCAGCGCATATTGTAGTTTATTCTTTGGTGTTTCCTGACACCCAATGCTTCTTTCAAATGCGTCATAAATGTTCCGTAAACCTTTGAGAAAAGAACAACAACAACAAAAATACGTCAAGTTAGCAATAGACTAAAGACAAGACCGAAATAGTTCATAAAATTACGTGTATCTATTTAAATAAATGAATTGATTTGTACAAATTCCTTTACTTTATTTTTTATACAAATTATTGCTGCCTTGGCTAGCATGGCACCCAGGCCTTTGGCTCCGTTGGGCACCTCTTGTCACCTCCCCTTTATCCTAATTATCCCCTTCTTTACCTCTGTCTTGCCAAGAGAGAGGGAAAAAAAACTTTTTTTTTTTTTTTGGTGCAGTAAGATCTACGGTTTATCAGTTATGCAAAAGTCATTCAGAATGAAGAGAACTTTGAGGGCATTCCTAGGAAAATATCTTAAACATAATTATTGTAAATTATTGAAAATCGTTTGAGCCATTTTTGATAAAATCAAAATTTTTGAAAAATTTTCACAAAGAAGATTTTTTTTAAATCTTTGTGTCGCGTGCTTTAAAATTGTATATTTAATCGACCTTCGTTGGATGCAGAGGGTCTTAAAACGTGTATTTTCGGTGAAATCCCAGAATTGAATTTTTGGTTGGAACACATACTTCCCCTACCCAGTAAGTAAACAGTATAGAGAGCAAAAAAATTCAAAACTGGAAGGGGTGGAAGTTGAAAAACATTTTAGTGTAACAAAAGGTTTGGTTTATTTGTAAGTACGTACTGTTTAAGCATGGCCAGTTATAGACGTGCTTTTTGTAAAATTGCCATTACATTCAGCTCTCTGTTCGCATTTTCAACGCGAATATTTTCAACTTTTTTTTAATTGTGGTGGACGAAACAAGGTAGGTAGGTACGCGAATGACCATCAATAAGAGAAGTTGGCCAACAATTGCCGGGGAAGCTAAGCTATTCACAAGTAGGCACGTAGCCATCTAGTAGCCACTTCAGCAATCTCTTTTCACCAACCCTCTCAAATTAAACTGTATATTTAGCGTCCAATTAATTTCCAAGCACAATTTGTACGAGATCTCTATCCCCTTCTCTTTTAAACCCTTAATGCGTTTCGCAGTATAGGGTGCTTAAAAAGCATTGGATCGTTTCATGGATGTAATAAAGTTTATTGATTATCCCAAAGATGTATTAAAATGACTATTTGATACTTTATCTCACCGCGTCTTGCAAAGCGCGAACCTTGCATAATAAAGACAATATTAAGCTGCTAAAATTTCACATTTTACACCTTTACTAGAGTAAATACATACAGCACAGAACTCATATAAATTTGGGGAGTTCAATGAGTAAACTTATAGCTCAGGCGTGACAGTGTGTCTTCATTCAACGAGTCACTGATATATGCAATGTGCATAACATTGCTCAGCCTATAACATAGCAATAAAAATCAGACGTACTGTCAGTCAAAGATTAGGAGAATTAGCTGAGAACATCGAGTTAACTTTTCACCCCATTTTGATTTGTATTATTATTATTATTATTATTATTATTATTATTATTATTATTATTATTATTATTATTATTATTATTATTATTATTATTATTATTATTATTATTATTATTATTATTATTATTATTATTATTATTATTATTATTATTATTATTATTATTATTATTATTATTATTATTATTATTATTATTATTATTATTATTATTATTATTATTATTATTATTATTATTATTATTATTATTATTATTATTATTATTATTATTATTATTATTATTATTATTATTATTATTATTATTATTATTATTATTATTATTATTATTATTATTATTATTCTATTATTATTATTATTATTATTCTATTATTATTATTATTATTATTCTATTATTATTATTATTATTATTAATAATAATATTATTAATATTATTATTATTACTATTAGTATTATTATTAGTATTAGTATTACTATTAGTATTATTATTAGTATTAGTATTACTATTAGTATTATTATTAGTATTAGTATTACTATTAGTATTATTATTATTGTTATTATTATTGTTATTATTATTATTATTATTATTATTATTATTATTATTATTATTATTATTATTATTATTATTATTATTATTATTATTATTAGATATGTAATATTTCAATTCTGTAAATTTTCTATACTTACTGCTGCGTGAATTATAACCCTAACATGCCCTTCTAGTTAAATAAGGTTTTAAGTTTTTCAATTTTATTATCATTAACATTATAATTATTTTTATTACATGCTTATAATTTCAAATCACAAACACAAATTTTAAACCACATAGTGGAAACTGCACCTACGTACTGAATTACACATACATATGTACGCACACAAAATGATGTTTTTCTAAAAATACTTTATTTTGAATCAATGGTCGAAATCCCGGTATCGAAGTTTTGGGTGGACAGCAATTCCTTATTATAGGCAAATAGTAGAGAAACTAATACATTCTGTAGGTGTGATAAACAAAGCTAAGATTTTCAAAGTCTTCAATCAAGCCGTAATACAGGGTTAAATAGTAAAACATAACCTTACCTTTCCACAAATCTCATATTTTATCTTTCTCTGTAATAATCCAGTATTCACTCGTCTAAGCAATGGTTGGGACTGCCATTATCTTATAAATTTTATTGTTATACAAATTATTAATTATTATTAGTATTACTCAGAGCTAATTTATAACCTATTATTACTATATGATACACATTTTAAACGTGGTTAAATTTGGCTCATTAAAAAAGAAAATGTTAATCTTTTTCCGACCATGTCTTCATAAAAACCTTGTGCTTGGTTCCATAAATTAGTTTTTAATTCTTCTAGTTATATTTAAAATGTTACGTACAAACATGCAGAAGCTATAATGTTTTATAAATAATCAAAAAGCTGTCAAATAATCATATGTTTTGTTGTTTTGGTACAAACACAGAGTTTTACATTTTGACTAAGCCTTTTTACCAAAACCTAGATGGCCATGCTGTTTGCGTCACTTCCTGCATAGACTTCAATGCTAAACCATTATGCATAACTGTATAGGTTCCACAAAAGGTAAATATTTTCAAACAAACAGATGGGCAGCACGAATATTTGCACGAATGGTTATTTCAAGAGGACAGCGACTTGTTGAAAGTGAGATAATATGCAATAAATGTTAGGTTGAGGAGCACTAGAGTGTCTCTTCACTTCAGCTAATTTTAATATCCGCGAACGCCATCAGGAGTATGTAAATATTTTAGGTCCATTAGTGTGTTGATGTAAACATCGTTTTGCTTATGTTAGTTCAGGAGGTACGACAGCTGGAATTAAGATTATGAGGTCACTATTTGTTAGATATATTTCTTTCTACTGCTACTGAGGTATCTAGGTCCCCTCAAGGTCAAGGGGCACCCAATGGGAGACGGTCTTCTCTATAAGCAGTTTACCCTACATATAAAAAACAGAAAAACAATAGGATTAATAGAAATAATGCAGCCGAAACGAGGTACCTAATAGCAATTAAGGGGTGTACACATATGGAATAAGATGTTATTAGGACGAAAAGCTATGTATCAAGGAAAAAACAATCAGTTTTAACTCAGAGGAGCTAAGGCAATTAGGCGTTCCGGCGAAACCAGTCAACAAAAAAGTTCCGACTTAGAAGTCCGAACGTTGAGTAATCCCAAAGCTACAAATACACATGCATACCAATTCTAAAAATTAAAAAGGCAAAAGAATTCTTAGAATTTAGCAAGTTAAAGAGTAAGAATTGTGTTTCAGATACAAATAAGGAGTTAAGATTTGATGTAGGAACTTTGGTGGGATAGTTTTTATGTATGCGGGACTTATGTGCCTTTTCCGTCCTTACAGAAGTGTTTTACTGTGATTGATTATTGGCAGTCATAGCGCTTAAAGACCATGTTCGGTTTATCACATGCTTAGCGGTCGCTGCAAGAGGATTCTCCGCTTGGCATTTCAGCGACTCACGGCAACTTACCCCGCCGAATTGTTACTTCGGAAACGGTTATTTTAAACCGTTAATCTATTGATGCTTCAGAAGTTAGTAGATTACTCATCTGATACTTCAATAGTTGTAGTTTGTAGTGAGATTTAGAGACAGTTTAATTCTTCAACCTCAATCAGTGGCCAACTTGCTTATTAGCTTCCATTAAATTTATCAGCAAATTTAATTGGTGTTGTCTATTCTCACGGCCAATCACGCATACTGTTAGGAGAGTAAGGTATGGTTCATCACTGTAGCAGCCTGCAGCAGATTCATCAAAACCAGACATGTTGGAGTCTTCATCAAATAGTCAAATCTTTTAAAGCTTTCAAATTTCGTTCTCTCTGCACGGTTAACATATAAAAAATAAATAGACAAGGGTGTTCCATTTGACAAAAATATAACTTCTCCAAAACTCACACAAATAACAAAGCATATCTCCAAAATGGTTCACTCTACAAAAAAATGTATTTGTACACAGATTTTAGCGTGATCTACATTTTTGTATACCAAGATTCGGTCTATTGCTTACGCTTCAGGAGTTATTCAAAAGTCATCCACAGTAAACAGAACTACATAGGCTATAGCGAGAAAATTCCTAATATAGATTTCCTTTTTCATAAAAATATGTCAAACATACGGCATTTTAATCAAAATCGTTAAAGCCATTTTCAAGAAAATTAAAATTTTGGAACAATTTTCCATGTAAAGGGTAGTTTAGGGTGGAGCAATTTTCTTCAAAATCTTTGTGTCGCATCTTTGATAGATATTAGACTTAAATACCAACTTTGGTTTTTAACCGACTTTTCGTTTTTGAGTTATGCTGTCCACAGGCACATACACACACGTATATTGTTCTAAAAATGCTGTTTTTTCGATTCAGGGGGCTTCAAAACATATATTTCCGGTGAAATCTCGACATCGAATTTTTGGGTGGAATTCAATACTTCCTCTACTTAGTGTAGTAGTAGAATTCCTCTTCTTAATATCCTATGCATCTTTTTCAACAAAGAGGCAGAGTCGTCTTATTAAATCCAGTTTTCTATAGGTATTTTATTTTTACATTTTTCGTTAACTTGTACCAGTTTAAAACAATAGTGCAAGAAGTAGAAATTAGAAGCAAGTTTTCCCAAACACAATTGCAAATTTTTACAATTATATTCGCCGAGTTTGTATTCCAGAAGTTTCGAAAACATGTAGCAGTAAATTACACTCAGAAGTGACATTTGAAACCCGGGGCAAAGAAATACATTTGGAAAGCCTTGCATTAAAAATTCTCTCAGAAGTGAAGGTGGAAATTTAATGAGAGAGGATTATGCTTTTAAAAGTCAAAGTAACATGACGCGCACACAGGTTAGGATTTACAATTTCCTCCTTCTCCTCGTTCTTTTTAACCTTATAAGGCTCGCTTTATGTGCCTACCCACACACAAGCTTAGGCGTGTTGCAGCAGTAAGTACATTTGTGGGTTCTTCATTCTGAAGCAGGCAGCGGCACGCGAAGCAACGAAACAGGACGAATATGAAATACAGAGAGAGAGAAGGGGAAAAATGCTCAAAAAGGAAATTGGATGGGAAACCGTTTTCTTTTTCTCGAGAGCTTAGTACAAGAACAGAAGGAGGACAGAAAGAAAATTGAAAAGACTTGTCATCTGGCAATTTTTTCCTTCGAATTCGACTGTTTTAGATGCGGGCGATGCCTGAGGCACGTATGTGTGCTGTTGCATATGCCCAGGGGTGTCCATAGTCGTCGCATATTCTTATATCGCCGCTAAACAGGGATGCGCATCGAGTTTTAGTTTACAATAGCTCTCTCATTTGCATACTAAAAGAAGTAATTATGTCCTCTGACCTCTTAGATATCAATCAATTAAACAGAGACCCAAAAACATCCGAACCGCTGCGTGGTGCTTTTCCACTGCACACACGTAAAACAGTTGCTATACAGAAGGTCATGCGGTTGACTTGTTTTTCTCTGCACACAGCGTATTATAGCTCAGCATTTGTTTCCTACGTATAGGATTTATTTATGATTCGTATGTGTTGACCCGGTCAGCTCGCCAAGTGAAAGTGCGACTTGCAGAAAGATCCCCAGGAGATCTGCGATTCGCTGTCATAGAACAGATAACGTTGGATAATAACACAACGCTTCAGCTAGTGCACATACTTCGCACAAGAAAAGTTTAGATCTGACACAGAAAATTTGACGGTAGACACCATCTAATTTTAAGTATGATTAACGCATACACAAATACAGATGTTGCTTAGGTTTCTTTGGATAGCCATAATTTAATATCGCAGCCAAACCCGCGTGATAAAATAGGTAAGGCTTCGAGCGCTGTAGATTCGAGAAACAAAATTATGTAGTACAGTCGGCCACGCCATGGAAGAGCTTTTGACTAGCAACTCTTCGAGAAAGTTCGCCATTTGCATTCGGATAAATTATGAAGCATTATATTAGTATGTCTCCCAAGCAACCGGGGACTGTAAATATGGGACTGAAAATAAGAAAACTCTGATGTGTTGCACTCACATGACTTTCTCTACTCTCGTACTAACCATTCTTACAAACTCTTATTCCTATATCTTCTTCGTGTTAGTTGAGATAAACATTTGTACAACTTATTGCTTATTTCCTTGTAGGTACAAGGGGAATATTAGAATACAGTAGACTTTGTGCGATAGTCAAATCTTTTAAAGCTTTGAGATTCCACACTTAACATATAAAAAAATGAACACCGATGCTCCATTTCACGAAATTTTTAAATTTTCCGAAACTCACGCAAATAACAAGGAATATCTCCGAAATGGTTCACTCTACAAAAAAAAATTATTCGGACATAAATTGTGTGTTTTAGCAAGACCTACATTTTTTGTACAGTAAGATTTTGTCTATCTCTTACGGTTTAAAAGTTATTCAAAAGTCATCCAGAGGAAGCAGGACTACATAAGCTATAGCCAGAAAATTCAAACTATACATTTCATTTGTCATACAAATGTCTTAAACATGACATTTTAATCAAAATCGTTAGAGCCATTTTCAAGAAAATCAAAATTTTCGAAAAATTTTCCATGCAAAGGGTAGTTTAGGGTGGGGCCATTTTCTTGAAAATCTTCATGTCGCATCCTTGAAAGACAAACTTAAATACCAACTTTGGTTTTTAACCGATTTTTCTTCTTTTTTTGAGTTGTGCTGTCCACAGACACACACACACACACACACACAAGCGCACGCGGACCCTTTTCTAAAAAGGTTTTTTTTTTTTTTTTTTTTTTTTTTTTTTTTTTTTTTTTTTTTTTTTTTTTTTTTTAACCCGTAGAGAAAGTAAGAAACGTGAGTTAGTTACGAGTGATTTGTAAATCAAGAGCTGTAACTCGAGGCTTGTAATGCATTTGGCGGTTTTTTTTTTTTTTTTTTTCCCCTTCTTAAAGTTCAGAATACACAGTACAAAATCAATGGAAGCTCCAATCAATAAGCGTTACATTTATGGTTACAACTTGCTATTGTAGTTCAACATTTCCATCTGGTTTATTTGTCAGAAGCAGTTTAGCGTCCTAAAAGTGCAGTAGGGCTAAAGTAATTAGGCGATCCGGTGAACTCAGTCACAAGAAGTCCATTAGTTCAAGATTCGGATTATTTCTTTGTTGGCTAGTGTAATCCATGACTAATTCACGAGAACGTAATTTATCTACTATTTTTATCAAGTAGTTTTGTTAGTATCTTGTAACTCCTGAAGTATTTTCCTGTTTCAGTAGAAAGCAGGAAATAATGTTAAGAGCAATAATGAGTTGCCATTTTGTGGTAAGTTTAACAGTTACCCGTCCCTGCGTAAGAAATTGGCAGAGTTGGTAGCTGTGTTTGTTTTTCTGCTTTGAGTGGTTACCAAACCATGTCGCACCATATGGCAAAACGCAGAGTAATGGATCAAACACGACAGGTTACAATCCTGAATAGCTGTTTTAGTTTGTTTTAAGGAGTTCTTAATGGAAAATATCTCGCAGAACAAAATAAAAAAGCCACAACTCAAGTACATGGACAGAAGGTTAAACTTGTTGAAAACTTAGTACTGTTGTCATTGACGGTTTCACAGGCAACCTAAAAGCAAACAGCTCATTGCTATGCAGAGTCGTGGGATCTGCAGAGCGAAGTGCTCTCTGCCAGCCGAAAGAAAAGACAGTCGTCAACTGTTCAGTGAAAACCGCCCTGCTAGATCCCAATAAACAAACAAATGAACATCACACAAACAAACGAATATACATGTGAAAACTAGCTCTGCGTCATCGCTGTATAGATGCAGTAAGGATTTGTGACATCAAAAAGTGCAATTACCAGCTTGCTAACACATAGGTAAGCCATTAACTTTTGAAATTTCTAGTTTAAATAACTACAAACACCTCCACCAAATTAAATCTATAAAGTTCCCGGTCTGTGACATATGTTTTATTCCTCTTATTATGTCCACCAGAATGCGTGACGAACATTAGGAATAAAAATGAGTACCAAAACCTAAAATCTCACAGTTTTATACTTATATTATGCTTGTTTTATTATCCAAAGCTTAAGAAAGCCACGTGACTTTACAAGAAAGTTTTGAACTGAAGAGAAATCTTGTTTGCTTTGTTTTAAAATAAACAAATGTCTTTATTCCTTATGAGAAAACCCAAAACATACATTCTGGAAAGCAAAATGGTAAGTGTGCATTAAATTTAAAGAGTTTTTCTTGTTTGTGGCTGTTAGCAATCACATTCTGATAAATATTTAAACTCCTAGCCGAAAATTGTAAGCTGTTAGAGAGTAAAGTTTCTGTTCTTGCTACTATAAAAGAAAGATCCTGTGTAAACGCCAAGAGTTACAATAAAGCGAATTTCATATCAATTAAAAACGCTTTAGCGGTGACCGCGACATGGTACCAACATGAACAAAAGAAAAGTAAAACAGAACACGGTCGGTGTGCGATCTATTCGCATTCCTTTCTTGAAGTAGGTAATGTTTATAGCCCGCCTCAGTAGCGTGATGGTTAGCGTGTTTGCCTCACGTTCAAGAGGTCGCGAGTTCGAATCTCGCTTAGGGTAAGTTATCCGCGTAAGGCTTTTTTCCGAGGTTTTCCCTACCCTGAGAAGACGAATGTCGGGTAGCTTAAAAGCTCCATGCACCTCGGGCTCATTTGAGCATCATTTCACCCATTTCATTTCACTCATTCGTCCGATATGACACAATGTTGCAGTACGTTAATACCACCCCCCCCCCCAAAAAAAAGTAATGTTTAACCATTCGTGTTTGTTTCTTGATGTAATATTTAGGTATAGGTTAAGTTAAACTACAATTCCTTTCCTTATACCTGTATTGGCCTACATTTCAACCCAACTTCAAATGTGTGGAGGAATACTCTTTAAATTCTTACAGATAAACATTTTACGCCGTACGTACACCAATTAACCTGAGAACCAGATTGTTTTAGAAGAATGTCAATGTAAACAACCCTTAATTTTTTTTTTTTTTTTTTTTTTTTTTTTTTTTTTTTGTCGACTTCAAAATATCTTAAATGTCTGGTTATATTTGGTTAAAATTCTTTAGCACAAAAGTTAAACTCCGTTGGTTTAGAATTAGATACCTACTCATCAGTACAGATTGAGAAACAAATAAAACGACACTCTTAAATGGTCTTATTTAGCAAACACACCTGAGAAAATTAATTATTTTAAAAATATAATACAGTATTTATATCAAATCCAAATTATGCACCTATAAATGCTGTAGGAACAAGGCATATCTCCGAAATGGCTCACTCTACAAAAAAAAAAAAAAAAAATATTTGGACATAAATTGCAGGTTTTAGCAAGATCTACATTTTTGTATAGAAGATTTTGTCTATCTCTTACGGTTTACCAGTTATGTAAAAGTCATCCAGAGTAAACAGGACTACAGCCAGAAAATTCAAAGTATACCTACATTTCATTTATCATAAAAAATATCTTAAACATGACATTTTAATCAATTTTCCAAGGAATTTTCTTAAAAATCTTTGTGTCGCATCCTTAAAAGATACTTAAATACCAACTTTGGTTTTTAACTGACTTTTCGTTTTTGAGTTATGCTGTCCATAGACTGACAGACAAACTGACAGACACGCGCGCGCGCGCACACACACACACACAAACGGACCTTTCTCTAAAAATGCATTTTATTTTGGATTCAGAGGGCCTCAAAACATATTTCCGGTGAAATCTCGACATCGAATTTTTGGGTGAAATATATTTCCTCTACTTACTATACGTAGTAGAGAAAGTAATAAGGTATTACGAAAATGCAAACGTTAACCACTGGCGTGAGGGCGTAAGAGTGAAAAAGTCACTAATAATTCCAATTTGACTAGAAAATTTGCATCGTTCAGTTCTACTCCCTCCCATTTTTATTTTGCATTGAGTATAAACATCACTTATTGGTTCGTATTTCTCGACTACGGATGGTAAATAGGGGAATGGTGATGTGGAGATTTCATCGGATGTATATGTTTTGAGGTCCATGTACACACAGAATAGTCCATACGTATGTGTGAGCACATATGTGCGTGTGTGCGGATCTGTGAATAACTCAAAAACAAAAATCCTGTTAAAAACCAAAGTTCATTCCAGCATCATTCAAGGAAGCGACAAGAAAATTTGCAAGAAAAGCCCACACCCTAAAGGTCTACTTTTACATGGAATATTTTTTGAAAAGTTCGATTTTCTAAAAAGTGACCCTAACAATTTAGATTAATCGCCATGTGTTTTATTGGTTGGAATTCCCAAGTAAGAAGTAATTCGTTTTTTGTCTTGGCCGTGCAAGGGGAACATAATGTCAAAGCCATCAGATAGCGACTAGCTCTTAAAAGATTTAACTATTGTCTAAGCCTGCTGTATTCTCATATTCTCATGTACCTATAAGGAAATATATAATAAAACCATTTTTAAAATGGTTATCGCGATTAAGATGAACTATGATCTAAGCGAAAGGATTATTGCCAGAAATGTGCATAGTGAACAATTAAGATGTTAACCGCCTCCAGCACAAATACATTGACGGCAAGAGATAGAGTTATCAGCCGCGATATAACTCTCTTATAACATGAACAACTGCCCTGGTTTCCTTTTCGTAACATCCACAATGTATCTGTACATCTCTTCGAAACGTTGTCTAGAATCTCTCTCCACAAAGAAAGCCTTTTAAAATTGAAGTTGTTTGTCACAGTATTAGAAACAACATGAATAACACGACTGATGCGAATCCCTGCCACGACAAAGGAAGCCCGTGCCGAGTAATATGAAACGTGGATTTTAAATTAAAAATCAGCATTCAATTTTTATTGCATTTAGCCTGCTTCCTTTTGTTTCGCTGGGACGGGCACCCTTCCACCACTCACCACAGCATGTTCCCCAATAAAAATGTCCATTCCCTGCGAAATATTCTCTCTTTCAACAGTAGATGCACATATGTGTGTATCCCGCAGTAAACCGAAGAGGAGAAAAATGTTCATTTTCTACTCAGTGGAATTTAACTCTGGCCTCTACTCTAAAACAAATACGAGTAAATTAAAAACAAATGAGATATGTTAAACTCTCATTCTCTCTCTACACTGTCTTTCACAAACAATTCTTGTTGTTCTTATATCTACTTCATTTTAACTGAGATAACTTCCTTGTAAGTACAAGGCAATATGGGAATACAGAGATTTACATTTTGTATAGTAAGATTTGCTCTATCCCAGTTATGCAAAAGTTATCCAGAGTAAACAGATATAGCCAGAAAATTCAAGATATACATTTCATTTGTCATAAAAATATTTTAAATATATGTCATTTTAATAATAATCGTTAGTCATTTTCAAGAAAACCAAAATGTTGTAAACATTTTCCAACTAAATGGTAGTTTAGGGTGGAGGAATTTTCTTCAAAATCTTCGTGTCCCATCCTTGAAAGACATTAAACTTAAATACGAACTTTGGTTTTTAACCGACTTTTCGTTTTTGGGTTGTTGTCCACAGACTGACACACACACACAAACACACACACACACACACACAACACACGTAGCACATGGACCTTTTTCTAAAAATATTTTTGGGATTCAGGGAGAAAGTAAAGAGAAGCTAAAAATGAAAAGTCTAAGAGGTAGAACTGGAACTTAAAAATTCAATGCCACAACTGGGATTTGAACCACAGACCTTCCGCTTACAGGGCGGCTGCTCTAACCATTGAGCTATTGTGACAAACTGCCAGAATGGCATTAAATTCTCAAACCAGTTCGTATTTGTCCTGGTAAACCACAAAGGTGGTTTGTCACAATACCTCAATGGTTAGAGCAGCCGCCCGGTAAGCGGAAGGTCTGTGGTTCAAATTCCAGTTGTGGCATTGAATTTTTAAGTTCCAGTTCTACCTCTCAAACTTTGCCCACACACGGCTTATGTGTTTAAAAACACCAACAGTAAGTTTGTTGGCATAAATAAATGAAAAGTCTGTTAAACACTAAACTTTGTATTTAGGTTTAACATCTTTGAAGGATGCAACAATATGTTTAAACCCCCGCCAACCTAAAACTACCCTTATATGGAAAAGTTTTCATTGTGTTTTTTCTCGAAAATGACATGACTATAGGTTTGAGATATTTGCACAACAATTTGCGTAAATTGTGTATCTTGAATTTGCTACGAATAGCTATCCTGTGAAATACTCCTCATTCTGCATGAATTTTATACATCTATGTAAAGCCCGTAAACCTTAAAAAATACGCAATTTATCTACATTTCTTGTATCATTAACCATTTCAAGAGAGTCGCTGTTATTGGTTTGAGGTTTCAAATACTTTGAAAAAGGTTTTAGGAGGCAGTGAACAGAGCTGTTAATGGTGTTATTCTGTGATACAAAAAGTGCAATATTTTACAACCAGCTAAACCTGTGAGTAAACTTCGCTTGTAGAAGTAATCATTAATCTTTTAATATACTGTGTACATGTTAGGAACACTGTCTACAGTATATAACACGTTAATTAAAGTAATTTCAGTATTGCACGGCTAGCCCTCTGCAAGACTTTTTGTTTTGTTAGAGAAGCAAACCGTCAGTTGTTTCCAGTCAGTCTTTTGTTGCGTTACCAACATAATGCAATCTAGTCAACAAGAGCAAAGCTTCTCAAATTCACATTCTATGAGTTATCCTGACAAAGCTACTACATCGCGAACAATCTTACAACCACCTAAGTTGGTCCATAAACGCCCGCTTGTAGAAACTAACCAAGGCAACGGTTCCAATTCAAATGATTGCTTCATTACACCCAACAAGAAGCACACAGCTTCAGTATCAGCTGTAAATACCAAATATATAGTCGACTTAACCTCCGTTCACAACAAATTTTCCCCTTTGGAAAGCATGGAGGAAGAGAATGATACAACTTCTGAAGAAAATCTCTCTACAACTCCTAAACTCAGAATCCCACCAATTTTTATTCATGAAGTCAATAATTACCAGCAGATTATCCAAGATATAGCTTCTACTGTAAAAGATGAGTACACAACACAGCAACAAAGCAAAGTTCTTAAAATAAATACAACTTCAGTAAATGACTTCCGCGCTGTAACAAGATTCCTGGAAGAATCGAAGCTTCCTTTTCACACCTTCCGTGACCCAAACTCCAAAAGACTTGAAGTTATTTTAAGAAATGTTCCCTACTCTCTTACAGATGACGATATCGTTACAGAACTAACCTCTCTGAACTTACCAGTAGTAAAAGTTACCAGGCTTTTCTATAAAGATCGACAACCTATGCCACTGTGTGCCGTAGAATTAGAAAACAATGAGCAGGGTAAGAAGATCTTCGAAGTCAAACATATTTACCATGCCATAATTAAAGTCGAGTACCGCAAGAAGCCCGCGAATATCCCACAATGCACACGATGCCAACGCTACGGGCATACTAAGAACTTCTGTCGACTCACACCTCGATGCGTGAAATGCCCCTCAAATCACCACTTTTCTGAATGCACAAAAGACAAAGACACTCAGCCCTCCTGCGTGAATTGTGGAGAAGCACATCCGGCAAATTTCAAAGGTTGTCGTTATTACCTAGATTTGAAAAAGAAAGCCGATGCAAGGGTGGTTCAGCCTGCAATAACACCGTCTTCAAACCTAAACATGGAAAATTTTCCGAGGTTGTCACCAAACTCGCCCTCTCCAACTCCTGAAATTCCACAATGGCCACGCTCTGCTGTTTCGGAAGAAAAAAGTCCTAGGCAGCTAACTCAGCAGACATCAACACAGAATTCTTCTTCTCCTTCGTCTTGCTCCTCCGATGGAACCGAAAACCTAGTTCAGCTAGCCATTAACTTCCTTACACCATTCCTGCCATCAATAAAGTCCTTTTTGCTAAAGCTCTTCACAAGTTTGTTTGCTAATGGCCACTAAAAACCAAAAAACATTCTCACAACTAACCATACTAAATTGGAACGCCAATGGAGTCAAAGCAAAGCGAGAAGCCTTCTTGGAATTCATCTCCAGACACAATGTTGCAGTAGCTTGCATCACAGAAACGCATTTATTACACAAAGAAAAGTTTTCTATACCTGGCTACGCAGTGTATAGATGCGATCGCAATGCTCCAGTCGCTTCAGGTGGAGTGGCTATAATTATTCGAAAAGACATACCTCACCACTCAGTTTCACTACCTCAATTAACCAGCATCGAAGCCTGCGCAATTCAAATATTCACACGCAATTCTTCTAAAACTACAATAATTTCTGCATACAAACCGCCAGGACCCAATCTAAATGACCAGGATATTAATACGTTATTTTCTGACACAGCACCGACTTTCCTAGCAGGAGATCTAAATAGCAAGCATCAAACATGGGGATGCCGTGTAACAACTCCAAATGGAAGACGTTTATTAACTGCAGCCGATCACAACGCAGTTAACATTGCAGCTCCGTCAGACCCCACATTCTATAGACCAAATGTAACACCAGATATACTAGACATCGCACTCTACAAAAATATATCAAGCACTCCCACTATGGCTGTTCTGCCTGGAATGGACTCAGATCACTGCCCAGTCTTAATCTCGTTCGATGACATTCCGATTCTACAACCGCAACACACAAAGAAACTCAACAAAGGTTTCATAAACTGGGAGACTTTTCAGCACGTAATGGATGACCAGTTAAGAATTACACAGAATTTGAGAACCCCCAGTGATGCCGATGCAGCAATTCTCAGCTTCACAAAATCCGTAACTTCCTCTATAGACAAAGCCACAGCTCCAGCGAGACATCAACACAGAAAATCTTACCATGAATCTTTGCCCCCAAGCATCAGAAACCTTCTGAAAGAAAAGCACAAAACTCGTCGACTTTGGCAAAAGCACAGAGAAACTTGGCAACTTCGTCGCTTGAACCAACTCACAAGAGAAGTGAAGAAACGAATGGATGAATATCGGTATTCAACTTACCAACGGCATCTCTTCAGTATCTCACCGGAAGACTCATCATTGTGGAAAGAGACTAAAAGAGTACTAAAAGAGCCGACGATTATTCCGCCCCTAGAGCAAGATGGAAAACACTACATCTCCGACTGTGAGAAAAGCGAACTATTTGCAGATACCCTACAAAATTCGTTTAGATCTAATCCAGGAAGCAACGTAGAATTCAACCACGAAATTGAACAGTTTACTGGTTCTTACGCCACAGTACCACTACCCATTGACTTCACTTCACCCAAAGAAATTCTTTTTATCATCCAGCAACTTCCCGCAAGAAAATCGCCTGGGCATGATCTAATACCAAACTTTGTATTAAAACATTTGAGTCGCAAAGCACTTGCTATCCTAGCTTCGTTGTTCAACAGTTTTATGCGAATGGGTTATTTCCCAAGAATCTGGAAACACGCCATAGTTATTGTTATTCATAAACCTGGAAAATGCCCTTCCAATCCAACAAATTATCGTCCAATAAGTCTGCTGCCAACTCTGTCCAAGGTGTATGAAAAGATTATACTGAAACGTTTAGGAAAATTTCTAGAACAAGTGTCACTATTACCTCCCTTTCAATTTGGTTTCCGTCGCAAACATTCAACTACTCATCAAATTCTCCGAATTACAGAGCAAATAGCACAAGGCTTCGAGAAGAAAGAACACATTGCTGTCGCATTCCTTGACTTCACTCAGGCATTTGACAGAGTTTGGCATCAGGGTCTACTATACAAACTGTTTCTCTATGGCACTCCAGACTACCTCTACAAAATAATATCTTCCTTTCTATCATACCGTACCTTTTCAGTTCGAATAGGTAACAGTCATTCTTCTACCAGACCTGTAACAGCAGGTGTTCCACAAGGTTCAATATTGGGTCCAATTCTGTTCAACTTGTTCACTTCTGACATACCTACAACGCCCACAGCTCAAATAGCAATGTATGCCGATGATACTGCCATCTATGCAACCCATCGTAATTTACACACCGCTAGAAATCGCCTTCAAGAGGCCTTAAACTTAATCATACCCTGGCTTGACAACTGGCGCATTTCTCTCAACCATGACAAATGTGAAGCAATGGTGTTTACATTATGCAGACCGGAATATCCACCATCAGTAACGATAGCATCAAATTCTATACCCTGGAAAAGTGACAGAGAAACGGTGAAATACCTTGGTGTACTGTTTGATAGAAAACTCACGTGGAAGCCACATATAAGTAACAAACTCAAACTTGCCCAAATAAGACTGACAAAACTTTATCCACTTCTCAACAAAAAATCTTCGCTTAAGTTAAAAAACTGCATACTACTCTACACAACTCTTTTAAGGCCGCTTTTACTATATGCCTGTCCAATTTGGGGAGGAGCCAGTGCTACAGAAATTAAACGCATCCAAACGTTTCAAAACAAAATCTTACGTATCTCAACTAATGCGCCATGGTTTGTCAGAAACAGTCAACTACACAGAGAAACTGGAATCAGTACCATTCAACAGTGAATTTCTTCACAAGCCGAACAGTTTTACAGCAATCTAAAGAACGTTCCTGGATCTATTCACTACTCTCTTGGCAGAAAATCCAACTTTCCAACACGCATCAAGAGTCCTCTACCACTGGACCAGTTATCACAGCAAGATCTGATTTAATTTCAACTAATACTGTCAGTGAGGGGCCCAATGAGGTTTACCTCATTTCAATGTTACTTATTATATTTTATTTATTGTTATGTGTATTTCAACAATGGTCTGTAGAGCGCACATGCGCTGATCGATCAATAAATCATTTAAAAAAAAAAAAAAAACTTTGAAATGCTAAGTCAACATTCGTTTGTTTCTGGTGGTCATGCAAAGAGTGGACTTTCAAAACACACTTTTTAAAACATTTTTTACTATCGCTTCAATCTGCTGCGTCCCCTTCAAAAAAATATGCAGTGAAAGAAGAAAGGTAGAGAAGCCTATGTAACACATCAGCTATCTCTTTCCTTCTCTTGCTAGTACTAGGAACGGTCCGAGTCAAGAAGGCTTGTGTTTTGCCAAAGTAACAACTGAGTATCGCTATCCATACTTCAATGCTACCACTTGTGTATTTTTCCTTTCTCTACTAGTAAGTAGGGGAAGTATTGTATTCCACCCAAAAATTCGATGTCGAGATTTCACCGAAAATATATGTTTTGAGGCCCCCTGAATCCAAAAAAAGCATTTTTAGAAAAAGGTCCGTGTGTGTGTGTGTGTCTGTGTGTGTCTGTGTGTGTGTGTGTGTGTGTGTGTGTGTGTGTGTGTGTGTGTGTGTGTCAGTCTGTGGATAGCATAACTCAAAAACTAAAAGATGGTTAAAAACCAAAGTTGCTATTTAAGTTTAATGTATTTCAAGGATGCGACACGAAGATTTTGAAGAAAATAGCCCCACCCTAAACTACGCTTTACATGGAAAATGTTTCGAAAATTTTGATTTTCTTGAAAATGGCTGTAAAGATTTTTATTAAAATGTCATATGTTTGAGATATTTTTATGACAAATGAAATGTATATCTTGAATTTTCTGGCTATAGCCCCTGTAGTCGTATTTACTCTGGACGACTTTTGCATAACTGGTAAACCGTTAGAGATAGAACAAATCATACCTACTATACAAAAAATATAGATCTTGCTAAAATACACAATTTATGTCTCAATAAATTTTCTTGTAGGGTGAACCATTTCGGAGATATTCCTTGTTATGTGTGTGAGTTTCAGAAAACTTAGAACTTTCGTGAAATGGATCATCGTTGTTCATTTTGTTATATGTTAAGTGTGCAAAGACAACAGAATCTCAAAGCTTTAAAACATTTGACTATCGCACAAAGCCTACTGTATTCCCCCTTGTACCTACAATGAAATTAGCAATTAGATAAGTTGTACAAATGTTTATCTTAACTAATATGAAGAAGATATAGGAATAAGAGTTTGTAAGAATGGTTAGTACAAGAGTAGAGAAAGTCATGCGAGTGCAACACATCAGATTTTTCTGTATCGTGTTGCCTTTTTTGCTGCTCTTTTGTTCTCTTACCGGTTCACTTTTGTGTTTAATCAACTGATGCAGTACCTAATTTTATGTACAAAATGCCAGAAGCAGATTCAGCATTGACGCCACAAACTCCTGGAAATAGTAAAAGGAGCCACGTGTTTAGCCCTATACTACAGCCGTTGGCTAACCTGGAGAAACATTTGCGGAAACTACAACTTATGGTGTTCTATAATGTAACTGAAAAACGTGAAGAGTGCTGCAGCCGTCTTGGACAACAGCGCCATCTGAGAGCTGAAGTTAAAGTCTTCGAGGACTGTTACCATGACCACAATGAAGAGTATAAGCTTATTAACACAAGGTAGGCTGTATAACCCAAAACAGCCCTTTTTACTGTCTCGGCTGGAGCCAAAATTGATGTTTCCCTATACACAAGTGTGCGCTTGGAGTGCCAAACCTCCCTGTTCTTACTCTTCCACCCTTCAGACAACCAACCCTTCTCGCAGATCACTTCGTTCCCCTCTGTCTGGTTATGCCTGTAGCATTTTCACAATATTGGGGTAGGTGCGGTTTTGACACCGTTGACCTATCTTATTTGCTATCATGGTATGAATTCACATGATTTTCTCCACTCACCCTCGTACAGTTCTTACAAACGCTTATTCCTATGTCTACCTCATGTTAACCGAGATAAACACTTGCAAAAATTATCTTACTGCTAACTTTCTTGTAGGTGCATGGGAATAGAGTAAATTTTAAGCAACAGCCAGATCTTTTAAGAGTTAGTCACTAATGATGGCTTTGAAATTGCGTATTATTCACTCGCAAAAAATGTGTATGATATAAATTAGGTGCTTTAACTACATTTTTGCATAGTAAGATTTTGACTAGCGTTCACCTACCACCTAGGCGCCAGAGTTCGATCCCAGGGACCCGCATGTGGTATTTGTGGTGGACGAAGCGGCGTCAGAGCGGGTTTTCTCCGAGTTCTCCGGTTTCCCCCGCCACTCACTTCACCAATTACTCCATTATTACCTTTCCAATCATCGAATTCACCTGCATTTCATATCATCCTCTTCCTCACTATCATACCTGGTGCTTGACTGAGCACCTGCTTCCAGGTCTTCACTCTGTCCGGTCCATAGGTTTGTAAGTCCTAGGGGGTGTAAGTGCTACATAAGGAAAGGGTAATCAGGGAAAGAAGAAGAAAAGATTTTGACTATCTCTTTACCAGTTATGTAAAAATCATCCAGAATAAACAATACTTATGAGTACATTCCCAGAAAATTCAGTATATTTATACATCTGATATGGTTGAAAAAACTTAAACTTACGGTATTTTAATCGAAATCATTAGAACTAGACCTACCTATCAGAATATGGACTTAATTGATTTCACAAACTTGCACTACTGAGGTAATGCTCAGATTCCCAAACTTAAGCTTATAAATGGATACATAAAAGTTATTAAGTGTTTACAGCTTCCCTTTGTTGAAAGGAATAGTGTAAATGACGTTAGCACAAGGAGCTTTTTCTGGTTAATTTATGAAAAAGACATTTGTATTATGTCACTTATACTGTAAACAATTTTTCCTCAGAATTATCAGAAGTAATGCCAGAATGATTATCAATTTATCTAGAGAATTTGACTATCACGAGTTGCATTTATTACGACTATTTCACAAATTAAAAGATTATACAGCTTATGAAATGTTATTTAAATTCTGTGTTGTAATTGCTAACCCCTTAAAATGAAGCAGGCATACATACATAGCAATGTCAATAGTTGGAGTATCTGCTGTTAATTTATAATTTATCTCCATACAAAATTAGTTAAATTGATTCAGCATTAGATGCTTCACCGAAGCGAGGGTCAGCCATTTTTGACATTTAAACCTAGCGGTTCTCTCGCGTCAACGTAAGCTGTTGCGCATATAGATTGTGTAACCTAATCACAACATAAGATGAGCAGAGAAGGTGATTATAAAATTTCGTAAAAGAAAGCTAACTGACTGAAATTGGAAACTGTTATGCACATGATTGGTTGATTTTAACCAAGCCACATACGAATGAAATAGTCTCCAAAGTTGCATAATGTTAATCTGGGTCGGATAATAATGATTAATACCCATTATTAAATATGGCACCACAGTGATGGGCACTGGTGACTTATGAAGCATGCAATGAAGTGATAATTATTGGGAATGAGAACTTCCAGCCGTAAATTTAGATGCCTACCGGCATATGTCAGTTATAAGGGGTGAGGAAAACCTGGAAGAAATGTCCAGGAGATGGTCCTGGCGGGATTTGAACCGCAGACCTCTCATGTACGAGTCCGTGCCTTAACGACCTCGGCCGCGAATTTTACCGATACAACTGTAGAAGTACGAGTATGAGTGTGTGTACTTACTGGGGGCGGTAGCAGACGGAGGGGGCGGACTGTGGTTCTCAGCCGTCGTGACAGGAGTCTCTGGGACCGCAGCAGCACCAGGAAACGCTGGTTGTTCGCGAACCCTCTGCTGCTGCTGAAGAAGGGCCAGACTTAGCTCCTGTCCTGGAGTGACGGCGGATACTACTGGAGGCGGCACTACTGGGGGCGGTGGTGGTGGGGGTGGGCCCCCTGCTGGTCCTGCAGCTCCCGCGTTATACAGCATCCCCAACTCTCGTGCCTCGCTCTCTTCTTGCGCCTGCTGCCGCCTCAAGGCAACCTGCAACGTATAATCCCTGTCAATTGAAATGTGGTAAAGGGGAAAGTAACCATCACACCGAGAGCTAAGGGCAACGTTCTACACGAGCACCAAAGTAATACATTTACCATAACACGCAAACATGCGACTAGACACCCAAAAAGAAAAGAATAAACACATAAAATGAACACCTAAGTTGTTAACTCAAAGACACTATCGTTTATTACTTTCTGTTTGTCTCTCTGTGTGTGTATGTGTGTGAACAGCATAATTAAAAAATCTGATGTGTTGCACTCACATGACTTTCTCTACTCTAGTACTAACCATTCTTACAAACTCTTATTCCTATATCTTCTTCGTGTTAGTTGAGATAAACATTTTTACAACTTATCTTATTGCTTATTTCCTTGCAGGTACAAGGGGAATATTAGAATACAGTAGGCTTTGTGCGATAGTCAAATGTTTTAAAGCTTTGAGATTCTGTTCTCTTTGCACGATTAACATAAAAAATGAACAACGTTGTTGCATTTCGCTAAAGTTGCAAGTTTTCCGAAACTCACACACATAACAAGAAATATCTCCCAAATTGTTCACACTACAAGAAAATTTATTGAGACATAAATTGTGTATTTTAGCAAGATCTACATTTTTTGTATAGTACAATTTGGTCTATCTCAAACGGTTTACCAGTTATGCAAAATTCGTCCAGAGTAAATACGACTACAGGGGCTATAGCCAGAAAATTCAAGATATACATTTCATTTTTCATAAAAATATCTCAAACATATGACATTTTAATAAAAATGGTTAGAGCCATTTTCAAGAAAATCAAAAGTTTCGAAAAATCTTCCATGTAAAGGGTAGTTTAGGGAGGGGCTATTTTCTTCAAAATCTTCGTGTCGCATCCTTAAAAGACATTAAACTTAAATACCAACTTTCGTTTCTGACCGACTTTTCGTTTTTGAGCTATGCTGTCCACAGACTGACACACAGACACACACACGGACCTTTTTCTAAAAATGGTGAAATCTCGACATCGAATTTTTGGGTGGAATACAATACTTGCCCTACTTACCAGTAGAGAAAGTAAAAACGAAAAGTTGGTTAAATACCAAACTTGTTATTTAAATTCAGCATCTTCTAAGCATGTAGGCTCATATTAATTGGACGGCATATGTGGCGGCCGGTGCAACTTTGAGCTTGAAGCGTTTTATCGCGGTTGGCAAGGATAGAGTTTGGAGTTAGGAATATCATGTGCGACATTCGTTGCGGCCGTTGTTCTCTGCTGTATTTACAGAGAGAAAGCGGTTCTAGTTGTTTCTAGCACCACGCCCAGATATTTGGGTACGAACTCTGTTTCTTCTCCACATATGATGTGGTCCCTCTCTGATAACCTTCCTCCCCTTCTGAATTTCATTGCCTTTGTTTTCGCACTGTTTATTTCCATAGAGTTTTTCAGCGATGCTCCAATGTTCTCCATGGTTGCAGATGGCAAGCTTCTTAACTTTCCGAGCTTTCGCTGCTGCTGCCTTTTCTTTTCAGCGCAGGCGGTTTTCCTAGCTTTCAGATTATTTACACAAGCTGTGCTTATTATTACCTCAGATTTTCTGAATTTGCTTTTCATTTATGGTTTACTTTTAATACCAGGGAAGTTGTTGGCGGAAGACTTAGCCATTCAAAGCTTGCCCATGGTGGAGAAACCTGAATCTGACCTTCTTGGCTGTTGTGCAGTTGTGTTGTCAACGGTAGATAGATTCTTGGTCACCATGTGTGCATCTAGAACATTCTTTTATGCCTTCGTTTTCCATAAATACCTTATGGGCAGCGGATGTAATCTTAAGCCGGTGTCCCACGGTTCAACATTTTTGACCGAACTTTTTGTATCCAATGGAATTGCACACAAAAGAAACAGTGTGTGTCACAGTATGATTCATTTTGGCCCAATACAAACGACAGTTCACGTAGCAAACGTGAGAAATAAACATGGCGGACGCAAATATTAATTTAGCGATTAAGTATAGGTTTGGGATATATTTCCACGAGCCTCAGTAGGAAGAAAAGGTGTATTAGAAGTAAAAGACGTTGGTGGACACAGTCATGAGAACAGGGCACAGGTCGAGGTATATTGGGTCTACCACAAAACGTATTGAGGTTGAGGACCCAGAAAACTATTGCCACAACTCTAACGTACATACGGCTTCAAAATATACAGTGATACCAAACTCGCTAACAAAAATACCTACACTAACTTTTCTTAGAACTGTCGTCTGCCTCCATATTCGTTTTCCCCGTTCTTACCCTAATTCAAAAACGAAAATTTGGTTAAATGCCAAAAGTTCAGCACCTTAAGAGAATGCGACACGAAAAGACAAGAAAACACCCGCGTCCGAAGCTACACTTGACATGGAATATTTTTCAAAGTTTATTTTTCTCAAAAATAACTACAGACTTTGATTAAAACGCCAAATGTTAAAATATATTTATGACAAGTGAAAAGTATATACTTTTGCTAGCGTTTAACGCCCGCCTTTACTATATGCGGCACCGCAGGTGGTGACACTGATGATACATGTAATGGAAATGGAACACTGGTGGAATGAGATGGCGCGGGAAACCGGAGAACCCGGAAGAGACCCGCCTCTGCGTTGTTTTGTCCGCCACAAATCCCACATGCCATTGCCTGGAATCGAACCCGGGAGGCTTTGGTGAAAGAGGAATGGTCTAACCACCCGGCCACGGTACTGTATAAACAGTATATGTTGAATTTACTGGCAAGGTCCTCTGAAGTACCTTCATTCTGGATGACTTTTGTATAACTGGTAAATCATAAGAGATAGATCAAATCTTAGTATACAAAAAATCTCTCGTTAAAACAATTTATCTATCTCAAATGCATTTTTACTTTCTCTACTAGTAACTAGAGGAAGTATTGTATTCCACACAAAAATCTGATGTCGAGATTTCACCGGAAATATACAAAAAACATTTTTAGAAAAGAGTCCGTGTGTGTGTCTGTGTCAGTCTGTGGACAGCATAACTCAAAAACGAAAACTCGGTTAGAAACCAAAGTTGGTATTTAAGTTTATTGTCTTCCAAGGATGCGACTCGAAGATTTGGAAGAAATTTACTCCACCCTAAACTACCCATTACATGAAAAAATTTTCAAAAATTTTGATTTTCTTGAAAATGGCTCTAACGACTTTGATTAAATGTCATATGTTTGATATATTTTTATGAAAAATGAAATGTATATCTTGAATTTTCTGGCTATAGCCCCTGTAGTCGTATTTACTCCGGACGACTTTCGCATAACTGATAAACCGTTAGAGATTTTTTTGTAGAGTGAACCGTTTCGAAGATATTTCTTGTTATTTGTGTGAGTTTTGGAGAACTTATACTTGTGTCAAATGGAACATCGTCATTCGTTTGTATATGTTACGTGTGCAAAGAGAACGGAATCTCAAAGCTTTAAAAGATTTGACTATCGCTCAAAGCCTACTGTATTCTAATATTTCTCTTGCAAATGTTTAGCTCAACTAACACGAACAAGATATAGGAATAAGAGTTTGTATGCATTGTTAGTACAAAAGCAGAGAAAGTCATATGAGTCCAACACATCAGTTATTTTCCATGTCCTTTCTGAGATACCTACTCCTTGTTATTTGTTTTAATTTTAAAATATACGCTATTCATGCTTTTATCTGTTAAGCATGCGAAAAAAAATGAAATTTCAAAGCTATCATATAGCGACCAGCTCTTAAACGATTTGGTTAGCGTTTAAGCCTACTGTATCCTCCTATAGCTATTATACTATGTCTGTACAAGGAAATATATAGTAAAACGTCAGAGTTTTTATAATAATTACCATTTTATATCCGTTTCTTGAGATGTGGAGATGCAGTAATGGTATTGTTATTGACTTAGGCATGGATATTAGTGTTAGAGTGACTGGTGGGAAGGTGGGTACTATGGAGCAGACTCGAGGCCCTTTGTGGGGCTGAATGAGCAAGACCCCGACTGCCTTTGTTAACACCGGCACGCTTTCCTCGCTCACCATGTTGCTTGAGGTGGCTATCATGACTCCAACAGTATACAAAGAAATGGATGCGGGTTTTATGTTTGTGATCACTGACACAAAGTCCGGAAAAGACACGTCGTATGTGCGCGCTGATTGACGACCTCAATACTTTGCTCTCAACAATTAAATGGTCCGCCATTGTTTGCTTTTCGAGAGGACTACAAGGGCAGTATTGTTCCCAAAGCCATCATGCACGCGAGTGAGTGGCAAGCTCCAGCCCATCGACATACATACTTCTTCTCTCCCTTTATAGCAGCCATTAGCTACAAGAGGGCCAGAAAATGTGCCACAGTCGTATGGATAGGTAGGTATTACCTACCGGAATTATTGGCTGGCTGGCCACTAACATTTTATAAAGAAATGATTTGAGCACAGTGACAAATACAGGATTGCGACATGGATGTCGACTCTCTCCTATTTTATTTGATATTTATATGAATCGAATTGGTTTTAGTTGAACTCTTAGCATAGTTATAAACCATCAATTGGCTGTAATATGTGTTAAGTTTGGACTACCAGATCCTGACGTTTTCAAAACTAAATTAATAACCCCAAATACATATTTTTTGTGTAGTGAGACTTTGTCTATTTCTTATGGTTTACCAGTTATGCAAAAGTCATTCAGAATGACTACTTCTGAAGATATTCCCAAGAAATTCAACACATATTTCGTTTGTCTTAAAAATACCTTAAACAGTTGTATTTTAATCAAAATCCTTAGAGCCATTTTTCAGAGAATTAAATTTTTGGGAAATGTTCCATGTATAGGTTAGTGTGGGAGCATTTTCTTCAGTATCGTAGAACTAACTTCGGCCGTTTTTTAAACCTTCTTGCCAATTTTGGTATGAAGAGGTGTCACTAAAATTCCTAATTAAATTTGAGAAGATTCCTTCATGTATGTTGTTCCTTTATCATACAGAAAATAATTTATAAAATAATTATATAAGCTATTGAAATACGCCTAAAGTTTCGGAGAAAGCAGCCGAACTTCGGCCACGAAAGAAATATAGTGGAAAAACGAAGAACGCTTCATTGTGTTTATTTCGGCTGCTAGAAATGCATTGCTTCATGCTGTATTTGTTGTGGGACGAAAGTTGCCTTAAAACATTAAAGAAATTGAATATTAAATGCTGCATTATCTTTTCTTTACAGCTTCATCAAGAAAGAAAATAATTTTACGCAAAAATTGTTTTAAAAATAAACTTATCTGTTTGGTCATTTTAGGCGTACCCATGATTTGCTTTAAAAGATGTCATAACTGCCTGATATATTTCTGAAAATAAAGGTTTCATGTCTTATACCAAGGGATGGTTGTAGTTTCCTCACAAGCAGATTCTTCTGCACGTTGCACACATCCTATTTCTGAAAGGACAAGGAACAATTGTTTCCGTCTCAAGCGCTTTAACCCATGTTCCCAGAATTACAAAGTTCTGCAGCATAGAATCTCTGATTCTTCTCAATAAAAATCTGCATTCTCTCGTCAACAACTTTTGAGACATATCTTAAACTATTTGTGTTGAAACCTGTAGAAAAAAATCTTATTTGTTGCATTCACATGACTTTCTCTGCTCTTGTACTAACATTTACAGAAATTATCTTATTGCTTATTTATTTATATGTGCAAGGGGAATATGAGAATACAGTAGACTTTGTGCGATAGTCAAATGTTTTGAAGTTTTGAGATTCCGTCCTCTTTGCACGGTTAACATAAAAAAAAACAACAATCTTGCATTTGACGAAAATTTGTTTACCAAAATTGACATAAATAATAAGGAATATCTCCGAAATGGTTCACTCTACAAAAAAATTTAATTGTGTGTTTTAGCAAGATCTACAACTTTTGTATAGTAAGATTTGGTCTATCTCTTACGGTTTACGAGTTATTCAAAAGTCATCAAGTGTAAAGAGGACTACATGAGCTATAGCCAGGAAATTTAAAATACCTATACATTTGATTTGTCATAAAAATATCTTAAACATATGTCATTTTATTCAAAATCGTAGGAGCATTTTCAAGAAAATCAAAATTTTCCATGTAAAGGGTGGTTTAGGGTGAGGCTATTTTCTTCAAAATCTTTGTTTCGCATCCTTGAAAGACATTAAACTTAAATACCAACTTTGGTTTTTGATCGACTTTTCGTTTTTGAGTTATGCTGTTCAAAGACTGACACACGGAACTTTTTCTAAAAAATGCCTTTTTTGGATTCAGGGAGTCATAGTATTTCCGGTGAAATCTCCTTTCCTTTACTTTAAGTATCAAATAGTAGAGAAATTAAACATCTGAATGCTTAATTTTATTTAATGCTTTGAAATTCCTGAATTGATAGGTAAGTTACTGTAATACAAGCGTACCGTTTTTATTTACCTATACCTATCTACTTTTAGACTGGCCAAACAAACGCAGTTCACAAACCCTGGTCTTGTAGTAGCAAAAACAAATTATTAAGTTAACTGTAATTAATTATGTTTTTATACAATCACATAATTTTTATGTATTTGATTTAGTTAAACTATTTGAAGTCATCTGTTTCTCTAACGAGCAATCGGTGGCACAAGGAATGCCATTAAGTATTATTTCATTGGTTTCCCTTTGGGATTTTCCCTCTTGGTTGCTTTGCTTTCTCCGGAAGTTTGAATTAATGACCAGCAGTTATAACTTGTTACGCCATTAATCTAATTGCTTCATTAAATACCAACTCTCCATTATAGCGTTATTATTGCCGCTCTTTTCCACGCACCGAGCTTTATGTCTTTCAGTCGATAATTGCCCTTCCTACATTTCCTTTTAACTTTTTAAGGCTTTCTCTTCTCTTATGTGGAAAGTTATTCTTGGAGACTTATCAGCATTTCCTAAGTCCTTGGGAGTATATAAAAGTGCGCTAGCATCGAGCAGGTTTACTTTGTTATACTAAATGAGAAATGGAGGACATTTTGAAAAAGTTACGTGAATAATTTTTAACTTCTAAGTCTACAGACTTAGAATATATTCGTGCATCCTATATATACACCCTGGGTGACTGTAATAAATTAATATTCCTTTATATCAATATTTTAAGAATACCTAATCATTAGGATACAAACGTCTTAACAGCAAGTGGAGTACTTTAAAACATGTATGCTATTTTTACAAAGAACATATCAGCACTAAGTAAATACCATTGTGCATTTATTTGAAAACTAAGTTTAAGCGATCATAGGGCAAAACTTTTTAAGATGTTTTAAACTACCAAATTATTCAGTTGGAAAACCAAAGACAATTGTGACCTTTGCATCCTGTAAATCCAAGCACAAAATTTCTTTCTCAGGTTCTATATACCTTAGGATTACTCTAAGATATTCATTCTTTTACTTAGAATTTGAAAACGTTTGAAATTAGAGGGCTACCTGTGTCTCATGAACATTTCAGATCTTTTAACTGTATTTTTACGTTCTCTGTCACGTAGCTAAATAGGAAATGAAGGTATTTCATTCCACCAAAAAATTCGGTAGCGATATTTTACTGGAAACAAGTTTTGAGATCCCTTGAATCCGAAAAAAAAAGCATTTTTAGAAAAAAGTGCAGGTGGCGCGATTAAATACCAAATTTGGTATTTAAGTTTTGTATATTTTACAGCCACGTTTTAATTCCTTTAATATTTTCAGCGCAATTGAAGACAAATCGATAAACGTGCTTATGTTATATGTGAACTGATTGTCTCAGAACTTCAAGAAGTTATTTTTATAGCTACCACGTACAAAATTAAACTGAATGAACAGAAAAATAGGAAACAATACACTTATAAGCTCAGGCTCTCATCTTTAGAAACATTATTGAAAGAAATAATATTTAAGGTAAGATATTTGGCATTAAGTACAGAATATCAAAGTCAAAAACTTTAAAACAACACATATAGAAACAAACAACTGAGTTGATTAAAAAGATTCTTAAGTCATGAATTATAAATGTGAAAATAAATTTGATCTTCATTAACTTTCAATAACTGAAGGTAAGATTTATTTCCAGATCTTTGAAACAATAAATAACTGCTCAGACTACATTTAGCTAATTTTACATATTGTTGTATTTTCTCTTGGGATTCGGTAGTCTTCACATATGTAATAGGTACATAGATATTTACTAATGAAATAGCTACTGTTTTATAACAGGGTGTAGATTTCTCCTATGAATTCCAATACCAAAATTGTACTAAGTGGAAGTATCAACCTATAATAAAATTATAATTTTTGGAGGTGCAATTAAGGGACAATATTTTGATTGATTTATCTTCCTCCGCATTCTTTATGAAATTTTAATAGATGAATCTAGAGGTTTTTGATGGCAAAGCCTACTCTTCTCCCTTTATAGCTGTAATTTAGGAAATTGTCTATGATATTTCTAATAACGGACGATATTCATTGTGAAAGCTATACGTATTTCTGATTTCCATAACTTTCTCCCGACACGCTACAGGCGACAGAATATGAGTTCGTCGTAAACAAAGATAAAACAGCACAGATGATATTCTGAAGAGGGGAAATATTGAAGAGGAATGAGAACATAACGATGAGTGAACCACTAAAAATAGTAAACAGATACAAATACTTAGGCATCACTTTGTAAACAAAATTGACATACAGAAAAATTCAGCAGTTGCCATAAAAGCAATGCTATAGCATCAAAAATATCACCACACTGAAATTAATAACAGTCGATGAAACTGTTGGAAACGACAATAGCGCCAATCGTTACATATGGGATAGAAATCTACTGAGAGAAACTAAAAACAAGTGACATGGAGAAAATTGAAGAATCTATAAAAGCAAGATAAGAGTACTAGGATAGTAAATACGCACCAAACAGAATGGTGTATGCGTCGCAAGGGAAACCTTCCTGGAAGATATAATGAACAAAATGTTACTACCAAACATAGAAGCTTACAGAGAAGCGATAGCAAGAAAGAAGGCGAAGGAAAAGCAGATAGACGTCGAATTCTTCGGAACGGATGCTATGGTAAATACGGAATGGATGGAAAGCAGCCAACCACAGACACGCCATAAGAGGTCTACAATACATGGATTTCACCATCTACTGTGTACAACCAAGAATTCCACCAAGTCATGTGAAAAAAATGTGAACTCTACCACTACACCAAGTGCGAGAAAAGGACATGCTCCCTAAATGAACTCATAAAAGACAACAAATAAACTAAAGCATTAAGCGTTATTTATTTATTTATTATTAACCTTCTCCCGATGTCTTCCAAATGATGTAACTACAATTGTCTGTAAAAAGAAAGAATTATCAGAATGGTGGGGTAATTTGTTGATAATCATAGTAGATGAAACGTTGAACGTTTGTGAATTTAGGTTCCCACAGTTATTTAATAATATTAAGACTAAAGTTTCCATACAAGTAATTTCTAAAATGAGCACCAGTGACAAAAACTGACTGGTACGCAGATTCTTTACTCTCAGGCTACCAACTTAGACATTTTGGAAATGACACACATCTACAACCTTGTAGAGAAATATTATTTACGCTTGTTAGTTATAAATACCGATTGAGTACTTCCTGATGTGACACCCAACACAATTTTCCCCGTTTATATAGGTAATTTGATATCACAGGAAATACAGCAAACTTTATTGCAGAAATATTAAGTGGTTATGGTATCCAGAAACGCAATTACCTACATACATCCGTAAAACTAGAATAAAGCTTACTCTGAGTATACACGTACATCTGCGTATTTGAATAAAATTTAATTAAGAAAACAAGTATTTCATACATAACGTACCTACTTTTATCACCTGAAACCGTTGTATCCTGTTTTACTGTGTCTTTTTCTTAGCTACTAAATGGTGACCGTTTATACGTAGGTAGGTATAGTTGTATTTCTAGGAATTAAATATTCGCGTTTTTCGTTTTTAGTTTACGTACTTTTTTTACATTAACAGAAACAAAGCCATTTAAAAAAAATCAAAATTTTTGAAAAATTTTCCATATAAGGGTAGTTTAGGGTGGGGCTATTTTCTTCAAAATCTTCGTATCGCATTCGAGAAAGACTTAAACTTAAATACCAACTTTTGGTTTTTGAGTTATGCTGTCCACAGACTGACAGATACACAGACACACACATTCAAGGGGCCTCAAAACATACCTATTACTGGTGAAATCTCGACATGGAATTACAATACTTCCTCTACTTACTATTCGTAGTACAGAAAGTAAGAAGAAAAGAAAATGAACACGTGTAACTTAGTAGTACGGTAATATTTAACCGATTTTGATGTTTATTTTGGTACTGAAAAACCCAGTTCATTCTGACGAACATTGCACTTGTAATTTCATTTTATCATCATGAACAAGTTCATTTTAGGTCATGTGGCCTGTAACAATAAACCTAGCGAGGATGGTGTTGGTCTTTCCACTATTGTTTTGGTCTGCCTTGGTCCCTCTGACCAGTTGGAACGTACTGGAATGGGAGTCTAGTTTTTTCCATTCTCATCAAATGATTTTTCCATTCTCGTTGGTATTTTTCTATCTCCTCAGTCAAACTTGGTTTTCTCTGACGTCCGTATTCCTTTGGTGGTCCAATCTAGTAACTCCTAACAGTGATCGCATTTGGGCTACTTCAAGTTTGTGTGAATTTCTGTTATTTAAAATCCGAATTTCACTTCTGTGCCTGAGGGCAGCTTTTGATGTGATATTATGTAGTCTTAGTTTTGTTTCGGTCGTCATCTGTTTGCCAAAATGTCTCCTTATTACCCCGTTTAACTTATATTTTTGTAATTTTGTATTAATATCACTCTTGTAATCTGCAGATACAAATATCATTTTATAAATTATTAAAATATTAAAGAATATTGTACTTGATTACGAACATACCTACTGGAATTATAAAAGAACATGTTTGTGAAGAAGGTCTTAACTTTAAACTGAGAATCCATGGAGTAAAAAAAACATTGTTGTTACTCCATAGAGTAAAAATAGTTGCTGCACTTGCAGAAAACAAAAGCTAGTTACATTTTATTGTAAGCAATATCCATGAATAACACTTCAGCAAACAAAATGCAGCGTTTAAATACATGTACTGAAACATTGTCACAAGCTCTGAGTAAACTTTATTCTAATTGTAGAGTATACTGAAGTTTCTGGAAGCCAAAACCTAGTGCTCCCTATGTAAGAAGGGATTCCCTTGTATTTCTTGTGTAATCAACTTCCTTAACAAGGCATTCTAAATAATTGTATTAAGAGAAAACACTGTTAACATTAGAAACCAGTAAACTAATTGTATACATTATGATATTTATTTAGCAAATGCATTGAAATTGACATGTAGTAGTTTAACAGCATTAATTTTTCAGTTATTACTTACATTTTAATAAGAAAATATTGATAAATATTATTTATATTTTCTTGAAGTTATTGCTAATTTAATGTGTTACGACTAATTTTATATCATTGTAATTTTTTCAAAAAGCATGTTGTACTTTGTCCTCTTGGCACCCTCAAATGAGGAAAATGTATAAAAATAAGAAAATTAAAGGTTTCTTCATTATTTGAAAATGATATAGGCATATTTTGTGTTAATGCGACCAAAGAGAAGGTAGGTATAAAGGTTTAAACAGTTATAATCATGTAAAAAGTTACTGGAGGACTGTTCCACTGCCAATGGGTGCTTGTACGCTATGTAACGTTTCCAGAACTTGGTAGACTGTCGGGGAGAGGTCCAAGAAGTCAGGCGTTCCTCGATATTTCATATTCATTTGTGTGAAGCTTCAAGTACCAACATAAAGGTAGGCATTAATAACCTCTTTTATACAAGTAAACTATGAAATGGAATTTTATGCATCTACTTTTACACTAAAAGTGAAAAATTAATCAATACCCATTATAGATATGCAATGCGTGTTAGCTACACAAAGATTAATAATGCAGGTATAGTATTTTTATTTCAAAATAGAGAATGGTAAAAATGATAATTATTATAAATTAGTGTTAAAAACTTGAAGAATGAGGGAGGAACGGAGATAAAAATTATATATCACAAATAGGTTTCCCTTGACAAAATACAGGTTACTAAAATAGTCAACCCACAAAATAAAATCGCTTTTAACGCTATTTTTATACCTACAGCTTGAAGTAAATGTTTATAAATCAGCTAGCTGGTTTACCCAGTATTGCATAAGTGGTTTTTTAAAATCTTGATGAAGTATCACTTAATTTCGATTACGTCACTGAGTATTTTGTACTAAATTCGTGCAGTTTTCAAGAGATTTTTTCTAATAATCCCTCTTTACTTCTTAGGAGTAATGTAATTTCCTAAAGTGCCCCTGATATTCCTAATAACGGACGAAAAATCCTCAGAATATTCACTGAAACGATATGAAATATCGATGAATGCTGTACTTCTAATATTCTTGTAAGCACCTTTTAGCGATGGAGTCATTGGAATAATCGAGTAATATTTAGCTAATCACAACACTTCTCCAATACCTAAAGAAGTAGAGGAAGCAATGCTTTTTGCCGAAAAATTCGATGTCGAGTTTTCACTGTCGAGATTCCCTGATATAAATCACTTTTATAAAAAGGTGTGTCTGTCTCTAAGAATACGACACAAAAGCTTTCACGAAAATCCTCCAATCCAAACTTTCCTTCGTATGGAAACATTTTCGTTATTTTTAATTTTCTCAAACCTGGCTGTAACAATTTTTATTAAAATACAATATGTATTTTAATATATTTTAATGATACAAATAGGTAAAAGACATTGTTGAATTTTCTGGAAATAGCCTGGGTAGATCCCATTCTAAATGACTTTTGTATACCTTAACTGGTAAACCATAAACGATACACAAGCTCCTTCTACACAAGTAAATAACAATAATGTGGTTAACCATTTCCAAGATGTTATTTGCTTTTTTATTTTAATGTTGAAATAATTACACCTTTATGAAATATTAAGTCTTGTTTATTTTTTCTTATGCGTGCAAGGAGTAGACATGGAATTTCAAAGCATATAATAGGTAACGGTTTGCTTTTAAAATTTTCATTATCTGTACTGTATTCTTTTTCTACAACTGCAACGAAATGAGTAAATGTGTAATGAGATTTTTTACTTTTGCAGCCCGTCTTTGGCCCATAGTTAACATAAACGCTCCGCAGTTTTCACATAAAAAACCTAGGCAGATGTGTGAAACATCTTTTGATTTTTCTGGACTTAATAAACTCTCAGCATCCCATATTTTCAGTAAATTTATCATTACCTTCTATTTTGTTCTATAGGTAATGTTGAAACAAATGAAAACCTGCTTAGCAGTCATATTACCTCATTATACATTATAATTTTACATTTAGTAAATGTGTTAATCATTTTTACATATTTTAATGCTAAAGTTGCATAAAAGTTGCATGTAACACTTGTATAACTTTTGATTGTGACACTCGTAACGTAATAAATCAAAATTGCTTTGTCATATTTTATTAGACATCAAGAAAAAAAAATCTGATGTGTTGCACTCACATGACTTTCTCTACTCTTGTACTAACCATTCTTACAAACTCTTATTCCTATATCTTCTTCGTGTTAGTTAAAATAAACATTTGTACAAATTATCTTACTGCTTATTTCCTTGTAGGTACAAGGGGAATATTAGAATACAGCAGGCTTTGAGCGATAGTCAAATCTTTTAAAGCTTTGAGATTCCGTTCTCTTTGTACACGTAACATATAAAAAAATGAACAACGATGACCCATTTCACGAAGTTCTGTTTTCCGAAACTCACACACATAACAAGGAATATCTCCGAAATGGTTCACCCTACAAGAAAATTTATTGAGACATAAATTGTGTATTTTAGCAAGATCTACATTTTTTATACAGTATAATTTGGTCTGTCTCTAACGGTTTACCAGTTATGCAAAAGTCGTCCAGAGTAAATACGACTACAAGGGGCTATAGCCAGAAAATTCAAGATATACATTTCATTTGTCATCAAAATATCTCAAACATATGGCATTTTAATCAAAATCGTTAGAGCCATTTTCAAGAAAATCAAAATTTTCGAAAAATCTTCCATGTAAAGGGTAGTTTAGGCTGGGGCTATTTTCTTCAAAATCTTCGTGTCGCATCCTTGAAAGGCATTAAACTTAAATACCAACTTTGGTTTTTAACCGACTTTTCGTTTTTGAGTTATGCTATCCACACATACACACACACACACACGGACCTTTTTCTAAAAATGCTTTTTTTTGGATTCAGGGGGCCTCAAAACATGTATTTCCGGTGATATCTCGACATCGAATTTTTGGGTGGAATACAATACTTCCCCTACTTACCAGTAGAGAAAGTAAAAATGAATCCTCATTGTGAACAAATGAAAAGCTGCATCTAAATTATATGGGCAAAGCCTTCTTATCCAGTCTTTTGTTAATGAATTTTGCAATACTTGAAGTGAGTTGAATCGCTTCTTAATGTTAACAACATGTCCAATTGCACATTTAATATTTCAATCAATAAATAGTTCATACGCTTGTATATTTTGCTAAGGATTCATTAATAAGTTATTTTAGGTTACTATGTTGTTGGGAGTTCCATCATTTCCTACTGGTACCGTAAGTATTAATTACCAGTTTTAGCCTTGTTGCTATGGGAATTGATAACTGAATTGCAAATTTAGCTTACACTGCCAAATATGTGTTAACAATGATTAACTTACGTATCAAGTATTGCAAAAATAACTATTTTGACTCCATATTGTGCATTAAGGTTGTGTTGTTGTATGCATCATTTCTAAGGTTACTAGTTTAATGACTAGTAACAATAGAAGGGCTTTTTCAATAGAAGGATTGTTCACTGAAATGAGTGTGAAGATTTTTTGAGAAGCTGTCGTAAGAATAATAGCATACAGTTATAAAACATTCTGAACGGATGTTTTCTTCCAACACATATACTACCTATACTAGTTGTACCGCTGCTGACAATATCCTCAGTTTAATGTTGTACCTATTTTCATTGTTTCATTTCTTATAGATACTTGAGTGTAACCCTACTTCTTCTTAACACAGGCTGCATATCTGCATTTTAAATATCTCCGCCTTGTGTTCCGGTGTGCTCCATAGCTTTCGCTGCCTCTTCACCACAGTCTAATTCCCTAGGTCCCTGCTTCAAATCCTACGCAGGGCAATGTATTTTTGCAAGCGTAAAAATCCTTTCTCTGGAAGGAAAGTAAAGCCGGTGGTCCCATGTCTTTTGTTTACGCAACGTAGAAGAATTTCAGTCCTAATAAAGAGACCTCTGAGAAAATTAAGACTTCTTTGAAGCCCAATACATTACTGGACGCTGAGAACTGCAGCAGTTGAAAAGCTTCCATAAAATATAAACTCAATTTCACTCTCTTCACCGCAATTATCACTGCGTTTCCATGGGGAATTGAAATAAATTTGAGTCCCTTTCCATTCTCAACACGACCCACGTTTCCACGTTAAATTCAATCCGGTATAAGATCGATTTGGATACGCAAGGCTCGTGCATAACTAATTGAAGCTTTTATGTTGGTCACTTGATTTATAAACCGTTAAAAAACCGTTGATTTTGAGGTCAGCGAAGTTTTTTTAGAAGAATATATTACGGTATTAAAGTACTTACTATTTTAAGTCGCACTTGGGGTATTTATCTCTGATGTGAGATTCCCTTGTGGTCTAACCGGGAAAGTACGAATCGGCTGGGGAATTTAATGTTATACTGGCAAGTTGGTAATGGTAGCTTAGTGGTTAGAGCAGTCGCTCGATAAGGGGAAGATCCGTGGTTCAAATCCCGGCTATGGTATTGAATTTTTCACACCTGATTCCACTTTTTACATATTATAGAAACAATAAAAGTGGCTTTGTTGGTTTGTTTTATAACACCACTTTCACTAAGAAAACAAAATGACGAGCATACAGTATGTTACGAGTAGCTACAGCAAAAGTTATAATTTTTGTGGATTCAAATCGATTTGTATCCAGTAGGTGTTTCCATGCAACACAATTTCGATCTGATCCCGCTTCTAAGAGGATCGGAGTCAAGGATTCAGTTCGATCTGAATCTGCGCTTCTATACAGTATTCAATCCGGAACGAGAACTCAAATCGATTTCAACTCGCCATAGGAACGTAGTGAATAAGAGTGAAGTAGTTTCTTACAAATACAACCATTAGGTCATCTGTACTTAGATAAAAATTACGTTGGAGTCTTCTTGTGAATTTTCCGCCGTTCTGAGCAGGATCTGAGACGGTCGAGACGGTCGAGGTCTTAATCTTGCAGTTTATCACTCGAAGATACATTTTGATAACAATTTATAAAACTCTGATGTGTACATTCACATAACTTTCTACCCAGTCTTCAAAAGTTTATTCTTCTATCTACCTCCTGTTGATTGCGATAACTATTTGTAAAAATGGTTTTATTTGATATTATCTTTCATTATGTCAAGTCTCAAATCAACAGCGATTTTAATAGGCGTATCTAATACTATTGTGATTTTTTCGTTTGCCAATTTCCTACTTATCTGTAGTGCAGATAAGAACAAAACTCATACTAATCTGTTTGCTCTGTCTCATTGCATCATTTCGAAATGTGCTCCAGAAATTAACGTTGTAAAATAAAGCAGATAAATGAGTAAACAGTATCTTTATACCTTTAATTTTCATTTGAAGTAAAATGTTAGGCATTTTCCCCCATTCACTCTACATATTTCCTTATAGGTTCAACGACAGTACGAGAACAGGTTTTAGCGATAGTCACTACACGATGACTTTGAAATTCACTTCTCTTTTGCATAAAAAACGAATAACTCATCGCCACTTGAAAAAAGCATAAACTTTGGAAAGTTCAAACCAATAACAACAAATAGGCATCTAGGACATGGTTGAGTAAAAACAATTATTTGACATAAAATGTGTTTTAACGAGATATATTTTGTTTGAGTAGTAAGTTTTTTGTCTGTCTTTTATGCTTTACCAGTTATATAAAATGTATCCAAAATGAAATTCCAAGAAAACAACGTATTTATATTGCTATTCTGATGAAAATCATTAGATATTTTTGAGAAAAACAAAATTTTTAAAAACATAGTCCATGTATAGGGTAGCTTGGGTAGGAGATTTTCTTCAGAATCTTCATGTAGAATTCTTGGAAGATGGAAAACTTATGCACCTATTTATCAGATTTTTCGTTTGTGTGTTCTTCGCACACGCACGCGCGCGCGCGCGCGCACACACACACACACACACACACACACACACACACACTTACACATTCAGAAGAGGGATAACATTATGTCAGTGGGCGATATACAAACCTATTCTTATAGTTTAGACATGTCTACCCTGGCAATTCAAATAGTGGCACCAAACAGTGAAAGAGCATGCGCAGTGGCGTTCTGAACACTGATGAAGGTTAGAAATCGGCTGCTGAAGTAAAGTGCTTTATCAAAAGCAGATGCAAATGTGTATCCAAGGGACAGCTCTGTGTAAGAGAGCAAAATATTGCCTTTCTGTAGGTAATAATTATACCTAAGTTATTTCTGTACAGTAATAAGATCAAATGCAATGGAAGCGATGTCTCAACTTCCCTGTCTCAGTTCGTAAACGGCTAATGAACTGAAAAAGCCTTACAGAGTCTGCAAACTAAAATATATAAACACATGGAGTCATAAAAGAACATAATTGCAAAGAAGGCTTTGAATTTTTTTTTTTTTTTTTTCTTTGGAAATGCCATGAAGTAGTAAATAGCCCACAGAAAAGACATAAATTAAAACAAACCGCATAAGTACTTCTGATATACCTAGATGGTCAAGATTTATTAGCCAAGAAAACAGACACAAAACTAAGATAATCCGAGTCTATTATTAGCTACGTCTGCTAAAACTAGATATCCTTATCTACATTTTATTCAAATACTGCACACCTAAGTAAGCTTTAGAGAAATTTTTATTCGTAGATGTAAGTATGCAATGCAGCTTTTGGTTGCCAAAACCTTTTTATAATGCTTACCTGCTTTTTCAAGAAAAGATTGCTCTATTTCCTTCATACGTTTTAATCAGATTAATTACTAAGACGTGTTAAATAATTGTATAAAGAGGAGAATTGTCACACCAGAAACAGTTCAACCTATATTTATAATGAAATCAATATATTCTTAGGTTTACTTTCTAAGATGTTTAAATTTATGGCTGGAGAAAGGAATTTGTAGGTATATTCACCAGTTTCGTTCTTGTTTCGTTGAATACGCTCTTAGGAGCTTCTACATTATATGAAAACAGAGCGCTTGTGTAATTAAGGTATTACTGTGCGACTAAATATAGCTACAAATTGCACCCATTGTCACTATTTAAAAACTATTCTACCATTTAGATCATTCCTTCATTGTTGAACCTGGAGCACTGTCTGTAGAAGATTAATGAAATAGAACTGCCACAACAACCACGTAATTTCATAGTTATTTCCTTGAATTTCATGAACTTTTTCGTTCGCTATTAGAAATACTACAAGGATTTTTAGAAATAGCAATTCTAAGTGGCAAAAGGAAGAATTTAGTGATAAATCTAAGTGTTGTGCAATAATTTCTTAAATAATATGGTTGAAGGCGAATAAAAATGTCATCATTCGAGAATTATAAAGCAATTTATGTTCTAAATAAGAGAAAAGTGATTAAAAACGTCAATATATAAGAATACAGATCTGAGCTAATTAGACAGTTAACTTCTTAGAAAACACTCAAGAAAATTGAATATACCACTAATTTTGAAATTCGTGATTGTTGGAAAGTAGGTAATTATTGTGCTTTGAAGTCTATTGCCAACTGTCCCACAACTGTGTCAGAAAGTGTGCATCTAAAGCCAAGTTTTCACACAGATTATGTATTATGTATAGAAATAACTTTACGAAGGAATTTAAAGACAAACTGAAACAAATACAAATGAAGCGAAAGTCTGAACAAAAATTTAGGAACTCGCTGCATAAATCCCCTAATCCAGGTTACCGTTTTTCTAAGCCCTTGTTGTTATACGTATACAGAATTAAAATATTCTAATAGTGATGTAAACAAGCTGAGTAAATCTTGAAAACAAATATAATACAATATCCTGAATCCTTAAACATTTATCACAAGTAGTTCGCAAGGTAATTTATATAGGTATAGTAAATTAATTTTGTTGATTTAAAACAGTTCTTAATCTAGTATTGTGGGTAAAACAATCTATTTACGTTTGAGAAACATTCAATCTGAATAGCTATAACTATGTTATTTAATTCAAATAACTTTATATATGTACGTAAATGTGAAATTGCATTTCAATGAATAACTTCACTTTGAGCAAGTAGATTTTAATTTAATTTAAATATTAAATCAAGTCTTAACCTCTACTTTTAGTTCATTTCCATGGCTTTAAATTCAGAACATTATATAGTTAACATTTGTTTCGAAGGTTTTCTTGAAGCACATACGCAGGAATCTATCAGTTTTGTTTATCAATTTGTCAAAGAATTAAAAGAGGGGGCAGATATTTTACAGAACATTAAGAAAATGCTCATATGGCTACGAACACCTTCAAATTGTTTCTTACGACTCCTTGAAATATGATAATTGTTGGAAATAAGAGGCTATTTAAGTAATATAGTATTGAGTTTCTTAGAAGATGGTTATCTAGTGATAAAGAATGATCGGGAATCACCTGAGCAGCCATGACCCGCTGACGTTCGGCGATGAGCGTGCATTTGGCGCAGACGCAGTCTCTCCATCGGCAATAGCGCTTGTGACCCTTGAGCGCGGAGACGACCCCGTGGTTCCGACATCGGGCACACTTGGGTGTCCGCTGGTACCTCTCCGTGGCCCGCAGGAAGAATGCTGGAGGAATAGCCCCCAAAACGGGGTGCTGGGACATCAACGCTGACACATCCATTCCGCTAGGAAGGCTCATAATTGCTCCATTACAGTCCTGAAATCTCCCACTTAGCGTTCCTTAATATTCTGTCACTGTTACCATTGTCTATCACTCGTTTCGCTTTTGTTTCCTTACAGCCATTACATACCGCTGGTGCTCAACAAATGAACAACGTTACACAACCGGCAACTGTCTCTGTGGTTACTAACCTCCAAAGTTTATTCACGTGGTTTTAAATTCGCACTGTTAACGTCTGTAGGTTAGTTACGATGAACCAACTATTGCTGTTCGCTAACTAGTACGATGTGACGTAATGTGACACACGCTGTAACACAGTCTTCTGTTCGGCAACGAAGAGCGAAGATGATGCAGCTGCGTGGGAGTTGATGTGGATACAAGGCAAAAACTGGCAGCTGTAGCAGATTCGTGGCGCATCCGTGGTTGCGCCGGACGGGTTTTGGAGGGGCGAAAAGAGGGGAATGTTACACTGTATCGGGTTGGCTCCCCCGATCCCTTTCCACGTCGTTATTCGGTGATACTTGACGAATAGGAGGAAACGGTCACATGTTGCCAGTCGAAATTATCCACTCCTTGTGTTACATTCTTTGCACGATGATGAGGATGACGATCGCCACGGCGGGAGAGGGGATGGCGTGGTGGGAAGTTTTACTCTTGCCAATAGACGAAGCCGTAGGAGAGTGCGCATGTTGCTTGGCCCCGCCCCTCGTCACGCCGCACTGTTACACAGTTGGCTGAGCTCAACAACGGCCCAGGTAACTTTGATAACACTAAACATAGGGGAGGAGTACTTCAATTGAAACCGGAAAGAATCTGTCCATCAGTTAGTTACCAGACCTGCATATTTACCTCGAGTGGGATGCGACCACCTTTTGTTTCTTAGAAGGGAAGGGGTTACTGAGGGCATTACAACCTTTGAAATAGGGGAGGGATTATTGTTAATGATACAATAACCATTAAACATCTTATGTGTACATTCACACGACTTTCTCTACTCACTCTTGAACAAGCTATTCTTAAAAGTGCTTATTCTTCTATCTAATTAATGTTAATCGAAACAAAGACTTGTAGAAATGAGTTTATTACACATTTCCTTTAGGAGATAATATAGTAAACTTACGTCATCTTTTAAGAGCCATTGCTTTGTCTTTGAAATTTCATTCTCTTTGCAAGTTTTGGCCACAAAATGTCTTCCCATTTGAAAAAAGTATAAACATTGGAAAATTAAAACAGATAACAAGGAATATCTCGGCAATAGTTTACTCCACAAAAAATGTAATTGTGTTTCTACAAGAACTACATTTTTTGTGCAGTAAGACTTTGTCTAGCTCGTATGATTTATTAGTTATGCAAAAGTCATCAAGAATGAAGAAGACTTTGGAGGACATTCTCAGAAAATTCAAGATATGTGTTTAATTTGCCACAAAAATGTCTTAAACATAGTGTATCTGAATCAAAATCGTTAGTCATTTTTGTGAACATTAAAATTTTCGAAAAATGTTCCATGTAAAAGGTAGCCTGGGGTAGGAATTTTTTTGATCTTCGTCGTATTCCTTGGAAGATGCTGAACTTAAATCCAAGTTTGGTATTTAATCGACTTTACGTTTTTGAGTTAATTATCCTGTTCACAGATAGATGCACCGGTACACACACTCGCTTTTTAATTCAGGGGCCTCAAAACATGTATTTCTGGTGAAATTTCGGTATAGAATTTGTGGGTAAAATGCAATAGGTGCTTCCCTTACTTCTATACCTATCTACAGAAAATAAAATTTCCTTTCATGAACACCTTTATTGTATCTTCTTCGTGTTAGTTAAGATAAACATTTGTACAAATTATCTTACTGCTTATTTCCTTGTAGGTACAAGGGGAATGTGGGAATACAGTAGGCTTTGAGCGATAATTAACTCTTTTAAAGCGTTGAGATTCCGTTCTCTTTGCACGCTTAACATATAAAAAATGAACAACGATGTTCCATTTCACGAAAGTTCTGTTTTCCAAAATTGACATAAATAACAAGGAATATCTCCGAAATGGTTCACTACAAAAAATGTTATTTAGACATAAATTATGTGTTTAGTGAGATCTGCATTTTAGTGTAGTAAGATTTTGTCTCTCTCTTACGGTTTACGGTTCTGACTTGGGGCCCAAATGACCAAGTTGTCGACGGGCCCTTAAACATCACTCACTCACTCTTACGGTTTACGAGTTATTCAAAACTCATCCAGAGTAAACAGGACTATATAGGTTATAGCCAGAAAATTCAAAATATACATCTCATTTCTCATACAAATATGTTAAACATATGGCATTTTAATCAAAATCGTTAGAGCCATTTTCAAGAAAATAAAAGCGCACAACTTGAGTTCGCAGTTATTGCCAACGATGCAGCAGTGTAAAAAGCTTGCAGAAATGATTAAGAACCCCAGTGAGATGGCAGTCAATGCCAACATGCGTTTCATAGAATTCTGGTTGCTACACTCTGATCATAAAATTGCATGTATCGACATTTGCTTTAACTGAGCAAGAGCATCTATCGAGTTTTGAAAAAACTGCTAATATTCCCCAGCTTCTACACAGGACACAAATCGAATTTTGCAAAATCTGATTTCACAGAACGATGCAAAAGGTGAAAATTATGCCGATACTATATATAACTCAATTTCGTAAAATTTTCCATCTATCGTGTTTTGAAAAAACGCTCTTCAATTTGCGGATTTTAGAAATTTCACTGAAAGGTACCTACCTACCCGAAACACAAATCCACATACCTGTAGTGTAAGATTCATAATTGTTAATCCATCTACCTCAAATTTTGATCAGACCATTAGTAAGTGTGCAATACAAATGCCATTAAGATTGGTTGCTGCATCTTGGACTATTTTCGATAAATAGGTACATTTTGCCCTTACGTTTATGGAACCACTGAACATTTGTCACTTCAATTTAAGGCTTTTAAAAATAATATAAAAATCTGACTTTTTTTGGCAAATATGTGTTTGTGTATAAAAATATAAAATATACAACATTTTTCTTCACGACTTAAATTGACACAGAGAATATTTAATTATTTTTTTACTTGATCTATAAGAAGTGCAGATCAATATGCTACTGGTTTAACATTCGTAAAAATTCATTGAAACTGCTTCTCAAATAGTTTTTATACCACAAAATACTCATTAAAAGGTTTCGGAGAAGCTGCAATTTAAGGCAACGTATCTATAACAATTAAAATATCCACTAGTTTCTGCTTATTGCTTTGAATCTTTTTCCACACACTCAGAATATAAAATATATGTATAGTATACACAAAATGTCAATGTCCTATGTGAAACCGTTTTTAAATTATTAATATATTTATTAATAGTAAATCAGTTTTTGATATGCTAATGTGAAATGATCCTTTGACTCTGCAGTTTATTGTATCTCTCCTAAATTTTTAATTTGAGCTCACTATACAGATATAAAACATCTGATGTGTTGCACTCACATGACTTTCTCTACTCTTGTACTAACCATTCTTACAAACTCTTATTCCTTTATCTTCTTCGTGTTAGTTGAGATAAACATTTGCACAAATTATCTTATTGCTTATTTCCTTGTAGGTGCAAGGCGAATATTAGAATACAGTAGGCTTTGTGCGATAGTCAAATGCTTTAAAGCTTTGAGATTCTGTTGTCTTTGCACACTTAAAATATAAAAAAATGAACAACGATGACCCATTTCACGAAAGTTCTAAGTTTTCCGAAACTCATACACATAACAAGGAATATCTCCGAAATGGTTCACCCTACAAGAAAATTTATTGAGACATAAATTGTGTATTTTAGCAAGATCTACATTTTTTCTATAGTATGATTAGGTCTATCTCTAACGGTTTACCAGTTATGCAAAAGTCGTCCAGAGTAAATACGACTACAGGGGCTATAGCCAGAAAATTCAAGATATACATTTCATTTGTCATAAAAAATATCTCAAAGATATGGCATTTTAATCAAAATCGTTAGAGCCATTTTCAAGAAAATCAAAATTTTCGAAAAATGTTCCATGTAAAGGGTAGCGTAGGGTGGGGCTATTTTCTTCAAAATCTTCGTGTCGCATCCTTGAAAGACATTAAACTTAAATACCAGCTTTGGTTTTTAACCAAATTTTCGTTTTTGAGTTATGCTGTCCACAGACTGACAGACACACAGACACGGACCTTTCTCTAAAAATGCTTTATTTCTTCTTTTTTTTCAGGGGGCCTCAAAACATATATTTCCCCTGCTTACCAGTAGAGAAAGTAAAAATTGTCGTACAGCCATTGCCTAAATTTAATTAGTTTAAGAGAAAAATGTTTTCTTTATAATTTATCGATTTTCAGCACAATTATTAAATGTTTTCTAACTAGTGCAGAACACATTTTAATACCTTAATCTCTGAAGCTCTCCTGAGATTTTCAAGCTAATACGTTAAAAACTGGGGTCCAGGAACATTTTTAATAGTGAAAAATGCTGAAAGAAAAGAAAAGAATTGAGAAAAGTATATTTTAAGGTTTAATAACATGTTTTGCTACTTTATCTATATCCAATCAACTTAAAATTCCCCAGCACCATATGTGGGGCCCTCTGCTGCTTTCTTCTAGGCTTCAGTTGCAGTTTTTGAGAATTTTAAGTTTGCTTGGTCGTTTCTTAGCATGAAAACTTTCCTTTCGCCTTTAGAAATGTGCCTATTGTTCTTAGCCAACCTCTAAACTACGCACTTCCGCTAATTTGTACACCAAACTCATGAGGTTTCTCCTTATTACGGTTTTACTATAAACTACCCAATAACTTAAAATCGATTAAATATCTGAACAGTGTCTAATATACCAGGTGACCCGTCTCATCCGTCTTTGGCGTATTATGTAGGTGTCCCTTCGTGCGTTAAAACAATTGCAGTCATAGAAACGGCAGTGGCGTGAGCGATCTTCCTTCTGCCTCTCAGTGAAGACGAGAGATGAGAGGTAGTTCCCAGGTTGAACTATTGTGTGTAGTCCGTGAATATAAACAGTTGAAAGGTTCTGAGAATATTTTCCACGTTACTTACAGGGACTTCACTTTCCACTCACTCCTATTATTATTATTATTATTATTATTATTATTATTATTATTATTATTATGATCATCATCATCATCACCATCACCGCCACCACCACCGCCACCGCTACCGCCACCGCCACCGCCACCACCACCGCCACCGCCACCACCACCACCATCACCACCACCACCACCAGCACCATCACCATCACCACCATCACCATCACCATCACCATCACCATCACCATCACCATCACCATCACCACCACCACCACCACCACCAGCACCAGCACCAGCACCACCATCACCATCACCACCACCATCACCATCACCATCACCATCACCATCACCACCACCACCACCACCATCACCACCACCACCATCACCATCACCACCACCACCAGCACCACCACCACCATCACCACCACCATCACCACCATCACCACCACCACCATCACCATCACCACCACCACCAGCACCACCACCACCATCACCACCACCATCACCATCACCATCACCACCACCATCACCACCACCACCATCACCATCACCATCACCATCACCACCAGCACCACCACCATCACCATCACCTCCATCACCATCACCATCACCACCATCACCTCCACCAGCACCCCCACCACCATCACCACCACCATCACCACCACCATCCCCACCACCATCACCATCACCATCACCATCACCATCACCACCATCACCATCACCATCACCACCACCAGCACCACCATCACCATCATCACCATCACCATCACCATCACCACCACCACCTCCATCATCATCATCATCATCATCATCATCATCATCATTATTATTCCGAAAATGTGACAATGTATTCCATATATGTATTGAAAATTTCAGCTCTCTGCCTCCCATACTTTCTGGGGAAAAGGTTTAATTTACATCTTTTAAGAGTAAATTTTATTTTTCTGCTGGATAAAACAATTTTATAGACTGAGCCACATAAGCAATCAATGTATATGACTATTTGAAGTAATTGTCATGATGTACCTATAGAATAATTCATGAACATTTCAGGAAGAACCATTCAGAACTTTAAGAGCAATGGTAATTTAACTTAAGGTGTAATTTCTATATGTTCCGACCACCTTGTTTCCTTAAATTGTTGATTCACTTCAACAATACGATACACAAAGTTACTCGCGCGAGTTTTTCGAATATGAGTGAGTGGGGTTTAAGGGCCCGTCGACAACGAGGTAATTTGGGCCTTTCGAATGTATAAACACGATGGTTGCATATGTGTCAGGCACCATCAATGGGCTCCAATTCATAATACAATATGTTCCTCTTACAAGAATGTGACAGTAATGTTATCTGAGAAATACTACGGCTAGACTTTCAACATATCAACAAGACTTGGGTACTTTAGAAAACATATTCTCTTGTGTTAACAATGCTGGAATAGTAAGGTGCGGAATATAATTAATGTACGAGCAGATAGATCCATTTATGACATCATTGTGAGGTGCCTCGTCCCCCTTACCCTTCTAGAGGGCAAAACACCCCGCAAACATTTTCTCGTTAGAGGCCTACAGCAAATGTAACCAATAGCTAATTAATGGTATAATAAGAGTTTGGGAAACGAAAGAAGTAGGCATGTACATAGAACGCCTAAGATAATGTCACTGCACCTCGCGTTTACGTCACGTTATTTATCATACCTACACAAAGCCTTGACCATTTCATCGGTTGCTTTAGACCACGCTGCAAGGTGCATAGAAGCATAGCATAGAAACTAAATACTTGTTTAGGCTTTTGACCGTATTGGCTAAAAGAGAAAGAGGGAGTGAGTGCATTCAGTTTGTCATGATTAATTATAGGTATTATAGCTGAATTATTATTATTATTATTATTATTATTATTATTATTATTATTATTATTATTATTATTATTATTATTATTATTATTATTATTATTATTATTATTATTATTATTATTATTATTATTATTATTATTATTATTATTATTATTATTATTATTATTATTATTATTATTATATTACAACTAAACAGTAGAATATGACTGTAAATGTCTAGTGTAAATTTAACACAAATTCAATTCTTATCTGACAAATTTCAGTAAGCTTTGATTGTATTTCCATTATCCCCTTTGCTGTTGTTTGTTTGTTTCTTTTTTGTTCCTGTATATAATGAGTTTTTATGTGCTCATTCTGTATATTTATTGACAATGCTTTGTACATCACAATTGACATGTTCAATGTTCACCAGCCTCCATGGCTACTTGTGAACTCGCTGAACGCAATCTAATCTAATCTCTTATCACGATTGGTAGCCACACGCAATAGTCCAGTGTAGGACAAACCTTTGAAGGGGTTCAAATCTAAGGGGAAGATCTGATGAGTACCCAAGTTAGCGAAGTATAATATGTATGTGTGAGAAGATTTTCAGGGGATACAAATTAAAGTTTGAATAGTATTGATTAAGTACATAGCAAGGCAGCACTTTATAGGAAAAACTAAATAAAGTAAAATGTTTCCCCTCTAATTCAAACTATAATTGGTTAATTTACCTTTACTAAACTATTGCTGATCATAGGAATACAACAAGAATATAGACAAAAATATAACAGAATTTTATTGCCACGATATGCACCGTCATATTCATGTAAACCATATATAATCTCTAACTTCTAAACATGATTATTCAGCTATAACAAGAGTAATTATTTAATCACAGAGATACTTATTCTCACAAATGTATCACATTAACTCATAAATCACTATATACTAACATATAGATTTAATATAGTACATTCCTCTAGTTCTACTCAATATTGTTGTTTCCATTTGGTTTCAATTAGTAGTTTTAACCACTTATACCTATAATACAAGTCCTCAACACCAGTATACATATATGACGAATTTTTGTGTGTCATTGGATCGTTTTCAGAGAAAGAAAAGGTTTCAACCTCCCCTCTTTCCCCCTTGTTGCCTATTATCAGGCCGCCATGCTCTGCGATAGATAAGGTAAAGAACACGCCTCAAAAGACCCCAAGAAACGATACAAAATCCACCGAAAATTATCTTAGACGTTCTTTGTACAGTTGGCATCATTCACTAACTCTGTAAACGTGTCCCAAGGACTGTCACGTGACTCTCTTGCCAGTGTCATTCCCTTGTTTTATTCCTCTTTGTGTCTTGCGGGTTGCCGCACTTTACGGCGATGTAGCTCCTTGGACGATAGGAAAACTGAAAAACTAAACACAGGAGAATGGATGAAACTTTGTTTCCATTCCATAGAAAATAGCTAGAAGCAAAGTATACGGCATATTTGCAATAGAACCAAGGAAACACATCGATAGTGCACAAAAACTGTTAAACTTACAAGAAAAAAACCATAAAATAAACCATAGAAACAGAAACAGATGGGTAATTTCCATTTTTAGATTTAAAAACCATAAAAACTCAAAACATAATAACCTTTGGGATCTACAGAAAACCAACACAGATAGTTATATCAAACAAGCAGCTTTCAACAGTTTAATTCACAGACTAGAGAACATGCCACTCTCAACACAGGAATATCAAACAGAAGTTAAAGAAATTATTACAATTGCAGAAATTAATGGCTTCCGGAAGTCTTGGATAAATAAAAAAGTGGATATAGCGAAAAAGAAACTAATAAAAGAAACAACCACTCTAAGCAAACCAAAAGAAGAAATGTCATTAAAAAATTCGCATACCACCCAAAGATATTTGACAAATTCAAAAAGATTTTTAGAGAATACAACACACAATTGGCTCCAATAAATAGATATAGCGATAAAATCTTCCTTGGCTCAAACACTAAAGACAGCATTGCAGCAAATAAACAATTCGTAATATATCAAATAGAATGCAAAAACTGCAACCAGCTTTGTATAGGAAAAACTAAGAGAAATTTGGAAGCAAGAACTAAGGAACATTTCAGATGTATAAAACACAAACATTTAGAAAAATCAGCAGTTGCCACGCATTTTTACTTTCTCTACTGGTAAGTAGAACGAGTATTGTATTCAACCAAAAATTGGATGTCAAGATTTCACCGGAAGTATACGTTTTGAGATCCCTGAATCCAAAAAAAAGCATTTTTAGAAAAAGCTCCGTGTGTGTGTGTCAGTTTGACAGTCTGTGTGTCTGTCAGCCTTTGGACAGTATAACTCAAAAACGGAAAGACGGTTAAAAACCAAAGCTGGTATTTAAGTTTAATGTCTTTCTAGGATGGGACACGAAGATTTTGAAGAAAATAGGCTCACTCTAAACTACATGGAAAATTTTGATTTTCTTGAAAATGGTTCTAATAATTTTGATTAAAATGTAATATGTTTGAGATATTTTTATGCCAAATGAAATGTATATCTTGAATTTTCTGGCTATAGCCCCTGTAGTCGTATTTACTCTGGGCGACTTTTACATAACTGGTAAACCGTTAGCGATAGACCAAATCATACTATACCAAAATGTAGATCTTGCTAAAATACACAGTTTATGTCCGAATAAATTTTCTTGTATGGTGAACCATTTCGGAGATATTCCTTGTTATGTGTGTGAGTTTCGGAAAACAAAACTTCCGTGAAATGTATCATCGTTGTTCATTTTTTTATATGTTAAGTGTGCAAAGAGAACGGAATCTCAAAGCTTTAAAACATTTGACTATCGCACAAAGCCTACTGTATTCTAATATTCCCTTGCACCTACAAGGAAATAAGCAATAAGATAATTTGTACAAATGTTTATCTCAACTAACACGAAGAAGATATAGGAATAGGAGTTTGTAAGGATGGTTTACAACTCCGTTCCATATTACCACCTCCTTTTTTCAAAGAGGGACTCGTTTTTCATTTTTACTTTCTCTACTACCATGAGCGTCGGCAGACATTTTTCCAGGAGGGGGGCACATGTTTGAAATTTGCAATCAGATAGTATTAATTCACTATTTTATCTTTTAAAATAGTATTTTAATAGTCAGTAATTGATTGTACATTAAGTTGACCAACTTTCAGGGAGGGGCCGCGGCCCCCCCTTGCCGCCCCTTCGCGACGCCCATGTCTACTACATATAGTCAGTAGAGGAATCTTTTATCTCCTTGTAGGTACAAGGAGAATATGGGAATACGGTAGACTTTGAGCGACAGTCAGATCTTTTAAAGCTTTCAAATTTCGTTCTCTTTGCACGGCTAACATATAAAAATGAATAATGATGTTCCGTTTGACAGGAGTTTAAGCTCTCCAAAACTCAACAAGGAATATCTCCGAAATGGTTCACTCTACAAAAAACTATTTAGACGTAAATTGTGTGGTTTAGCAAGACCTACATTTTATGTCGAGTAAGCTTTGGTCTATCTCTTACGGTTTACCAGTTATGCAAAAGTCAAGAGTAAGCAGGACTACATGGGCTATAGCCAGAAAAATGCGAGATATACATTTCATTTGCCATAAACGTATGGCATTTTAATTAAAATCGTTAGAGCCATTTTCAAGAAAATTAGAATTTTCGAAAAATTTTCCATGCAAAGGGTAGTTTAGGGTGGAGGAATTTTCTTCGTAATCTTCTTGTCGCATCCTTGAAAGACACTAAACTTAAATACCAATTTTAGCTTTTAACCGACTTTTCGTTCTTGAGTTATGCTGTCCACACACACACACACACACACACACACACACACACACACACACACACTCACGAACAAGGACATACACACAGGACCTTTTTTAAATTGCTTTTTTTTAGAAACAGAGGGTCAGAAAGCATGTATTGCCAGTGGAATCGTGATATCGAATTTTTGGATGGAATACAACGCTTCCGAAGCGACGTCAGGGGGGTATTCTCCGGGTTCTCCGGTTTCCCCCGCCACTCATTTCACCAATTGCTCCATTATCACCTTTCCAATCAAAACAAGAATACAGTTTTAAGATTCTGTGAAGTTCTGGTTGTTCCATTGCTAGCATACGGCAGTGAGATTTGGGTTCTAAATATAACAAAGAAAGTAAAAATCGAATCTCCAGAGATGAGATTTTTAAGACACATACCAGGAAATACAGGAGGACAGTATTATGTGTGAATGAATAAATATTTAAACCTTTTAAATGGATATTTAAATATGGCGTCTGTTAGGTCACGCCCCTTTAGGTTACCGGTATCACCATCGATATTAAATTTGCCATAATATTATAACTGTTCAAAAAACCTATCAAAGAGACAAGAATCAAGAAAAGGGGCTTTAAGAGAAAGAGTATGGATCAAGAACCATTGGAACAAGGAGATAATGGTGCAGGAATGTTTTAAAGTTTGGTGAATTAGCCAACAAGTACATTAATTTAGTTTTCTGCATTTTTTCGCAAGTTTAAATTTTACAGCTTTAGGTGCAGTTTTCTCAGAAACTACTTGGGTTAGAGGGCTGACATTTTTTGTGATGTTACAAACCATCTAGTTTCACAAAGTGAGCGGAAGGATAGTTTTAGCTGCAATATATTACAGTTTTAAAAATTAAAAATTAGGTATGTGTTTTAAGTGGAATAATCTTTTTTCTATGTCCAATTTTTTAGAAGTTGTAGTTAATTGAAAAAAAAACTAATCCACTCATATCGTTCACCATTAAGTGCTTTATGTCTCCTAAAAATTTGAAGATCTATAAACAAAATTGTGTCAGGTATGTTTCTCTAATAATACCTATGGGTTTTTAACATTTGATTTATAGGCCTCATTAAAAACCCTGCTGACAAAAATTATGACGTGATATTACAAATTTTACGTAGTCAGTATGTCAAAAAATATTTATTGAATAGATTATGTAATTTTCATTATCTTAGGACAGAACTAACCCCCCTAAGTTCTGGTTTTAAAATGTGTATAGTTTAACAGCATATTGAACTTGGCACTCTGTCCTTATAGAGACTATACCGGGTGGAAGGGAAGTCGTTACATTAATTTAAACCAGTGGTAGATCTCGGTATTTGGAACACATTTTGTATCTTACGTTTTTGACTCTGACCATTTCCTACGAAGATATTTTAGTTTTGTCGAAAACAAGCTGGTAACACTGCAGATTGTGTGGGTGTCACTTTCACTAGGTCAGTACACAAACAAACACCGCAGCACTGTGTGTCGTCAGCGTAAACAAATACCATTCCATGTCCTTCCATTTTTACTGTGCGCGTGTGGGCCAATCAGAATTGTTATCTCCCAAAACGTTATATCACACTGCAAGCTACCAACATGTTTACATCCAGAAACCGGTTCAGATCCGTGACCAACCTCAACGCAACGTTGCCGAGTTATTTCACGTCTGAGAAAACTACTTGTAATATTCCTTAAATTCTTTTAAGTGATTAATTATTTCGAAACTCTGTGTGATGTCGCATAATTACTACCGAAGCTATGTCAGAAATAAGTTACTCTACGCATTTTACAAGTAACAAACGTTATCTTCGTACATTCTTGTAGAATTACGCATCCAAGTTGGATCAAAAACCATTTATTTTTTTTGAGATCGGCTGATCCAAGAACATAATGCTGTTAGAGGTTTTTTTTTTTTTTTTTTTTTTTTTTTTTTTTTTTTTTTTTTTTGTAATGCTGCTATGAAGCACATATTTGGAATGTAATAAATTCCCTTTCACCCGGTGTGATATACAATGCCGATGTAAAAGAACAACTACAAATCGATGTATAAGTTACACCGAAAAGTTCAACTTTTGAAGCAGTGGTGAAGATATATTTAAAGAAGGGATTTCAACAGAATCACAAAATCTATCTTTCTTTATACTCGAAGGGGTAAAAGATCATATGAAGCTCGAGATTGCGATGGGAGAGTTGTAAAATTATCTTTGAGGCAGAACAGACTTTAAATTCTATCCTTGAAGGGCAATAAGAACAGCAGAGGGAAAACAGTTCGTGAACTCCGTGCACAGGTAAACACTATAGCAGCAGTTTACCTGCTACAGAGTGCAGTAACAAAAGAAAGAAGGAAGTAAATCGCGATGCGACCGTGCTTTGTTTCCAGTTCTTCTTCTAGTTACACCACACATGGAAAGCGGACGGTTCTGTGTGTGTGTGTGTGAGGTTTGGGGTGGGAGGACACTGGTCAAGGACCTGTCATCGCCAGATCCAAACGGCTAGCTGACAAATACGATTATTCAAATATATTTAAATGATGAACATTTCTATTTTTCCTATATGCATGCGTTTGCAGGATTTCTCTCCACATATATGTTTTTTACGAGCCGTTCTAACCACATCTAAAACCTGGGGACAGTTGTGAATTTTTTCCCCCTCTCTAACTCTAGGTCCAGTGATTGTAAAATCAATTTGTAGAACACATAATTTTCATCACAACGACCAAAAAATTTCCCCCGGGATACGTCGCCATAAATTTTCCTGTTGATTGAAGCAGCGTGAAGTGGGAGAGAGATAGAGGTTTCATCCTTAGTCTGCCGACTAGCAAACATCGATATGATTGAATCAGGGTTTCTGACACGGTCTGGCGTCGACGAGTCGTGAAATATTGTGCGCCGGTCGACCGGACAGCAGCGGCCAAAAAAAACTTTTCACATTTGTGGAAATCCAACTGCGTTTCTCCTTGCTTGGCACTGACTCCCTTTTCTTTATTATCAGGTAATACATCTGTGAAATTTGACCAAAGATTGTTACAGTAAAAAGTAAAATAATATGACTTCTGCCTTTAAGGAAACATTTATACCTGCTCAAAGGAATTAGAGGAACTCTTGTTTAAACCGAATCCAAAATTAAACAGTGAAACAGTGCCAATTTTGTCAGTCAAACATTGCATTTTGAAGTAGGTGTTGTTTAAAACTACAATAGAGTTCTTCTAAAAAAAAATCTGATGTGTTACACTCACATGACTTTCTCTACTCTTGTACTAATCATTCTTACAAACTCTTATTCCTATGCAACGGGAACTTAGAATACAGTAGGCTTTTTGCGATAGTCAAATGTTTTAAAGGTTTGAGATTCTGTTGATATTGCACACTTAACATATAAAAAAATGAACAACGATGATCCATTTCATGGAAGTTCTAAATTTGCCGAAACTCACACACATAACAAGGAATATCTCCGAAATGGTTCACCCTACAAGAAAATGTATTTAGATATAAATTGTGTATTTTAGTAAGATCTACATTTGTTGTATAGTACGATTTGGTCTATCTCTAACGGTTTACCAGTTATGCAAAAGTCGTCCAGAGTAAATACGACTACAGGGGTTATAGCCAGAAAATTCAAGATATACATTTCATTTGTCATAAAAATATCTCAAGTATATGACATTTTAGTCAAAACCCTTAGAGCCATTTTCAAGAAAATCAAAATTTTCGAAAAATGTTCCATGTAAAGGGTAGTTTAGGGTGGGGCTATTTTCTTCAAAATCTTTGTGTCGCATCCTTGAAAGACATTAAACTTAAATACCAACTTTGGTTTTTAACTGACTTTTCGTTTTTGAGTTATGCTGTCCACAGACTGACAGACACAGACTGACACACAGACACACACACGGACCTTTTTCTAAAAATGCCTTTTTTGGATTCAGGGGGTCTCAAAAAATATCTTTCTGGTGAAATCTTGACATCGAATTTTTGGGTGGAATACAATACTTCCCCTACTTACCAGTAGAGAAAGTAATATGTTAGATGTTATCTGAATAAGTCAGTGAAATTGTAAATTACATGGAAATCAAAGTGGGTGCACTTGTATCAAACCAGGTTATAACAGCAATCTGTGGTATAAATGTGTTATTTTGTTTTGTAAATCTAATGTAGAGGAATGAGGCATCTGAATGAAACATCGGTCGCAAAAGCGGTTACGTGGATTGAAGATGGCTATTTCATTTTGCTTTCTTTCGAGGATTCTTCTTGTTAGCCCTTCTATTATTCACAGGGTTAGGACACAGGTGGGTGCCCCGGACGAGAATGTAAGGAGAAGGTAACAGAGGTACAGGATAGGTATCTTCTCATATCACCTTTGCGCAGACACAAGTCTACAGCAAGAGACCTACAAAATATCGTAAAAACAACCACTGGATTGCTGATTTCTGATCAGATAATGAGAAACAGGCTGAGAAATTTCGTTAGCCACGCAGGAAGCCCAGATGGGGTTACCGAGCAAGATGGCCCAGATGGTAACGTCTGTGGCCCACATTCGGAAGGTCGCGGGTTCGATCTCCATGGCCGCGCTCTCTGACAAGGGCTTTTTTCCGTGGTTTCCCCATGTCACTTAGGCGAATGCTGGGGTGCATTATTTCATACCACGGTTTCCTTTCCATCATTTTCTTTCCTTCCTTCCATTTCCTTCTCATCTTTCAGGTGTGCTTTCAGTCATGTAGTGTTGGCAGTGCCGGGCAGATGGCACGGATGATTGCGCATGGTAACTGTTGTTCTCGGCGCTAGGTGGCGTTTGGAAGGCCTTGTCCTCCATCGGTGGCTGCATGCTCAATGCGACACCGGAAGCGCGGTGTGATGGTATCTTGGCGGGGTCTGGCGCCGGGATGAAGAGATCTCAGAATTTGTTAGGGACTTCGGCGCGTCTCTGCGGCCTGTCTCACTGCGACCCTGTGTGGCATCTTCAGTTCCTACATTTCATCCTTGCCTCCTGGGGGGTGGTAGCCACAATAGATCTGTGAAAGGTCAACGTGAGCGAGGTGTCCCCCTCTGTGTCTGTACCCTTTACCCAGTTGGGGTTTGTTCAGAATCATGCCAACTGACAGTTCCGCCAATGGAAGGCTGTTTTCTTCACAAGCGAGTCAAAGTTTAAATCGACGGGTTATGATGGTCGTACACGGGTATGGAGACGCCGAAGTGAACGAAATAAAAGTTTGTTAGAATGTTTATTATAATTGTACACAGTTTCTCAACTTATAATTACAAACTGTCAAAAACTCAATTATGTCAATATTTGTTTTGGGACATTGGTTTAACAAATTCCTCTAATTGTTTAGCAGTGTATCTTCTTTACAAACAACCTAAGGTACCTTGGGTCTCAAATTTGAATTTCATAGATCTTTATAGGTATCAAATCAATACTTTGTGCACTTAAGGGTGTTTATGTTATAAATTACCACACAAATTTCCAGCACAATCTGTTTTATAGTTCTAAAGAGATTAATTATTCAATTGATTCACAATACCATAATAACTTAATATTCAAAATGTTCCATACGCATCAGAAACTGAAATATCACAACAGTTTTATTATTTTATAAACAAATTGCCCAACAAACACCATCAATCTCTGGCAGGAAGAAAAAATAATTACATTCAAAGTACCTAATCAATTTCTGTGCTCTGATGGATATTGAAAATATTATTTTAAACTTTTTTGTGCACTTAATTTTTTGAAGCGAAACAAATTTCCATATTTTGAAACAACTTTTACAACAACAACGTTTTCAAGGAAATAGGAAATAAGATAATTTCTGCAAATGTCTATCTCAACTAACACGAAGAAGATATACTTATTTGAACTGCTTCTCTCAAAGACATTCCTACTGATTCCAGTTTCTTTATAAAGTCACAAAGGAGATAAAGATTTCTTAACAGTGTCTTAAATTTCGCAGTATGCTGTTGCACTTGCACTACTTTTCACTCTATGTAGACATGTTTAATTCATTCTGTACTCAAAACTGTCGATATGTAATTTCACAGCACAACTAGAATATCGTATAAATTTTGTGGATACATAAAAGACTAATTGACTATACAGTTTAACAAGTATCGATATATATACACTATACTCTGTTCATCAAGAGATTAGAGGAGATGTAAACAAAGCACCGGTTTGCATCACTCCACGCCCACGTGCATTCACAATGACGCAACACAGTTACCTACCGCTACACCTAGGTATAATATGCATTTTACACTACTAGAAGGATATATTTACTTGATCCAAATAACATGTAGCACATGGAAATTAACTGCTACTTACGTCATCTCTGTCCACAATAACACTTTTTCATTTCCTGCTCACAATCTCGACACCAATCTCCAGAAGCAGCTTGTGGAGGGAAGTGCGTTTTAAATCTGGAAAATCGGGATCAGAGTTAACTGCCAACAGCACTTTGTTTAAGGTGGGGGTTCATTGTTAACAAAGAACTGGTGAACTTTTCGACGAATTGCTGATCTCACACTCACAAATTCGTCGCAAACTACATCCACCATTTATGTGACACGTGGTCGCTTTTTGCCGGGATCTTCACCAACTGACGATTTTTCTTTGCGTTTACTGTAAATACTTGCAACTGACACACCGGTAAACTCGGATTTTAATTTCATCACGTCTTTGATAGCACGTTCGGGATATATGTCGCAGAATTTGTTAAAAACGTTCAATATTGTTGTCTTTTCACCACTTCGCAACGGTCTGCCGCGCTTATGTTTCACAGCACTCACTTGTTCCGCCATGTTACTTTCATACTGAATAATGCGCGCGCAGAATGAAATAGGCTGGTTACAGATTCACTTAACTGCGTACTCTTACACTTTAGGTATGCTTAGTACACTTATTTTATGCTTTAGCAAACATTAAGTGACATTTCAGACCTTAGTAACAGTATTTCTTCAAGGGACTACTTACATGGCGCAAGCGTCAACAGGATGCGCCGTGTCTTTGTTTACGTCTCCTCTAATCTCTAGATGAACAGAGTACGAGATAGTCTGATGAGACAGTCGGACGAGATCGTCGACTAGACCGTACAACGAGACGGTCTTGTCTGGTGAGACAGTCTTGTCTGGCGAGAAAGTCTTGTCTGACAGGACTGACCGACGAGACCATCCGACAACACTGCCCAACGAGACCGTCCAACGAGGCGGTCTTGTCTGGCGAGACGGTCTTGTGTGGCGAGACAGTCTTGTGTGACGAGATAGTCTTGTCTGATGAGACAGTCGTGTGTGGCTTGAAAGTCTTGTGTGGCGAGTCAATCTTGCCTGGTGAGACAGTCTTATGTGGCGAGACAGTCTTGTGTGACGAAACAGTCTTGTCTGGCGAGACAGTCTTGTGTGACGAGAGTCTTGTCTGGCAAGACAGTCTTGTGTGGTGAGACAATCTTCTCTGGCGAGACAGTCTTGTGTGGCGAGACGGTCTTGTCTATCGAGACAGTCTTGTCTGGTGAGACAGTCTTGTGTGGCGACACTGTCTTGTGTGGCGAGACGGTCTTGTCTATCGAGACAGTCTTGTCTGGCGAGACAGTCTTGTCTGGCGAGACAGTCTTGTGTGGCGAGACGGTCTTGTGTTGCGAGACTGTCTTGTGTGGCGAGACTGTCTTGTGTGGCGAGACAGTCTTGACTGGTGAGACAGTCTTGTCTGGCGAGACAGTCTTCTCTTGACTGTCTGACGAGACTGCTGGACGAGACCGTCTGATGAGACTTTCTGACGAGACCGTCTAACGAGACTATCTCACCAGACCGTCTGACGAGACTGTCGCACGATACCGGTTGAAGGTCTATCTCACGAGACTGGCGAGACCATCTGACGAGACCGTCTGACGGTCTGTCTCACGAGACTGTCTGGCAAAAAGGTCTGGCGAGACTGTCTGACCAGACTGTCTGGCGGGACTGCCCGATGAGATTGTCTGACGAGACCATCTGACGAGACTGTCAGTAGTAGTAATATGTTCCTTCTGGCTCAAGAAGTGGCATAAGTGACATGTTCCCTTTGGCTCAAAAAGTGGCATAAGGGACATATCAGTCACGCCCCCCTCCTCCCCCCTCCCCCTCCCCCTGCCCCTCCACCCCCACATGTGGGAATTTCCAAAAGGTAATAGTGACTTTGGCTCAATTAGCATAAATTCCCCATTAATAATCCACCCCCTCACACTCCTCTCCCTCCCCCCCCCTTAAGTGACATTGGTATTTCTTTGGACACGTGGGAATTCCGAAAACAGAGAGGGTGGATGGTCTGTCGCGATCAGGATGACAAAGGAAGGGTAATTAATGACCCCTGTCCCCCCTGACCCTCCTATTCTAGTGTCTGCATGTGTTTTCGAAAGAAGAACGTGAGGGTAAGAAACCCTACAATGAATGGCCCCTTTCAGATCTTGATATATTTATGTGACAGTTGGAAATGTTTCCCTCGGACAGTTTTGAAAAGAACAAGATTCAACTTGCAACGGTGAGCATAGAGGATGACAAAGGAAGGGTAATTAATGTCCCCCTGACCCTCCTATTCTAGTGTCTGCATGTGTTTTCGAATGTGTCAGTTGGAAATGTTCCCCTCTGACAGTTTGAAAAGAACAAGTTACAACTTGCAAGGGGGGGCAAGTATAGACGTGTCTGCACGTGTTTTCGAAAGAAGAACGCGAGGGTAAGAAACCCTACAATGAATGGCCCCTTTCAGATCTTGATATATTTATGTGACAGTTGGAAATGTTTCCCTCTGACAGTTTTGAAAAGAACAAGGCTTCATCTTGCAAGGGGGCGAGCATAGACATCCCCATTTTCCTGTCTGAACAGGCTTAGTGTTTTTCTCTTAACAAAGCAGCCAAAGATCACCACCTGCAGGAAGAAACCTTTTCAATAGCGAAAGAATACTTCTGGATTGACGCGTGGACCACCCATGTGATCCCCCACTGCGAGGGTTTCCCTGCCTTCCCATTGTGTTGAATGGCCGTCCAACCCCTCCAACACTTCAATGCGTTCCCACACAGTGGGGACAAAAGGAAACCTGTAACATAACTCTTAGCAGAAAACAAACTTGCAGTTCGACATAACGAAACTTTTACTGATCAAAATCTACCCCCCCACACACGCATTCTTCCGAAGAAAAACCTATTCTCACTGAAATTTTCGGACCGCACACATCTTTGACTTTGCACTAGCCATTAAGCGGAAGGGTAATGAGGCTTTTACATTCACAAGGCTTTATCGGTCCACTTTTCCTGTGTCATGTTTTCTAGTTTTTTGTTCTTTATTTATCTATTTTGTTTATTTTGGATTCCTTATGGACTTCAATGATGTCCCGCACAATCAATGCAAGCACTATCTCTCGATCTTTTACGCTCATAGAGTTCTCTCTACACACGCTTCTTACTGTGACATGATTGTTTGCATTCTGTTAATCCTCATGAAAAATACTGGCTTATACTCCCATTTAATTTCAATATTATTCTATAATAACGATATTTTATACTTGCAACATTCATTTTGTGTATAGGATCATGTTCGACGATCAGAGAGACTGTTTCTCGTTTCTTTCAAGCAAATTTAAGCTTTGACAACATGTTACTTAAGCTGAAAATATTGTCTCGTCTGTTACCCTCACGCAACTTTCTCTACTCTTGCCCTAACAATTAATACAAAATGTTATTTGCACTAACATCTTCGTGTTAGCTGAGATAAACGTTTTCACAAATTATCTCCCTGCTTATTTCCTTTTATGTGCAAGGAGGGATATTAGAGTAAGGAAGGCTTTGTGTACTGATCAAAAGCTACATGCAATTCTACTGAAAAAGCATTCACAAGGAATTTTTTGGGTCCATCCACATCTCTTGACTTCGCATTTGTTTATGTTCCCAAAACTCAACTAAAATCATGGAAATATCTCCAAAAAATCCTACAGGCACACACACATACTCACACGTAAACACACACACACATACACCCCGCACACATGCACACAAATACACATGCACACCTACACACATGAATGCACAACCACACACACATACACACACACACACACACACACACACACACAAACAGACATACATACGCGCAAACACACGCACAAAACCGCATAAGCTTCATTTATAAGTTCCTTAAATTAAGGACTTTATGTTAGCCAATGCATCACTTTTCACAAGGATACTCTACTCAGTTTTCTTTGTGAAATATCCGGGGTGTTTAAGAGGACACTTATTTATACATTTATTTTCTTGTTTATAGTATCTTACGAGATTACTATGCTTGTTTAATCCTAGCAAGTAATATTTTTTAAATCGCACCAAAGAATAACGATACCACAATGCAGGAACAGTAAGCACCCGAGGAACGTAGCTGAATCATTGAACCATCAGCAATACAGGTTTCAAAGTAATGGGCAAATTTCAAACACTAAGTAATATCTCGCCTTATTATTAGTTTCTTTATTGACAAATTCGAGAGTTCTGGTCAAAGTAATTACTGCAATAACACATGTTAACATATATAATAACCCCTTTCAATCATACAGAAAATTCTTTTGACTTCATTTCTACATAAACACAAATATTAAAAATCTGATGTGTTACACTCACGTGACTTCTACCCTCTTGTACTTCCCATTCTTACAAAATCTTATTCCTATATCTTCTTCGTGTTAGTTGAGATAAACATTTGTACAAATTATCTTATTGCTTATTTCCTTGCAGGTGCAAGGAGAATGTTAGAATACTGCAGGCTTTTCTGCCATAGTCTAATGTTTAAAAGCTTTGAGATTCTGTTGTCTTTGCACACTTAAGATATAAAAAATGAACAACAATGATCCATTTCACGAAAGTTCTAAGTTTTTCCGAAACTCACACACATAACAAGGAATATCTCCGAAATGATTCACACTACAAGAAAATTTATTCAGTCAATTTTCAGGCAAAAATTGTGTATTTTAGCAAGATCTATATTCTCTATAGTATGATTTGGTCCATCTCTAACGGTTTACCAGTTATGCAAAAGTCGCCCAGAATAAATACGACTACAGGGGCTATAGCCAGAAAATTCAAGATATACATTTCATTTATCAAAAAATATCTCAAACATATGACATTTTAATCAAATCGTTAGAGCAATTTCCAAGAAAGTCAAAATTTTCGAAAAATGTTCCAGGTAAAGGGTAGTTAAGGGGGATATTTTCTTTTCAAATTCTTCGTGGCGCATCCTTGAAAGACATTAAACTTAAAAACTGACTTTGGTTTAACCGAATTTTCGTTCTGAGTTATGCTGAGCACAGACTGACACACACACACACACACACACACACACACACATGCCTACACATACACACACACATTTTTAGCAAACACACCTACACTCACACACGCGCAGACACCCCACTTACACACATACACTCACACACATGCACCCAAGCACACACATACACGCACCTTTTTGTAAACCTGCTTTTTTGGATTCAGGGGGCCTCGAACATATATTTCCGGTGAAATCTTGACTTCGAATTTTTGGGTGGAGTACGATACTTCCCCTATTGACCAGTAGAGAAAGTAAAAATAGAGGTTGCGACAACTGAGCATAAAAAATACACAACGCTAATTTCATTTCAATATATGAAACTCCTGATATTATTCTTTGTTATCAAATGATTAAAAATTGAAGAGACAGAATAATGAAAATTTCATTCATCTTACCCTTGCTATTGAATAAAGTTAGTGAATGAGACCTGATGCTCTGAAAGTATTTATTTTTTCTCAAGTAGTAATAGATAAGGGGTTAATAAAATATCAACAGGAACTTTTTGTCACTAGATGTAAGTTTATTTAATAAGTTTGCCAGTTTATAGCAGGTTTGTATAAAACAATTGTACTATTAAATCTTACAATCCAGAGGCTTTTAAGGGGAGAATATGTTTGGAAACAACTCAAAGAATGAGTGAAAACTGCGTACCAATATTCATTACAAATACAAACCAAAACGGATAAGTGGGGCTTGTAGACAGAATACAAAACGAGCTCTATGGTGTTAAAGGAAATTAAAGCCGCAAAACTCCTTATGTGACTTAATCCCTGGGAATGACTGATGGTAGCATGGAGATGGGAACAATAACAATGATAATGAATAGGAATCCCGCCAGCCTATATTTTAAACATTTTGCTCGGTGTTATTCATCTTTATTTTTTTATTGAAGCATAACATTTCTTGTCATTTCTTACTGAACCTTCAGCATTCAGTTCATTGAATAAGAAAAGAGAATAAAGACATCATTCAGATGTTCATACATTCATTTTAAATTACATTAAAGGCTGGCTTTGTCACTTTCATTATAAAACAAGCTATTATGTATATCATTTCACAGTATCCAAATATTGGAAAGAAAGCTAACTTCTTAGTTTAGCCAATAGAAACAAAGTTCGGCGGGGTGGTGGGGTAGCTGTTTTACTGCGCAGCTGCACAGGTGTGGTGGGGGAAAGCATTCTAACCTATAAAAGGGTACACCGTCCGCAGGAGTGAACGGACTCACAAGACACACAGGTGTGATTGCAGTTCTAGAGGGCGAAACATCAGTTGGCATTTACACATCACTGCAACAATAACATACATTCCATAATGGCAGGTAAGCCCATTTTATTATACCTTAAAGAAACATTTTGGTGTCTTTCTACGAGTGAAAGTCATTAAATAGGAACAAAATACGCAGAAAAAAGTTTTTATATGTTAAATGGCATGTATTTCCTTACAATGGACTTGAAATTATCAGCTCATCATTCATTGCCTTTACACATTGAAAGATTAAGTCAAAGTGGAAATCCGAACTAACGATGAAATTGCCAAATGTAGGAAAACACGATAACTTTTTTTTCCCACTATTCATTAAATGTTTTCTCTTGTTGTTATTTTTATTATTATTCTTTTATTCTTTTGTAGGAAACATCAACAGGGCAAATGAATCTAACACGAGCATCAATGGCTCGCCCCCTGGACGTTGCACAACACGACTTGACAAAGTTACAATGCCAGTTAGGCCCAATAAATGCAGTTGTGATAGTTGTAAAAATATTTCATCACTGAAAAGTCTACTGGGGGAAATTCAAGGTAAGAATTATTAAATATTGAAATGCTAGTTTATATTGTTCCTTATTTGGCTCATTGTAGGAATTCCATCGTAAGCAATTTTTGTGTACATTCTGTCTTCCAGCGTTAGCATTTCAGCTCCAAACCATATGTTCAATCGAAATATCATATATGATATTTTGTTTTTCATCATTCATCTGACTTATAGTATCCCTTTTAATACTCTCTTCTTCATATCAAAGTGACTTATCTCAAATAATCTGCCTCTAAGCCAAAAACATTTTCTTTTATACCTGAATTAAATATAGTCTTTTATTCAATCTTTAATAAATGTTCACTTGCTGAATATGAATATCCACTTCAAATATTATAACACCATTAATTAATTTTATTGTTTCATCTTACTTCAGGCCCATATGAACCAATGGACCTTTCATTGAATCGCCAGCCTAAGGAGCAGCACACCATGAGACCTTCACAAACAGCTTTACACAGAGAATCAGCGCAAAAGAGGGAATTATACCATAAATCACTTTGCGATTGCAAGATCGCTAATCAAGCTGGGAAGAGCACATCTTCTTCAATATCGCAGAGTAATAAGCAGCCGCATGAAAACACCCACCAGATTACAGATGAACAATTATATCAACAACGCAAGTACAGCTGGGAACCTTCAAATAAAAGATGTCATACTCATACAAGGGAGCAATTCAACAGCCCGCAGCAAAGAAGTCAACAAAACTTAAAGGAATTGATCGAAAACAAGACAAGGATATGTATTCATACCTGTGAAACTATGAAATGTGATACTTTGAAAATTGCCATAGAACTTATTTTATAATTCAATAAGATTTCTTAGAACAGATAACCATCTCTTATAGAGATACGTTATTGACTTTGGCAGGGACTCTAGGTCATATCTAACGACAGTAACAATCATTCATCATGTAATTCATGCTTAGCCTGCAGAGTCGCAGTTATCAGAAGTAACAGGTATTCTATTTTATTCCAAGGGCGGAAAAACAGCGTGATAGACACGCACAGAGAGAGAGAGAGAGAGAGATAGTGAGAGAGAGACTGACTGTTACGTGCAGGTGTTTTACCCATATTTATGAATTGTGAATAATATCCACAGGCATTTTGCCTGAAGCAGTATCTACTTATATTGTGAAATCATCAATTTTGTTGAAATGTAAAAAACGATCTTGATTCATTTAATAAAATTTATGAAGAGAAATATCAGCATTATCATTTAACCTGCCCTAACCTATCCTAGCCTAAGCAAGCCTACCCTATCCAAATTTAGCCTATCTTAACTAGGAATGCATGCAGGAATAACATAATGTATGATATAAATTAACAAAAGAACATAATTACAATCAGATAATTTTATTTAACTTATAAAGATGAATACACTACCATTACCATTCAGAAAGCAAGCATATACTATTGAAAGACAATACATATATATTCATTTCATTTCTTAATCATTCAATGGTTCCAGTCGATTTCAGTTCATTGATAATTCCTTGAATTTCCTTATAGTGATTCTGTCCAGTCGATTCTTGTGACATGATTAATAATCGTAAACGTTTTACTAATTCATTTGGATCGAACCAAGGATATTCCAGGCGAAAAGCAGCACTTGATGGAGCATCTTGCATGTTATCGGAGACTTGGAGATTATTACTTTCTTCCAATGAAGTCATGTTTCCAGATGTTTTTACAATAACGCTTAGCGTTGATTTTCCATCTTCATTATTAGATGTTTCATCAATTCCAGATTTTTCACTCTCTTGCAACGGAAATGCCCCTGATTCAGAATTAGCTATATTGTTCACAGGACCATTAGAAACCTCTTTCTTGCATATTTTATTATGGCGTTGAAGCCTACTCGTTGTCCTATTCTTTAAAGTCTGCCCACACTCACAGCATTTGAGGAAACGATCCTTTCCAAGACTAATATATGAAAAATTAAGTCTTGCGTATTTTGTGCAATACAACCTTTTACTGTGATCACTCATTGTGAAAATGCAAGTGAAGCTGACAATAACCGTTTAAGCAAAAGTTAGAGATGCTCGATATTTTATACATTGATTGTTCATATGTCAAATATAAACTCGCAACAATGCAAAACAATTTAGTGTAGGCAGACACCCTAAGTAACCACAGGTGAGCAGATGAGGTGACCATGGGTGACCATGGGTGACCAGATGAGATGACCATGGGTGACCAAGGGTGACCAAGGGTGACCATGGGTGACCAAGGGTGACCAGATTAGGTGACCATGGGTGACCAGATGAGATGACCATGGGTGACCAAGGGTGACCAAGGGTGACCATGGGTGACCAAGGGTGACCAGATTAGGTGACCATGGGTGACCAAGGGTGACCACGGGTGACCAGATGAGATGACCATGGGTGACCAAGGGTGACCAAGGGGTGACCAAGGGTGACCAGATTAGGTGACCATGGGTGACCAGATGAGATGACCATGGGTGACCAAGGGTGACCAAGGGTGACCATGGGTGACCAAGGGTGACCAGATTAGGTGACCAAGGGTGACCAAGGGTGACCATGGGTGACCAAGGGTGACCAGATTAGGTGACCATGGGTGACCAGCTGAGGTGACCAGGGTGACCATGGGGGACCAAGGGTGACCGTGGGGTGACCAAGGGTGACCAGATTAGGTGACCAATTAGGTGGCCCGTGACCCAAGCATGTACGTGAGCAAAATAAGTGCAAGCTAATGTGAGACTATCAAACATTCAAGATATATAACCTAAATCTAACCTAAGCTAACATAATGTTACCTGAACCTGTTTGTTTGAATCTACACACTGTAACTATTTTTAATTGAGGATTTCATTCTGCTTGCACCAACAAATATATCATTACCTAAGCTGAATTCTTCTATTTCAAACTTTTATTCTCGTAGCACATGCACTAAGTCATCCCATCCCATACAAATATTCAATTTCCGTATAACATAGCCTAATCTACTCTTAATGTGTTTCATGTCACTTAAGACACGATTCAACATTCAGAGAACAATGTCTCAGGTCGATTCTATAGACACAGTTAACAAATCTTTTCTGGAAAGTAATGTTATTCCACTATTCTTCCACACATCACCCATACAGGCTATTCACACCAATCAGATAAACATATATCCTACCCTCACCTAACTCTAATCTAAATTCAAGCAAACTATTAAGAGAATGCTATTGTATTGTAGATGCTCTAATGAAGTCAATGTGATCTTTTCCTCTCATATATAAGTATTCAATACTCTGAACACCAAACCTGGCTTAATATTCTTGATAGCACGTAAAATAAATCACAATTAATTATCTTGAGAGCAAGCTGTTTCGATTATCTTCTGGAGTGATTGATTTTATGTGCTAACAAGAATATTAAGCCAGGTTTGGTGTTCAGAGTATTGAATACTTATATATGAGAGGAAAAGATCACATTGACTTCATTAGAGCATCTACAATACAATAGCATTCTCTTAATAGTTTGCTTGAATTTAGATTAGAGTTAGGTGAGGGTAGGATATATGTTTATCTGATTGGTGTGAATAGCCTGTATGGGTGATGTGTGGAAGAATAGTGGAATAACATTACTTTCCAGAAAAGATTTGTTAACTGTGTCTATAGAATCGACCTGAGACATTGTTCTCTGAATGTTGAATCGTGTCTTAAGTGACATGAAACACATTAAGAGTAGATTAGGCTATGTTATACGGAAATTGAATATTTGTATGGGATGGGATGACTTAGTGCATGTGCTACGAGAATAAAAGTTTGAAATAGAAGAATTCAGCTTAGGTAATGATATATTTGTTGGTGCAAGCAGAATGAAATCCTCAATTAAAAATAGTTACAGTGTGTAGATTCAAACAAACAGGTTCAGGTAACATTATGTTAGCTTAGGTTAGATTTAGGTTATATATCTTGAATGTTTGATAGTCTCACATTAGCTTGCACTTATTTTGCTCACGTACATGCTTGGGTCACGGGCCACCTAATTGGTCACCTAATCTGGTCACCCTTGGTCACCCCACGGTCACCCTTGGTCCCCCATGGTCACCCTGGTCACCTCAGCTGGTCACCCATGGTCACCTAATCTGGTCACCCTTGGTCACCCATGGTCACCCTTGGTCACCCTTGGTCACCTAATCTGGTCACCCTTGGTCACCCATGGTCACCCTTGGTCACCCTTGGTCACCCATGGTCATCTCATCTGGTCACCCATGGTCACCTAATCTGGTCACCCTTGGTCACCCCTTGGTCACCCTTGGTCACCCATGGTCATCTCATCTGGTCACCCGTGGTCACCCTTGGTCACCCATGGTCACCTAATCTGGTCACCCTTGGTCACCCATGGTCACCCTTGGTCACCCTTGGTCACCCATGGTCATCTCATCTGGTCACCCATGGTCACCTAATCTGGTCACCCTTGGTCACCCATGGTCACCCTTGGTCACCCTTGGTCACCCATGGTCATCTCATCTGGTCACCCATGGTCACCCATGGTCACCTCATCTGCTCACCTGTGGTTACTTAGGGTGTCTGCCTACACTAAATTGTTTTGCATTGTTGCGAGTTTATATTTGACATATGAACAATCAATGTATAAAATATCGAGCATCTCTAACTTTTGCTTAAACGGTTATTGTCAGCTTCACTTGCATTTTCACAATGAGTGATCACAGTAAAAGGTTGTATTGCACAAAATACGCAAGACTTAATTTTTCATATATTAGTCTTGGAAAGGATCGTTTCCTCAAATGCTGTGAGTGTGGGCAGACTTTAAAGAATAGGACAACGAGTAGGCTTCAACGCCATAATAAAATATGCAAGAAAGAGGTTTCTAATGGTCCTGTGAACAATATAGCTAATTCTGAATCAGGGGCATTTCCGTTGCAAGAGAGTGAAAAATCTGGAATTGATGAAACATCTAATAATGAAGATGGAAAATCAACGCTAAGCGTTATTGTAAAAACATCTGGAAACATGACTTCATTGGAAGAAAGTAATAATCTCCAAGTCTCCGATAACATGCAAGATGCTCCATCAAGTGCTGCTTTTCGCCTGGAATATCCTTGGTTCGATCCAAATGAATTAGTAAAACGTTTACGATTATTAATCATGTCACAAGAATCGACTGGACAGAATCACTATAAGGAAATTCAAGGAATTATCAATGAACTGAAATCGACTGGAACCATTGAATGATTAAGAAATGAAATGAATATATATGTATTGTCTTTCAATAGTATATGCTTGCTTTCTGAATGGTAATGGTAGTGTATTCATCTTTATAAGTTAAATAAAATTATCTGATTGTAATTATGTTCTTTTGTTAATTTATATCATACATTATGTTATTCCTGCATGCATTCCTAGTTAAGATAGGCTAAATTTGGATAGGGTAGGCTTGCTTAGGCTAGGATAGGTTAGGGCAGGTTAAATGATAATGCTGATATTTCTCTTCATAAATTTTATTAAATGAATCAAGATCGTTTTTTACATTTCAACAAAATTGATGATTTCACAATATAAGTAGATACTGCTTCAGGCAAAATGCCTGTGGATATTATTCACAATTCATAAATATGGGTAAAACACCTGCACGTAACAGTCAGTCTCTCTCTCACTATCTCTCTCTCTCTCTCTCTCTCTCTGTGCGTGTCTATCACGCTGTTTTTCCGCCCTTGGAATAAAATAGAATACCTGTTACTTCTGATAACTGCGACTCTGCAGGCTAAGCATGAATTACATGATGAATGATTGTTACTGTCGTTAGATATGACCTAGAGTCCCTGCCAAAGTCAATAACGTATCTCTATAAGAGATGGTTATCTGTTCTAAGAAATCTTATTGAATTACAAAATAAGTTCTATGGCAATTTTCAAAGTATCACATTTCATAGTTTCACAGGTATGAATACATATCCTTGTCTTGTTTTCGATCAATTCCTTTAAGTTTTGTTGACTTCTTTGCTGCGGGCTGTTGAATTGCTCCCTTGTATGAGTATGACATCTTTTATTTGAAGGTTCCCAGCTGTACTTGCGTTGTTGATATAATTGTTCATCTGTAATCTGGTGGGTGTTTTCATGCGGCTGCTTATTACTCTGCGATATTGAAGAAGATGTGCTCTTCCCAGCTTGATTAGCGATCTTGCAATCGCAAAGTGATTTATGGTATAATTCCCTCTTTTGCGCTGATTCTCTGTGTAAAGCTGTTTGTGAAGGTCTCATGGTGTGCTGCTCCTTAGGCTGGCGATTCAATGAAAGGTCCATTGGTTCATATGGGCCTGAAGTAAGATGAAACAATAAAATTAATTAATGGTGTTATAATATTTGAAGTGGATATTCATATTCAGCAAGTGAACATTTATTAAAGATTGAATAAAAGACTATATTTAATTCAGGTATAAAAGAAAATGTTTTTGGCTTAGAGGCAGATTATTTGAGATAAGTCACTTTGATATGAAGAAGAGAGTATTAAAAGGGATACTATAAGTCAGATGAATGATGAAAAACAAAATATCATATATGATATTTCGATTGAACATATGGTTTGGAGCTGAAATGCTAACGCTGGAAGACAGAATGTACACAAAAATTGCTTACGATGGAATTCCTACAATGAGCCAAATAAGGAACAATATAAACTAGCATTTCAATATTTAATAATTCTTACCTTGAATTTCCCCCAGTAGACTTTTCAGTGATGAAATATTTTTACAACTATCACAACTGCATTTATTGGGCCTAACTGGCATTGTAACTTTGTCAAGTCGTGTTGTGCAACGTCCAGGGGGCGAGCCATTGATGCTCGTGTTAGATTCATTTGCCCTGTTGATGTTTCCTACAAAAGAATAAAAGAATAATAATAAAAATAACAACAAGAGAAAACATTTAATGAATAGTGGGAAAAAAAAGTTATCGTGTTTTCCTACATTTGGCAATTTCATCGTTAGTTCGGATTTCCACTTTGACTTAATCTTTCAATGTGTAAAGGCAATGAATGATGAGCTGATAATTTCAAGTCCATTGTAAGGAAATACATGCCATTTAACATATAAAAACTTTTTTCTGCGTATTTTGTTCCTATTTAATGACTTTCACTCGTAGAAAGACACCAAAATGTTTCTTTAAGGTATAATAAAATGGGCTTACCTGCCATTATGGAATGTATGTTATTGTTGCAGTGATGTGTAAATGCCAACTGATGTTTCGCCCTCTAGAACTGCAATCACACCTGTGTGTCTTGTGAGTCCGTTCACTCCTGCGGACGGTGTACCCTTTTATAGGTTAGAATGCTTTCCCCCACCACACCTGTGCAGCTGCGCAGTAAAACAGCTACCCCACCACCCCGCCGAACTTTGTTTCTATTGGCTAAACTAAGAAGTTAGCTTTCTTTCCAATATTTGGATACTGTGAAATGATATACATAATAGCTTGTTTTATAATGAAAGTGACAAAGCCAGCCTTTAATGTAATTTAAAATGAATGTATGAACATCTGAATGATGTCTTTATTCTCTTTTCTTATTCAATGAACTGAATGCTGAAGGTTCAGTAAGAAATGACAAGAAATGTTATGCTTCAATAAAAAAATAAAGATGAATAACACCGAGCAAAATGTTTAAAATATAGGCTGGCGGGATTCCTATTCATTATCATTGTTATTGTTCCCATCTCCATGCTACCATCAGTCATTCCCAGGGATTAAGTCACATAAGGAGTTTTGCGGCTTTAATTTCCTTTAACACCATAGAGCTCGTTTTGTATTCTGTCTACAAGCCCCACTTATCCGTTTTGGTTTGTATTTGTAATGAATATTGGTACGCAGTTTTCACTCATTCTTTGAGTTGTTTCCAAACATATTCTCCCCTTAAAAGCCTCTGGATTGTAAGATTTAATAGTACAATTGTTTTATACAAACCTGCTATAAACTGGCAAACTTATTAAATAAACTTACATCTAGTGACAAAAAGTTCCTGTTGATATTTTATTAACCCCTTATCTATTACTACTTGAGAAAAAATAAATACTTTCAGAGCATCAGGTCTCATTCACTAACTTTATTCAATAGCAAGGGTAAGATGAATGAAATTTTCATTATTCTGTCTCTTCAATTTTTAATCATTTGATAACAAAGAATAATATCAGGAGTTTCATATATTGAAATGAAATTAGCGTTGTGTATTTTTTATGCTCAGTTGTCGCAACCTCTATTTTTACTTTCTCTACTGGTCAATAGGGGAAGTATCGTACTCCACCCAAAAATTCGAAGTCAAGATTTCACCGGAAATATATGTTCGAGGCCCCCTGAATCCAAAAAAGCAGGTTTACAAAAAGGTGCGTGTATGTGTGTGCTTGGGTGCATGTGTGTGAGTGTATGTGTGTAAGTGGGGTGTCTGCGCGTGTGTGAGTGTAGGTGTGTTTGCTAAAAATGTGTGTGTGTATGTGTAGGCATGTGTGTGTGTGTGTGTGTGTGTGTGTGTGTGTGTGTGTCAGTCTGTGCTCAGCATAACTCAGAACGAAAATTCGGTTAAACCAAAGTCAGTTTTTAAGTTTAATGTCTTTCAAGGATGCGCCACGAAGAATTTGAAAAGAAAATATCCCCCTTAACTACCCTTTACCTGGAACATTTTTCGAAAATTTTGACTTTCTTGGAAATTGCTCTAACGATTTGATTAAAATGTCATATGTTTGAGATATTTTTTGATAAATGAAATGTATATCTTGAATTTTCTGGCTATAGCCCCTGTAGTCGTATTTATTCTGGGCGACTTTTGCATAACTGGTAAACCGTTAGAGATGGACCAAATCATACTATAGAGAATATAGATCTTGCTAAAATACACAATTTTTGCCTGAAAATTGACTGAATAAATTTTCTTGTAGTGTGAATCATTTCGGAGATATTCCTTGTTATGTGTGTGAGTTTCGGAAAAACTTAGAACTTTCGTGAAATGGATCATTGTTGTTCATTTTTTATATCTTAAGTGTGCAAAGACAACAGAATCTCAAAGCTTTTAAACATTAGACTATGGCAGAAAAGCCTGCAGTATTCTAACATTCTCCTTGCACCTGCAAGGAAATAAGCAATAAGATAATTTGTACAAATGTTTATCTCAACTAACACGAAGAAGATATAGGAATAAGATTTTGTAAGAATGGGAAGTACAAGAGGGTAGAAGTCACGTGAGTGTAACACATCAGATTTTTAATATTTGTGTTTATGTAGAAATGAAGTCAAAAGAATTTTCTGTATGATTGAAAGGGGTTATTATATATGTTAACATGTGTTATTGCAGTAATTACTTTGACCAGAACTCTCGAATTTGTCAATAAAGAAACTAATAATAAGGCGAGATATTACTTAGTGTTTGAAATTTGCCCATTACTTTGAAACCTGTATTGCTGATGGTTCAATGATTCAGCTACGTTCCTCGGGTGCTTACTGTTCCTGCATTGTGGTATCGTTATTCTTTGGTGCGATTTAAAAAATATTACTTGCTAGGATTAAACAAGCATAGTAATCTCGTAAGATACTATAAACAAGAAAATAAATGTATAAATAAGTGTCCTCTTAAACACCCCGGATATTTCACAAAGAAAACTGAGTAGAGTATCCTTGTGAAAAGTGATGCATTGGCTAACATAAAGTCCTTAATTTAAGGAACTTATAAATGAAGCTTATGCGGTTTTGTGCGTGTGTTTGCGCGTATGTATGTCTGTTTGTGTGTGTGTGTGTGTGTGTGTATGTGTGTGTGGTTGTGCATTCATGTGTGTAGGTGTGCATGTGTATTTGTGTGCATGTGTGCGGGGTGTATGTGTGTGTGTGTTTACGTGTGAGTATGTGTGTGTGCCTGTAGGATTTTTTGGAGATATTTCCATGATTTTAGTTGAGTTTTGGGAACATAAACAAATGCGAAGTCAAGAGATGTGGATGGACCCAAAAAATTCCTTGTGAATGCTTTTTCAGTAGAATTGCATGTAGCTTTTGATCAGTACACAAAGCCTTCCTTACTCTAATATCCCTCCTTGCACATAAAAGGAAATAAGCAGGGAGATAATTTGTGAAAACGTTTATCTCAGCTAACACGAAGATGTTAGTGCAAATAACATTTTGTATTAATTGTTAGGGCAAGAGTAGAGAAAGTTGCGTGAGGGTAACAGACGAGACAATATTTTCAGCTTAAGTAACATGTTGTCAAAGCTTAAATTTGCTTGAAAGAAACGAGAAACAGTCTCTCTGATCGTCGAACATGATCCTATACACAAAATGAATGTTGCAAGTATAAAATATCGTTATTATAGAATAATATTGAAATTAAATGGGAGTATAAGCCAGTATTTTTCATGAGGATTAACAGAATGCAAACAATCATGTCACAGTAAGAAGCGTGTGTAGAGAGAACTCTATGAGCGTAAAAGATCGAGAGATAGTGCTTGCATTGATTGTGCGGGACATCATTGAAGTCCATAAGGAATCCAAAATAAACAAAATAGATAAATAAAGAACAAAAAACTAGAAAACATGACACAGGAAAAGTGGACCGATAAAGCCTTGTGAATGTAAAAGCCTCATTACCCTTCCGCTTAATGGCTAGTGCAAAGTCAAAGATGTGTGCGGTCCGAAAATTTCAGTGAGAATAGGTTTTTCTTCGGAAGAATGCGTGTGTGGGGGGGTAGATTTTGATCAGTAAAAGTTTCGTTATGTCGAACTGCAAGTTTGTTTTCTGCTAAGAGTTATGTTACAGGTTTCCTTTTGTCCCCACTGTGTGGGAACGCATTGAAGTGTTGGAGGGGTTGGACGGCCATTCAACACAATGGGAAGGCAGGGAAACCCTCGCAGTGGGGGATCACATGGGTGGTCCACGCGTCAATCCAGAAGTATTCTTTCGCTATTGAAAAGGTTTCTTCCTGCAGGTGGTGATCTTTGGCTGCTTTGTTAAGAGAAAAACACTAAGCCTGTTCAGACAGGAAAATGGGGATGTCTATGCTCGCCCCCTTGCAAGATGAAGCCTTGTTCTTTTCAAAACTGTCAGAGGGAAACATTTCCAACTGTCACATAAATATATCAAGATCTGAAAGGGGCCATTCATTGTAGGGTTTCTTACCCTCGCGTTCTTCTTTCGAAAACACGTGCAGACACGTCTATACTTGCCCCCCCTTGCAAGTTGTAACTTGTTCTTTTCAAACTGTCAGAGGGGAACATTTCCAACTGACACATTCGAAAACACATGCAGACACTAGAATAGGAGGGTCAGGGGGACATTAATTACCCTTCCTTTGTCATCCTCTATGCTCACCGTTGCAAGTTGAATCTTGTTCTTTTCAAAACTGTCCGAGGGAAACATTTCCAACTGTCACATAAATATATCAAGATCTGAAAGGGGCCATTCATTGTAGGGTTTCTTACCCTCACGTTCTTCTTTCGAAAACACATGCAGACACTAGAATAGGAGGGTCAGGGGGGACAGGGGTCATTAATTACCCTTCCTTTGTCATCCTGATCGCGACAGACCATCCACCCTCTCTGTTTTCGGAATTCCCACGTGTCCAAAGAAATACCAATGTCACTTAAGGGGGGGGGAGGGAGAGGAGTGTGAGGGGGTGGATTATTAATGGGGAATTTATGCTAATTGAGCCAAAGTCACTATTACCTTTTGGAAATTCCCACATGTGGGGGTGGAGGGGCAGGGGGAGGGGGAGGGGGGAGGAGGGGGGCGTGACTGATATGTCCCTTATGCCACTTTTTGAGCCAAAGGGAACATGTCACTTATGCCACTTCTTGAGCCAGAAGGAACATATTACTACTACTACTGTCTATGAGACCGTCTGACGAGACTGTCTGACGATATTGTCTGACGAGACTATCTGACGAGATTGTCTTTCGAGACCGTCTGAAGAGGCTGTCTCACGAGACCGTCTGACGAGACTGTCTGACACGTTTGTCTTACGAGACCGTATGTCCAGCCTGTCTGACGAGTCCGTCTGACGAGTCCGTCTGACGAGACTGTCTCACGAGACCGTCTGACGAGTTTTCTGACGAGACTGTCTGACAGGGCTGTATCACGAGCCTGTATGACGTGACTGTCTTACGAGACTGACCGACGAAACCGTCCAGGGAGACTCTCCTACAACACTGCCTGACGAAACTGTCCAACGAAGCGGTCTTGTGTGGCGAGACGGTGTTGTCTGGCGAGATGGTACTTGTCTGGCGAGACTGTCTGACGAGACTGTCTGACGAGACTGTCTAACGAGACTGTCCGACGAGACTGCCTGACGAGACCGTCCGACGAGACTGCCTGACGAGACCGTCTGCCAGGACTGTCTCACGAGACTGCCTGACAAGGCTGTCTGGTGGGACTGCCCGACGAGACCGTCCAGGGAGACTCTCCGACAACACTGCCCAACGAAACTGTCCAACGAGGCGGTCTTGTGTGGCGAGACGGTCTTGTCTGGCGAGATGGTCTTGTCTGGCGAGACGGTCTTGTCTGGTGAGACGGTCTTGTCTGGCGAGACGGTCTTGTCTGGCGAGAAGGTCTTGTCTGTGACGGTGACCGTAACGGTGAGGGTAAGTGTGACGGTGAGGATATCAGTGACGCTAACGGTGACGGTAGTGGTTGGGAGACCTGAGATCGAAATGGTGACGAGAACGTTGACCAAAAGAATGACGGTAACGAGAACGGTAACGTTAACGGGATTGTAAACGTTGACGAGAATGGTGATGAGAACGTTAACGGTGACGAGAACGTTGTCGGGGACGAGAACGGTGAGGGTGACGAGAACAGTAACGGTGACGGTAACAGTGACAAGAGCAGTGCCGAGAACGGTGACGGGATCGGTGACTGTAAGGGTGACGGCAACGGTGACGACAATGGTGTCGAGAACGGTGACGTGAACGGAGACCGTAATGGTCACCGTAAAGGTGACGGTGACAGTGATTGTAATGGTGTCAGTGACGGTAACGGTGACCGTAATGGCGGCGCCATGGCCGAGCGGTTAGCGCGCTCGCCTACCACCTAGGCGGCCCGGGTTCGATCCCAGGGACCCGCATGTGGTATTCGTGGTGGACGAAGCGGCGTCAGGGCGGGTTTTCTCCGGGTGCTCCGGTTTCCCCGGCCATCTCATTCCACCGGTGCTCCATCTTCATGTATCATCAGTGTCACCGCCTGCGGTGCCGTAGTAGTAAAAGCGGGCGTTAAACACTACAACAACGGTGACGGTAACGGTTAAGAGTACGGTGACAATAATGGTGACGGTTACGGTGGCGGAAGCGGTGACCGTAACTTTGACGGTAAGGGTGACGGTAACGGTGCAGAGAACGGTAAGGAGAACGGTGACGAAAACGGTGATTAGAACGGAGACGAGATCGGTAACCAGAACGGTAAGGATAACGGTAACGGTAACGAGAACGGTAACGTTTACGAGAAGGTAACGAAAACGGTGACTGCATCGGTGACAAGAACGCTAAGGAGAACGATAAGAACGATAACGAGTACGGTGACAAGAACGGTGATGGTCACGGTGACGGGAATGGTGACGGTGACTAGAACAGTGACGGCAAGGGTTATGTTGACGGTGTGGTGGCTGTGAGGAGGGCAAGGATGGTGACGGTGGTGAGAACGTTGACGGGCAAGGTAACGAGAACGGTGACGGTGATGGTGACCAGAACAGTGACGAGAACGGTGATGGTGACGAGGACGGTGACGGTAACGAGGACGAGGACGTTGACGGTGACACAGACGCTGACGGTGATGTTAATTTTGACGAGATGGTGACGGTGACGATGACGGCGACGGTGAGGAGAACGGTGACGGTGACGAGAGCGGCAATGTCGACAAGCATGGTGACGGTGACGAGAACAGTGACGGTGAGGAGAACGATATGGGTCTTGCAAAGAAGATAATTCTTAGTCACTATGGAATTTCACCAGCGACTCTGATCTTATCTTACAATTTAACATATGGTATCTCTCCCACTGGTCGCCCCATCTCTCACACACACAATCTGGGCCGGGCTCATGGGATCCCTGGATCCTGCTGTGTTGGAATCCATGCACAGAAAGTCTTGTTAGTGTATGGCGTTGTTCATATCCTCCCTGTGTCCATGCGTGGCTTATCACGGCGTGAGTAACATAGAATTAGTCCCATGCTTTGCGTTTCTTCTCGTTAAGTTCATGCAGCTGGCGTCGGCAATAGGAACTTCAGGCTCAGCTCTTCTATGTAGAAGGGCCTTCCGGAGAGCATGCGGGCGTGTATTTGGAGAGAGAGTGCTCGTTTCAAGTATGTGGTCTTTACTTTCTCCATTTTTCAAGGCTTTTTTCTTTCGATGTAGGTACCCAAATATTATCCAGCCCATAACATCTCGTTAAAGCACACCATTTATGTTAAATAAAAATGTTTGTGTTGTTAACCATTTCCGAAATACTCTTTATTATAAACTAAATTTAAAGTACTTTTACTTTTAGAAAGCAGCCGCCTATTGTTTTTTACTTTCTCTACTGGTAAGTAGGGGAACTATTGTATTCCACCCAAAAAATCGATGTCGAGATTTCACCGCAAATATATGCTTTGAGATCGCCTGAATAAAAAAAAAAGCATTTTTAGAAAAAGGTCCGTGTGTGTCTGTGCGTCAGTCTATGTGTCAGTCTGTCAGTCTGTGGACAGCATAGCTCAAAAACGAAAAGTCAGTTAAAAACCAAAGTTGGTATTTAAATTTATCGTCATTCAAGGATGCGACGCGAAGATTTTGAAGAAAATAGCCCTACCCTAAACTACTCTTTACATGGAACATTTTTCGAAAATTTTGATTTTCTTGAAAATGGCTCTAACGATTTTGATTAAAATGTCTTATGCTTGAGATATTTTATGACAAATGAAATGTATATCTTGAATTTTCTGGCTATAGCCCCTGTAGTCGTATTTACTCTAGACGAATTTTGCATAACTGGTAAACCGTTAGAGATAGACAAAATCTTGCACCACAAAAAATGTAGATCTTCCTAAAATACACAATTTATGTCTCAATAAATTTTCTTGTAGGGTGAACCATTTCGGAGATATTCCTTGTTATGTGTGTGAGTTTCGGAAAACTTACAACTTTAGCGAAATGCAACAACGTTCATTTTTTGTTCATTTTTTATATGTTAATCGTGCAAAGAGAACGGAATCTCAAAGGTCAAAAAGATTTGACTGTCGCACAAAACCTTCTGTATTCTAATATTCCCCTTGCACCTACAAGGACATAAGCAGTAAGATAATTTCTGTAAATGTTATCTCAACTAACACAAAGAAGATATAGGAATAAGAGTTTGTAAGAATGGTTAGTGCAAAAGTAGAGAAAGTCATGTGAGTGCAACACATCAGATTTTTTCTCGTAGTGATGCAAATAGTATGGAATTTCTGCTTCTTAAAAATATGACTCTCAGGGAACCTTAAGACGTGCATTTCCTGTGAAATCTCAATATCGAATTCTTGGTATAGGTATATACCTAAGTAGTAACGGTGGCGTTGAAGATGCCCATGGAGTTTTAATTTTTGCCAGAACGTATATAGTCCTCTCTCTACACGGGCGAACCAGAGAAGTTGCCTACACTTCAGGGGTCTAGACTACGAAGCTTATTCTCCAAAGCACCCTTTAGTTTATGCAACACAGCTGACTGAGCCATATGTATTTGCAACTCACTATACGTATCTCATATAGTGTACCAACTACTATAGCAGTTGGTTGTTACTTTAGCATGATTTCCACTACCTGTTTTCTACAAACTAAATTTACAGAAGTTTACTCTTCGGTTTGTTTCTTGTTAGTTCTGATAAATGTTTACAAAAATATTTTCAATACAGATTTTGACTGCCGCTGTGGTCTTGTGGTTAGCATGCTAGCCTTCAAATCCAAAGGTCCCAGGTTGAATTTCCACTGGAGAGTGGGAATTCTCCGTTAGCCAGGATTATTCCCCACGTGTGTTTGAATTTAATGTAGTAACCCAAACATCAACACCACTGTAGGCGAGAGAACGTCATTCTGTTGAGCAATTGTTCCAAAGATTAAAACCCGGCGATATGACCTTAGATGTTAAAGGCGACATATAAATGGAACATTAAAAATATATACTTTGTTGCAGGTACAAGGGCGATATAGGAGTCCAAACGGTAGCCAAATCTTTAAAAAGCTTTGAAATGTCACGTTCGTCAGGAGTTGATGACATCAGTGTAAGAAGATACAAATATTGGGTAAAGATTGCACATGCCCGAAGAACGTTTTTTCGTCAGAAATACTAATATTAATGAATTTGGGTATATATACAAGCGTGAGTTTATTCCCTGGAAAACAAGGCCCCTGTAAGTCAAGTGCAAAATATTCAGACTGTTATTGTCTAATAAAAGGGGCTACATACGATAGATCTAGCCCTGGGAGCTACCTCACATCGCTCGTCTTCTCTTACAAGCAGAACAAAGTTCACTTACGCCACTAGCGCCCGCTTCATAGGAATTGCGCCGATGAGTTCTGCAACTCTTTTAACGCACGAACGGTTATATTGTGTTTGTCCCCAATGCCGGATCAGAGGGGCCACCTGGTATAACTGTGACTACCATATCCTGAGTGTGAATTATTGTCAGTAATTGTGAATTACTTACTACAAGTTGTGCAACAAACGAACACAATACATATAATAAGCGATGTTGCACATTTTCGCAGATATGCAATCTTAACCAGATATTGAAATATTCAAAGCAATAATAACCAGTAAAAGTAAAAGTAACAAATTAAATGTGGAAGTAAATTGGTTTTTAAAAGGCCCACATTTTGTGCAGTAAGGTTTTGTTGGTGTCCTGATTATAGTTTACTAGTTACACAAAGCTTAGCAAAAATTATTCTGAATGAAGACGATTTCTCACGCTATTTCCAGCAAACTCGAAATTAAATGTTATTCATATGTAAATATATTAAATATATTATGCTAGCTGGTTACGCGACGTTAAACGAGTAGATGTTTAAATTCAATGAAGAATTAATATAACTTGACTCCCTGTTGTTTCTGAAATTATCATGTAAGCTCCCAAGCATATTCTTAGAGCTGCTGTTTGAATTGTATCTAGTTCCTTTAAAACTGAAGATTTAGCTGTATTGTAGATCTGGGCTCCATAGCCGAGTTTATTTCTAATGAGAGCTTGATGCGTTCGTATGAGGGTACTAAGATCAAAACCCCAGTTTTTGCAGCATAGAGTTTTTAATACATTTAATCTTCTGAGGCATTCATTTCTCATATCATCTATGTGATGTTTCCAGCTTAGGGTTACATCAAACGTCAATCCTAAAATTTTGATAGCCTTCACTGAGTCGATTAGCTTGTTATCCATGCAGATTGTGGGGTTTGAGACTTTACATGGTGATCTGGAGAAGCATATGTATTTGGATTAATGATATGACAAATTAAGACCAGCATGATTAGTCCAAGGGTGCAGATTTCCCAGTGTTCCTGGAAGAAGTGTTGCAGTAGTAAAGGGTATTTTTCCTTTACAAAAGATAGGTTATCAGCAAATAGTATACCTTTTACAGGTGGTGTAATACTGCTTACTATACTGTTGATAGCTATGAGAAATAGTGTGACACTGATTACTGATCCCTGTGGAACACCTCTATTAATGGATTCTTCTTTTGACATGGGTACTTTGTAGCGAACTTTAATAGTCCATTCTTGAAGGAAGTTCTTAGTGATATAAATTACCACGGATACCGATGTTTTGTATTGCTTTGAGAATGTAAGCTCTGAAGTTTTATCGTACGCTTTTTCTATATCTAGGCTTATTGCCATTAGATGTTTCTGTGTAAATGCAGCTTTTATTTCTGAACCAAGTATTAAAAGATGGTCAGTGGTGGATCAAAACTGGCGGTAGCCATTTTGAAGTTAATTGAAGAACTACATTTTCTCTAGTTTCCAACGCAGTCGGTTATTTATATTTTTACTTTCTCTACTGGTATGTAGAGGAAGTATTGTATTCCACCCAAAAATTCGATGTCAAGATTTTTCCGAAAGTGTATGTTTTGAGACCCTCTGAATAAAAAAAGCATGTTTAGAAAAAGACAGACAGACACAGACATGGATCTTTTATCTACTTCAAAGGAAAATGAAAGTTTAGTGAAACAAATAATAGAACTACTGCGAATCACAAAAGAACATGTTTCAAAAAACACTGAGGCATCAACATCTGTAGTTACGATGTAGCTTCTCCCCCTCAGCTTTCTTGTCTATCACCCTTTAAGTCTCAACCGGTATATCCATTATTACTATTATTGTTGTTATTTATTATTATCATTATTATTAACGAGAAATACATCATAAGCATTGTCTTTGTTTAAGGAATTGTTTAAACATATTTCTTAAACGCCATTAATGCCACCACAATAAAGTTACTTGTTTAAATACGTGCAGAAAGGAATGTGTGTGTGTGTTTTTTTTTTTTTTTTTTTTTTTTTTTATAGAATAAATTGACTGGCTTCTTGTTTGCTCCCCGCTGGTCACACATTAGAGGAACACACGAAAGTAAATAACTCTGATGAAGCCGTCGCTGGGCCAGGTCGATCAGCCACAACTAATTGATAAGAAAATTCTTCTCTTTCACCTACACCCTCTCGTCCATCGGAAAACATTTGGAACCGGCTGTACGTGGTGTTGCTTACAAAGGAGAATTTACAAGCAACTGCTTGTACCTGTTTTGAACCAGAGAGATGGAAGGGAAAACGTAACAGTTAGACCTGCATTGATCAACATTTTCACGTATTTTTAAATATATTGTAACTATATTCACTTTTAACTCTTTTATTTCCTTTACTTTTTACAATTAACTCTAGCCTCACTCAACACAAATTCCAAAATACACTTATTAAGCTCTTTTCTTACATAAACTTTCACGAACTAGTCTTTTTAGCTGAAAGTTACTCTCTGCCTCCCTGGCAACGTGAGGTATCAATGTCACACTGTTCCCCTCTCAGCGCTGCTCGCCCCGAGCAGCGGCACCGGCATCTTCCTTCGGGACAGCCCCTGGATGCGGTAGACTGCATCGCCGATCCACTCATCCCCCTAGGGTGGACCTTCCTGTGCCCACGGGATTCCATGGCTGCTGACCTCTTCTAGTGCACCTTTGCAAACACCTTGCTCCTGATAGGGCTAAACGTAACCTCCTCCAGTTATCCTGCAGGCCATAACATGTTCACTGGCGCTTCGGAGCGTTACCTCGTCCTGTCGCACCCGCAGGAACCTCCTGTCGATGTCGACGTTGATTGTCACCTCGTGACTTCTAAGAGCATCCAAACCCAGGACCAGCTTCTCAGCCACCCTCGCGATGGACACCGACAGACTTGTAATGCTCTGCCCCAAAGTCAACTCCAGCAAGGCCTGCTCCTCCACAGGCAAGGTATCGCCCAATGTCAGCACTCTTGTGGGGCCAATCTGATTTCCTATATGGCAAACCCCCTATCACGTCAGGTTACGGCTGCACCCGTGTCCACTAATATTTCGTACTGCCTCCCGCGTGCCCATCCGTCCGCAACGATGTCCATTATCCTGCACAAAGCTCATAGTATCACTAGGGTTCAGCGATGGCAGTTCCAACGTGCCCCTTTTCACGGCGGTATTTATTCGTTTTCCATTAGTTTGTCGGCCAGGTTTGGACGGTCCCTCACCGGATGTCCTGGCCAACCACACTCCCAACACACACCTCTGGGAATTTTCGATGTCCTGGTGCTGTTCCCCTGTCCCACATAAACAGAATATTCCGGATCTTCCACACGAGGACTGTTGTTACCTTGACCGTTTCCATGGTCAGCGCATCGTGGATGGTCTGATATTCGCCGAGTATTAGGCATTGGCGTATCTTGACGTCGCGCACCGAGTCAATGCAATAGATAACTTCCTGGTACACATCTCCCTTGGCTGTTGCAGCCTTAACTTGATATGGCTGCGATGGGCTGCAGCCAGACGGTGGTTTCCGAACCGGCTTTCAAGAGCCCCCAGGTGTTTCGGAAATCCGCAGGCGTCGGAATCACGTTCAGCACTTCTGCCGCCCGTCCCTGGAGGCTAGGTATCTGTCGTGCGATTGTGGGCGGCGACGGCGATGAATTGTTTGCAAAGGATCTTAAGGGTCGACGTGCCGCCGTACTTGGTTGGCTGCATGGCGTAGATGTTGTGTCGCGTCTTGGCGTCTCGACCTTAGTTCTTAGGATTTTCGCTGAGAATTTGTTTCACCCTGACCTTCGTTGCGTTGTGCTGGCATCGACTCTGTCTACCAGGGAGCTAACACGTTCCCCGACGTCCTCTTGGGCGTTAACGCCGAAGTCTTTCACGGCTTCCTTCTTGCCGACCAATAGCCTGTCAGTCATATCCGGCAGCTCTATCCTCATCTCGTTTTTCATATTTGCATTCCGGATTCCATTTTTGTCTCCATTCCTGCCATCTTGACTAAAATTTGCTTCACCATTTCTTCCATCTTGCTTTCGTGTCGTGGATTTCGTCGTACTCCTGACACTAGTTGTAGCTATATTCGCTTTCAGTTCTTTTATTTGCTTTATTTTTAAAAATTAACTATGACCTCACTCAACACTAATTCCACAAATGCACTTATTAAACTCTTCTTGCGTAAACTTTCACGAACTAGTATTTTTAGTTCAAAGTTACCCTCTGCCTCCTTGGCAACGTGACATCATCCAAGGAACATTCAATTTGGGATGCTTCCCACAGAGAAACTCGACGTATCAATATCACAATTTATTAATTCTATAAGCTATTATCAACACTTACTTTTTCTGAGATTCTTTCATTTTCATTTCCAGTTCTAATTTCAAAATCTTCATTTTAATTGCATGCTCTTCTTCCAAACACTCGAGCCTCCTCTTATAAAAAGTCTCCCTTATGTCTTCTTTCTTCTTTTCAGGCAATGGATTGGAAAGTCCCGGGTCGGAACTGCTTATTATACTTTCTCCTTCAAATTCCCCGCCTTCCGTTATTAAGATCACTGGATGATATGCTGGATCTGGATTTACTATTTCAGAGTGCTTCGTTGTGGTGATTACTTCAGAGTGGAATCCAATATCATTATCAACCTCATTGGTGATTGGATGGAACTGCGACTTAAGAGCAGCAATTACTTTTTGGCCACCATCGTCCATGGAAGGTGATACATACTTAGCGCAACTAGTTTTGTACAACTCTCCGTTGGCGGTACTTACTTGCTTTGCTCTCTTCTTCATGTTCTCATAACATAACTTCAGGGACTTCCATTCACGCTGGGTGATATTCCTTGAATTGTACTCACTTGCGATTTGTTTCCATGCCTCCTCTTTGCACTTCGTAGTGGAGTTATCGGTCCTTTTATTTTCAACAACAGATTTGTATTTTAAAACAATGTCGATCAGCATGTCTTTCTCTTCTTTCTTAAAATTTGCTGAACGAATCTTTTTGTTACTTTCATCCCTCTCCATGTTGTTTGTTTACATATTGAAGACAAATGAAAGTCGAACGGTGTTAGCAATTATTGTAAATTGATTCGATACAATCGCAATTATCTCACATATATGGCGATGGTGCCAACCCTGTTTCGTTGATCTTAGTTCAACATTGAACCAAGTTCAAGGATGTGTTACACAGCTCACACAGAGAAAGAACTAAGTTCATTTCTGATCTCCGATCAAAATTGAACTACAGTTAAGCGATTATGCAATCGTCCTTTGATTGTCATTGCTATTTAATCTGGACTTGACAGTAAAATTGGACTATGCATAAATCATAACTTGTTTGCAAATGAGAGGCCAAGTAGTGCAATGAACTCGGGATTCAAAACGTTGAAAAGTATCCAACTATGCTTTCAAGATAGGTAAAATCTCTCAAATCATCCAGGCAAATCAAACCAAACGTGGTTCGAACTCTGGGTCTCCTGGTCAATGCCACGGATGAGGGAATCGTCATGGTTAGTTTTAACTTATTTGGTAAGAGGATGCACGCTAGGTATAAGAGCCCTACTCTTGTTTTCTATCCTTTTGATTCTGCTTTCATTTGAAAATATTAAAACCAATTTTAGCAGAATTCCGGGCGTGTTTTAAAAGTAGACTTGCACACAGCTAAAGGTTGGCAAAGCTGCCACCGTAACTGCTTCACCGATCGCGGGAAGATTATGTGTTCTGTGGGGAATGTATCGTAAACAATTCTTTACTTGAATTTAAAATGTGAACCAGTAGAATCACCAATATATCTATAATATTCTAGATTACTGTAAAGAAAATATGGAAAAATCAAAGATGTAAGTCTTCTTTGGTAACACTAACTTTGACACTGATAGTGCGATTACTTATTAGTCTACTAATAGTAATGTGTAAGGTTATATTATGAAATGAAGCTGCAAAAACATTATATTCCTGAGAATAGCTTCGAGGGATTGAAAGATATCGCCATGAAAGCCTACAGCAACAACGTACTTGCATTTGTTAAAAAGAAAGGAAAGAAAAGTTGCAATGTATAGCAGTTTTAGGTTAGGTGTGTTTTGGGGGATAAATTGCATTAGTTCATAATAACTGTTTTACAGTGACCGTCTCAAGATCAATACACATTCTCCTTTTAGAAACTTATACAACATTAGCCTGAAGTTATGTGAATACTGATATAACTATAGGTACATTAAATACTTCAGAAACATGTCATTTCTACATTTAGTATTTCATGCCCACTTCTTTTGCTAAATCAAAATTGCACCTATTCATACCAACAAGTTCTGGTATCTACATCCTTGTTTGTTTGTTTGCTAGTCCCATTGTGAGCAGAGCTCAGAGACATTGAACATATACAGCTTGGAACATGGATCATGACTAGTATCCCCACAACTAGTGATATTCTTTTTTTCCCCTCTATCGTGTATTATGTAAGAAAAAATGAAAATTTTTAAGTACTACTATTTCAAGAGCAAATACACAACATGCTTTACAATAGTGTAAATCACTATTAAATGCAGTCTACCTTGGGTAGTGAATATAAAGGGTATACAAGAATGAACTTCAAATTTTTCTTAAAGATTTTAAGCTTACCTGGATTGTCTAATAGTTTTAGATAACAACGCAGGTTATTATACATTTTTATTGCAGCATTGTAACATCCTTTTTGGAACAGTTTTAAGCTATTTGCTGGTTTACGCAAATCCCCTGGATGCCTCGTACTATAGTTGTTATAATTATCTGCAAGGCAGTTCAACAGAGAGTATATGTATTCACCAGCAAGAGTAAGAATTTTTTGAGTTTTAAATAATGGCTTACAGGGATGATGGGGCCCAATGACACAAATAATACCTATGGCCCTTTGTTGTAATATAAATGCTTGCTGTGTGCTGAATTACTCCAGACGACAATTCTGTAACTCAAGAGGGAGCAAAAGCACACAAAATATGCTGTTGTTAAAGCATTTTGGTTTTATCATATTCTTTCAGTTTCATAATTCAAAGCTAGCAGAGCTGAATTTTGGTAACTTTAACTACAATATATCGCTTAATCCTGATTTTAGATATAGAAAATAACATGATCCATTTCAAGATATAAAACTGAAAGCACTCATCAAACTGATATCCAAATTATGTACTCTTCTTCTTTCCCTGGTTACCTTCTCCTTATGTAGGACTTAAAGCCAGTGTCTAGGGTCAGACGCCTGTCAGGGAGCAGAGGAACCTATGGACTGGACAGAGTGAAGACCTGGAAGCGGGTGGTCAGTGCAGCAACATGTATAACATGCAGTTGGCATGACAACACTTAGAAAACCTGCTCAGATGCTGCTTCATGTACCATGAATACTACATGCAGGTCCCTGGGATCGAACCCAGGCTGCCTCAGTGATAGGCAAACAATGTTACCAGTCAGCCAAGATTCCACACTATTATCAACTCTTTCAATGTTGCCTATTTACACAGTGTTTTTGTGCTTTAATGTTGGTGTCTGACATTGCACATTAACACTGTGCAGCAACATTACCAAGTTTTGTTCTATAATCATTAATGCATTTACATTTAGGCACGATTGTGAGCATCATTTAAATTAGTATTATCAGGTGTTACATATATACAAAAATGAGCTCACAGTAGTATTGATTGATTATGTTGTTGTTTCAGACTTGTATGTGGTGATGTAGAAGGAAAGTTCAAGGCGCTGTTTACTCGAGTGGAAAATATAAACAAAAAGAATGGCCCATTTGATGTCTTGCTATGTGTTGGAAACTTCTTTGGTTCTTCAAATGAAAGTTTAGAACCATATAAAAATGGCACTCTTAAAGGTCAGTTTTTTTCCTCACTCTTGGATGGGTGTTTACCTCATAAAAGTAAGTTGATGAATTATAACATTGTTATAACTTTCTGATGGCAGCTTCTACTAATCATAGGACGCACAATAGACTGGACATTGCTCTACTATTGAACAGTTGATGTAGCACAACAGAAAATGATTATCCGGGCTTATGGGCCATCGTCTAGTGGAAAATCTCCTTTCAGATGTTTCGTTCGAAGCTGCATTGAACATCCTCAGTGGCAAGACTACGGTACTCTGCTAGTCTCAGCAATGACTAATACGGAGCCCTTTGGTTTCACAGGTTTTATACACTTAGCGTGTGTGGGCATATGATGGTTGGTCCAGTCTTTGTTTATTTGTTCAGCTGCTGCGTGGGATGGGTTAAAGTGGGGGCTGCTCCCATTGTCTATGATTGTAAATGGGCTGGCATTTTGAATTTGTCTCCAGTCAGGCTTTTTGCATGCTTTGCATAATACTGGAGGCCAAGCTTTATTTAAGTGTTTTGTTTCTTCCTTCCTATTGAAGTTATCTTTATGTTTGAAAATCTCTATGGCTTTGCGACTTAACTGGGCATAATAATGAGCTGTGGAAGACAGGATAGCTGTGTCTGAATATTGTATAATGTGTTCCCCTGGTGCTAGTTATGCATGTTCTGCAACTGCAGACTTTTCTGTTTGTCCTGAATGGCAACATCTCTTGTGTTCTGTAAGAGATGTTGCCATTCAGGACAAACAGAACAGTGTGTTCTGTAATACGTGTGTTTACTGTACGGTGAGTAGTCCCTATTTAGACAGAGCCACACGAGTACAGAATTCTGTAAACACCTGCAGAAGTAAGTGGTTCTTTTGGATCTTTTGCTGAACATAGCAAGTTCTGTATTTGTTGTGTGGGTTTGTAGATGGCGTGGATGGTGTGTTTTTTGGGAACTTTCCCAATGCAATCAGTAATACCTTTGATGTATGACAGATATGCTTTATTTTTCTCTTTAGGGTCAATTTTTTTTGGTGTAGACCGGGGTTTCCTTCTCAGGTGTAAAGCACATTTAACTTTCTGACTAGTGTAACCATTGGCCTGCAAAGCACTATTAATGTGAGAAAGCTCCAGGGGGAGTAGTTGTGGTTGGCAGATTCAGTTTTCACGATCTACTAGTGTCTTAATGACAGCTCTCTTCTGGCCGGGATGGTGGTTGGAGAGTTTGTATAAAACCTGTGAAACCAAGTGGCTCCGTATCAGTCATTGCCAAGGCTAGCAGAGTATTACAGTCACACCACTGAGGATGTTCAACACAGCTTTGAATGAAACATCTGAAAGGAGATTGTCCACTAGATCACAGCCAACAATCCCGGATGGTCATTTTCTGTTTTATGACACCGACTGTAGAGCTTATGCAATTTGATCAGTTGATGTAGTTTTTGTTTATGTAACACAGTGACCAAGTGGGAAGTGAACCTGGTGTGCAATATATCAGTAACGTTGTTGAATACTATTCATGCTATAGGCAGCTCAAGTATAAACAATTAGTACAGGTAAACGGCGTAACAAAAAGGATTGAGAAAAGTTTTGTAAATCTATGTACAGTCATCAAAAAACTGATTGAGCGCATTAGGACAGCAGAATATTTCTATGTCCACATTGTGTTGCAGTAAAGTTTACACAATTCTATATTACCAACATTTAATGGTGTTTATTGGTAGTCTTTGTTCCATACATTATTGGCTGTCGGACACACAAATAGGCTGTGTCTGACAGATGTTAACATATGAAACAAGGACCATCAATAAACTCAACTGCATGTTGGAAATATCGACTTGTGTAAACTGTGATGCAACATGACATGGGACTCAGAAATACTCTGCTCTCCTAATACGCCGGGTCAGTTTTTCCATAGCTGTATGTACAACTGGCCATGGTTCAAGAAGCTGAAATAAATTCAAATATTCAAATAAAGATTACCAAAGTGTAATTTAAATTACAAATTAAAAATCTTATAAAACAATAAATTTAGACATTATAGATCGTGGGTTTGTGCTATAACGTGTGTTTGATCATTGTACTGGTTGCAGCCCTTTTTGTGTTGCTCATTTTGCTTTACCCAGGGGGCACGTGTAGTTTACCTATGGACACGAGCAACCTTACCCCCAAGGGACCAGAATGAATGCTGATCACCTATTCATCAGGCAGCAGCCAACTTGGCCAAGTTGTACTGGAGACAGGGTTGCCAACATTTAAAAGTAAAATTATCGTACCAGCCACTCAAAATTATTGATTTGGATTCAAAATTATCGGACATCATAAACCAAATGGTGCAACAATAAAAATATCAGTATAACACTTATGAAAATGTAACAGTATTGATGTTTATGGTATCCACTTATGAGATTGATGACCTCAATCAGTATTACCTACAACTTCAGCACTTATGTTTCTCGCACTATTCATCTGAAAGTTCATCTTCCTCGCCTGTTGCAGCATTATACAAATTTGTTGTTGAGATAAACCTTAACATCTTCTTGGTGACTTGCAGGTTTTGGGATCTACCACATTCTTTCATAAGCTGAGACGACAGGATTAGTTCATTTACCGTATCTAGTGCCAATCTGTTTCTAATTTTGGTTTTTATTAAACCCAGTTTATAAAGAACTCTTTCACAAGAAGCACTTCTGTGGGGCAACGAAATCACTGATAATGCAAAGGCTCTTAGCTCTTTGAAATCAGTATTTCCACCAAGGTGACACATGTGTTTAAATGCCCTCCGGAAACTGCCAGGTTCAGGCATGTTCTTTATTTCACACGGAAATCACTTTTTCCGAGTTGTCTCTATTGACCATAAATTTTCTCAACAGTGCCTTCTTCATTGAGATTACCAAATGTGGCCACACTGGCAATAAGAGAGTAAAGGGTAGGAGACTTAGTAGGGTATGAAACGGCTGCCTTAGAGGAGTGGAAACAGGCCATCAGGGCAAACGTGGTGTTGCTATTTGTAATTAATTTCATTTCACTGGTGTGTCAAAACAGTGAAAATGATATTGCACCTGTATCGAACTATCATACATTCAAATTATCGTACACCCCATAATTATTGTACGGGTTGACAACCATGTGTACAAACGTTAAAATTATCGTATGCCCCCATAATTATCATACGAGTTGGCAACCCTGACTGGACAGCAAGATTGCAAATGAACTAGAAGTTTTCAGAAGGAAGGCCATTAGAAGAAGAAGAGGAAGTGAAACAAGGCTGAAGGAGGAAGAGGAAGTAGGATGAAGAATGGCAAGGAGGAAGAAAAAGAGAAGGAAGAAGAAGAAGAGGAAGAGGAGGAAGGAAGGTGGAAGGAAGAAGACATTTGTGCGAACAATTTTTGAGATGAATCTCATATTGGTTTTGTATTGGTGCTGGAAAGATGATTAGTTGACACATTTAATATTGTCACGGCACTTTTACTTCTGAAATAAACATTTTCAAATTTTATACACAGGTAGTAATGGCCTTGGAAATAATTTCACTTCATCACATGTTCAATATGCACTCCTTTGCAGCAGATAGCTTTGTGAAGGCAAGTACATATTCCTTACATATGCACTATGTTTTCTTGAGAACAAACCATCAATGCCCGAGGTAATTTTCCTTCCTACAAACTGCCTTCTTCAAATTTTCTCATTAATCAGAGAATTGCAGGAGCCCAAAACATGTGGAATATGCCCTAAATCTTCTTTGTGTTGCTGTGACACTTTTCAGTTCAGCATAAAGGAAAAGTGCCTTAACACGCTGCTGAAAAGATAAAGGTCCATGCTCCACCATGGCAAGACTGGCAATATTGCAGCACCTACCACCATTTCTATGAAACAAAACATGGAGGGAAATTTGAATTAAACGTACAATTTTCTTTGTTATAATGTGTCAACTATTCATGTGCCACCCTGTAGGATTGTGTAACATACAGTTTAGGCAATGAGCTTAAGTTCTGTAGATCATGTAAAACATTGAGGCACAGTGCAATTTTAAACCTTACTTTATTTACAGTTCCTGTACAAACATATGTGTTGGGGCCCAATGTACCTGAACATGCAGCATGGTATCCAGACATAACTGGCTGTGAACTCTGCCCTAATGTAAATTATTTAGGTAAGAAAATACAAATCATATATTTAAGTACATTTAAAATTACATCTTATGCTATTCTTAAGGGTTTGGAGTGTGGCACTCTGGCTCCTAGCCATGAGGTGAGCAGGCTTTAAAATCAAATTGGTGATAGGCTGTTTCAGTGAGACAAATGAAGCTAACAACCCATGTATAACTTAAATATTAAAAATCACTTGCTCTAGTTCACATTAAGAACTGCTGGTAGTTAATTTCCTAGCAGATGTTTTAATTCTTCCAGGGTGTGTGTGTGTTTGTCTTGTACATTTTATGTTTTAAGTTACCCCAGAGATAGAAATTGCAAGGGGTTAAGTTGATGACCACGGATCTCTACTAATAATTCTGTCCTGAAACACACTTTCAATTGTTTTCATCAAAAGATTGACCATATGAACTGTTCCAGAGTCTTGTTGAAAACAGGCAAAACCATGCTCCCTGTCAGTTAATTCTCTAAAAAAAATCTGATGTGTTACACTCACATGACTTTCTCTACTCTTGTACTAACCATTCTTACAAACTCTTATTCCTATATCTTCATGTTACCTGACATAAGCATTTGCAGAAATTATCTTATTGCTTATTTCCTTGTAGGTGCAAGGGCAATATTAGAATACAGAAGGCTTTGTACGATAGTGAAATGTTTTAAATCTTTGAGATTCCGTTCTCTTTGCACGATTAACATATAAAAAAATGAACAACGTTGTTGCATTTCGCTAAAGTTCTAAGTTTTCCGAAACTCACACACATGACAAGGAATATCTCCGAAATGGTTCATCCTACAAGAAAATTTATTGAGACATAAATTGTGTATTTTAGCAAGATCTACTTTTTTTGTATAGTATAATTTGGTCTATCTCTAACGGTTTACCAGTTATGCAAAAGTCGTCCAGACTAAATATGACTACAGGGGCTATTGCCAGAAAATTCAAGATATACATTTCATTTGTCATAAAAATATCTCAAACATATAACATTTTAATCAAAATCGTTAGAGCCATTTTCAAGAAAATCAAAATTTTCGAAAAATTTTCCATGTAAAGGGTAGTTTTGGGTGGGGCTATTTTTTTTTAAAATCTTCGTGTCGCATCCTTGAAAGACATTAAACTTAAATACCAACTTTGGTTTTTAACCGACTTTTCGTTTTTGAGTTATGCTGTCCTCAGACTGACAGACACAGACACACACGGACCTTTTTCTAAAAATGCTTTTTTTGGATTAAGGGGGCCTCAAAACATATATTTCCAGTGAATTCTCGACATCAAATTTTTGGGTGGAATACAATACTTCCCCTACTTACCAGTAGAGAAAGTAAAAAGAGGCTGAGGCCAAAATTGTATTCACGTAGGTGCAGGCGTCAACTGTCGACTCAAAAAAGATTGGCCCTATAACTCAGCACCTAATATTGTTCATGAAGTAACCCTTTATGACGAAAAATTAGGTGTATGATGCACCATTAGCGGAGAAAGGTTTTTCAGAGCTCCATAAGCACTACAGTTATACAACCTCACCTCATGCTTAACTTGGCAGTGATACTACAATTCTTGGACAGTTACTTTTAGAGTATTAATGTTCACAAGAAAAGTGTAAACTCCAGCTTCTAAAATACAGTATTTATAATATGTTACAGGATTAAAGTTTTATAGCGTTATACGAGTATTATAGTGTTATGATATAATCAGGGCTTCTTTTTTGGATAAAGAGGTGTGGAAATTCTCAAGAGGAAAGTAAATGTACACATGTTAGAACTTTTTTAAAATGCAAAACTTCCATGCATTGCTATTTACATCAAATTTGAAGTGGCTCCCTGGCTTTTAGACACATCATCATGTTCTTTAGTTCGTTTCCAGGTTTTGTTGGAAGGCAGAAACAATAATAGTGAATTCCTAATCAAGCCCCAAGCAATTCAGATTAAAACAGTTGAAATGAGAGATATTTTAATTTGACCATCTCGATTTAATTCAACAACAGTCATTTTATTTATGAAGTTTGATTGTAAAAGTCTAGAAAAAAGTTGCAGATCATCGTGCTGGTGCATTCTGCCAGGAAAAGCCCTGTATATAATTACTGAGAATCAATTATCTTACCCATTGTAAATACAGGGTTCTTAAATTAAAATCCTAACAGGCACACAGCACTTCGCTGTCAGATCAGGGGAGAAAGAGGGTCATACACCAGCACTAATCACTATCTTCAAACACTTCCCTATAGTCTGATTTTTAAAAGGTACATGTCAAATACCAGCTTCTCCACATGGAGAGCTGCAGTGTTGTCAATAAGCAAGTAGCAATAACTCTCAATACTCGAGACGTATAAACAAATGTTCGAGTTTATCTCACGGCAGCGAAAACATGCACATGTAATCTCTAGTAGCCTACTATCAAAGCAAAGGTAATTTGTTCTCAATATGTATAAAGTAATTTGAATTCACTGTGTTTTTTCGTCTTTAAGGTGTAGTAGGCTAACAACACACTATGCAACTAAACATCCAAACAAGTTCCGTTCCCCCCACTAGCTTAGCGAAACTGACCTGAGCAGTAAACTATTTATCAGTGCGGCTAATGTGGCAGCCTTTGTTTACATTTCCATAGCAATGACTTTCCCCTCTTACCCTTAACCCCCCTTCCTTGACTGCTGCCATGTATCTTCTTTTAAAAATCAGACTATAATTTTATTCATGGACTCCTCTGCTGTATGGGCAGTAGCAGAATCTTGTTGAAACCATCCATATGATTTCTTTCAGTTCATGATAAAATGGGGTCAAAATGTCATTCCGGTACCTCCCTGCATTTATAGTCTGCTCATAGAATATTGGACCGATTATGCATCTAGCACTAACAGCACACCAACTCCAACCTCCGATCATAATGAGGGATTTGTTAAGCACAATGTGGATTTTTAGAGGCCCAGTACCAACTAGCAGTGCACACAATAGCAGCCAGTAGTAGGGGAATCCAGCAAGGTTGTGGGAGAGGCAAAACGCCGTGTGCTCCATTAAGTTTTAAATGAAGAACTCTATGTTCTTTTCTGCTGCTGTTATGAAAGTGTGCAATTGGTTGATGCTATTCAGGCAGCAAAAACTAATCATTATATCGCTTTCCTTCAGAGCATATTTTATGTTTTATAAAGGTGTGTTTTTATTTTATAAGAATATAACAATTAGCTTTTGTTTCCTGAAGACAATGAGTAAGTAGACTGAGCTGCAATTCTGAACATTTATGTGTAAAAGGCACAACGAAATTACATGCATTACAAAATAACCTTCAGTAGTTTGTTGGTCTTGAAAGGTTCCCTTTGATTGTGTTTTAAATTGTCCAGAAACATTACTAAAGATTTATTTATATCGTAAGTAATTATTTAGAAATGGGAAATACATTTACATATAACATAGTTTTCCTTCTGAACATAATTGGTAAAACCACATTCAGCATTAAGCACATTTTTTTGTCTTGGACAGGCCAACTTATACACAGTTAATAAAGTTAGCATCACTGCAAAATAGTGTTTAATCATAAAACAGAAAATGCTACACTTAGCTCTCTTAATATAAATAGCAAGTAAGAATTATTCCTTCTGATACTTTTCAACAGGTAAACGGGGAGTGTTGACTGTCAGTTCGGGATTAAAGCTTGCATATATCAGTGGAGTACAAGGAGGCGAGAATAAATCAGCTGACCATTGCTTTACATCAGAAGATGCAGATGCTGTAAGAAATGTGTGCACCCGAGGGAAATCCAGCTTTCATGGAATTGATATTCTTCTTTCCTCATCTTGGCCACAGGATATAATGATTGGCGGAAGAGAGGAGGTAATTACTGTGTAGACAACTTTGTAGATACACTATAAGCATAATACTATTAAAATAAGTAAGGTTTTGAGACAGAATATTAGAAGACCCCAAAAGAAAATCGTTTATGTGAAAATTTGTTAAAAGTGTAATTTGTTTTTTGATATTGGTATGAGTTGGTTAAATGGCAAAAACGTGTTAATAATGTTCATTGTTACGAACAACTAAGTTTGCCCAAAGACGTCATAAATCTTTCCATATTTGATTTTAATATATATGTATAAATATTAGAATTATATGTGTTCCATAATAAAAGTAAGGGAGGATGGTTAGGGATCACTTCCCTAACAAGAAAGAACTATTTGATGGACGCATACGCGGATGTATATGAAAAAGGCGGTGTCACGTGAGGACGCCATAATCTTCCCACTATCTTCCCACTCGCGTGTGTGTAATCAAGGCATGAGGACGTATTGGTGTAACGTGTGAACATAGAACTTTCACCAGACTTTCATCAAGCATTAGTTCCACTAAACGAAAAAGTGGAAAGGTTTTAAATCATTTAGAACGGTGCTAAGAGGTATTATTTAATGTAAAATATCGAAAAAGTGTTAATAAAATAATACATTATGGTGAAGAAACATCGTGTGATTTTTCATCCCATCCGTTACCACGCCCTGAGATCACAAAGATCTCAATAGCTCAAAGACACAACGTTTAAAATAATAATTATAAAAACCTCACCAGTGTCACAGCCTACGTCGAAATTATAAGATGAAATATCCTCTGATCTATTTTGCCGTGGTCTGCTGGAGATTGGTATACCAGACATTGTGCCTACAGCTGCAGAAGATAACTTCAGTGGCACAGTCAGAGTCTCCGCATCTGATCCGTTAATTGTGCATGTCGCTCTATTTATACTATGTATCTTGTCCACTGATTGGACAGGGGCGTGGCAGGGTTCTATTTCTCTTGTACTCCTGTTCTCTTGTGATTGGCTTGCTCTGTTTTCCTGTTTTTTATGACATTCTTTGCTTTTGATGACTGGATGCCAGTTGTTTAGAAGGGACCTTAAGACTAAACTGCAACTTGCATCCAGTCATCGAAAGCAAAAAACATCATAAGAAAGAGGAAAACAGAGCAAGCCAATCACAGGAGAAGAGCAGCACAAGAGAGAGAGAGCCCTGCTCACCAGCCACCACGCCCCTGCCCACCCCGGGCCAATCAGCAAACAACATGCTTAATATAAATACAGAACGTGGACAGTTAATGGCTCAGATGTGGAGATACCTTCTCCAAGGAGACTTTGACAGCACCACTGAAGATGTCTACCACAGCTGCAGATGAAGCTTCTGGAACACCATTTCATCTTATAATATTATTGTCAAGGATTTTTAGCCTTAATGCATAAAGCAAACAGCAACTACACAGGGAAATTTTTTATTGTAATATTTAACTTGTATAGCCCCTTTTGACCCAAGTTGGTTTTGTTGTTGGTGAAACCAGGCCTAAATGTATAAGCTATAACTCACAAAAAAACAATGTATAATTGTTACATACCTGTATCTTTGCAGGATGGCAGGACTTCAGCTGACTCGTGGTTGCTTTCATGGTTAGCAGCAAAGGTGAAACCTCGTTATCACTTTTGTGGACTCAAAGGAATGTTCTATGAAAGACCACCCTACAGGTAATAGTCATACATTTGCTAAGATATATCGCATATGACACATATCACTAAAATACTAGAGGCAGGTTATTTGATATCCAACTCATGTGCTGGGGATTCAAGGTGGCAACAGCTGGTAAGAAAGAGAGCATCTTTTCACAAAGGATAATAGGTTTTACCATAAATGTAAAGTGTATTTGAAAAGCTTAAAATGATATTGTGCCCTTGTGCAGTTTCCTCTGTCACTTCAATTTTCTTTTCTTGGCATGTAGTGGTGTAATGGACCATGTGTAGTGTGACCTATTCTCTCTTCTAGTCATTCACTAGATTGTCAATCGCAGGATTCCTCTCTTCTGCAGTCGCTCACTTCAGTGTTTAATGCATGCAAAGCTCATCTCTTGTTCACATGTTCATTGGAGTGTTAAACATCAGATTTGCCTCTCTTCTGGTTGTGCCAAACGCAGGACTGCTCTCACTATCGCTCAGAGAACAACACACACAAGTCGGTATGGTGTCGTAGGTGCTTGTTACACACTAGTGATGTTGATTCAATCCATGCAATTGACAATATCGTCAATATTTTTTATTTTAGAACTACACACAGTGATGTACAACCTCTACTTCTCGCAAGAGATTGACAACAATGACATACCCAAGAGATAGATGTGATCTTTTATCTAGATGCTGTACAGCACATTATTGTGAAAAGTTAGGTTTCAAATTAATGGAGAAATCCATAAATGGTTAGGGAAGGCTGGCAGAGATGAGAGCAAGGAAATGTAAATGTGCCCTTTATTGCATGACCATCATACACTGTACAGTATTACAGCTATGGATACAGGAAGGAAATCCTCCAATTTTTATTTTAGCCTTGACAATGACAAAGCTTATAATCCTTCTATACTCCATCCACCCTTAGATCCGCACCTTGTATCCCTCCGCAATAACGTGATGTTATCACCTGCGACTAACGCAAAACAGACACCACGTGTAGTCATACCTCGTATTTATGTTTCAACAAAACGATATTTACTCAGGAATTTTAGAAATATTGTGTTACATTTAAGTAGTCTTTACCGGGGTTATCGTACATCTTGAAAACTTGCAGATAATGGCCGATATTTAAGGTACTATATTTTATGGTGTGCTTTGGTTTTGGCGTATTGCGAGTTCGTTGTTGATGACTTGTGTTTACACCAAGGGCGGATCTAACGGTGCAGCGATTATAGGTGTATTAGTAAGTCACTACTTTGTAGCACAAAATGAAACGCATAAAATCTACTGATCTTTACAGCAAACTTTCACATTTACCATGTGTTTCTCCACTGCAGCACTGCAGACACCCATCCCATAACCTGAAATTTAAAACATGCTTTTTCCTGCAAGCTAATAGGAAAATTTATATTGCAAGTGCAAGATGTCTGGAAGTCTTCATGACTAATATTTTGGGGAAAAAAAGATTGTCTTGTGTGATACTTTTGAGCCTGAAAACTAAAACATGATGTTTTCTACAGAAACCACGGCACGAGTGGAGACACAGCTGAACATGCCACAAGGTTCATTGCTTTAGCAAAGGTTGGAAATTCAGCTAAGCAGAAATGGCTTTATGCATTAAGTATCCGGCCAATTGATTCAATGAAACCATCAGAGCTCTATCAGCAAACTACAGATGAAACTGCATGCCCTTATTCAGGTAGCATGTTGTCATCTGAAGTAACTGGTAAACAGGTAAGAATATTAATTAATTACAAAGTGAGATGGCTCTGTAGTGAGGCATGAGGTGCATGCTTGGAAGGTCCACGGTTCAAGTCCTGCTAGGACCAACTGAGGTTTTTCCAGATTTTCCTCCACAACCTGTGGTGCCATATGTAGTAAGAACTAGCCTTAAGCACTACTATTCATTAATTACATGAAGAAACAATTCAAATTGAAAAAGGACTTGATCCTACAACTACTTGAAAGATGAAGTAGTGCATTTCATTGCATAATGGCAACACTTTAATTTATAGACAAGCAATCAGGAACTTAAGCATTTCACAGCATAATTGTCATATTAATATTCTATATGTTCACTATTGAGAAATATTGATAAATAGCATGCCGCCACTGCAACCTTGAGTATACTGTTAGTCCTGTTAAGTTCATGGGATAGGGTAGAGGGCCGTGGAGGTTCCTGGATGATTGCATACTCATACTTCATACCCACTAATTTTTTCCTGTATGTGAATATGTATTTACCTGTATAGATATGCATATGAGAAAGTCGAATGTCCAACCTTCTTCCGCTTGCTCATTTAATTTTCCCGCACACTCTTTACCAAATGGCAGTGCACTCAGCCAACAAGTTGTAGAGAAGCATAAATTTTGCGACCGGAAAAGGAAACTTTATGGTGAGGGGTTGCAGGGTGCAGGGCAAAGCTTGCATTTAAGAGTATGGCGAGTTAAGGTAGTATAACCGACAAGGCCAACACAGCAATTCTTACCACACAAGTGCACATTTTTGTACAAGTTTTCTTGGTTTTCCTTGCTACAAGCATTTCCCTCCCTCTTGTTTAGGAGAACCTACTAGGCAGTTAGCAAACATGATGGTTCTAAATATAATGTAGCCATTTTCTATATTGAAATGACCGTTATATTAATGTTATAAAGAATTACATCTAGTTTTATTGAACGATTATAGATGCATATATTCACTCCTCATATCGTAATTTACTAAGGCAAATGCCAAACCATTAACCATCTCATTCTTCAGTTGTGTATAGCTGTTTCTATAGTTATTCTAATGAGTGCTTATTTTGTGAAATATTTGTATAGACAAGTATAAAAACTGTAGGGCAGATTTTAAACAAAGGGTGATTGTTTTTGCAGAGCAGAATCATAATTGAGCTGCAGAAAGAGTTTTCTGTGAATGAAAAACTTATAAACCTGTTACAACCACCTTCATTTAGGTATTTTTCCAGCCCAAATTACAGACTTGTTCAGTAGTCCGAAATTATCGACTCTAGTTAAAAAGCACACATTTCAACAGTATCATAGATGCTTTTGTAAATAAAAGATGATTTTTAGTTTAGTAAAGCCAAAGTTGCCATTACTGGGGTAGATAGAAATCTTTAAGTTGAACAATTGTTCATGACAGCTTGATTTTGTTAATTGAATGTTTATTATTATTTAATCTGTCATCGATTTGTGGAAGTTATCATTATTGTTGACATTGTTTCAATATTTTGATCATGTTTATATAATTAGTAATTATTCCACTTAATATATACGAAGTAATATAGACAGTAAAACTTTTCCAATGTTTTAGAAGTAAATGAGTCGACCTACAGACACTTATAGCTTCTCGATTGGTGGTTGAAGAGGAAACATTTGTTGTTTAGTAACTGTGCTGCTATCTGGCTTGCTGGATATAAACTTCATTATGTCGTCTGCTGTGGTATATCAAAATTCATGGCTATGTGAACATTCTTCATAATATGTATTTTCTCCCAAATTATCAGTTCCGCTGTTGTTTTCGTATGTTGCCAGTCAGGAAATTGTTGAGAATGAAGATGCTGGTATTCAAAACGCGTCCGGACAAAAGTAAGTGTAAATGAAACTATAAGTGTTTGTAGGTCCATCCATTTACTTCTAAAATAATTAGTAATTGTTTTACGTCATACCATTTACAAGGGGAAGTTTGAAATGTAAATTAATGTTGTTATTTGTAGCATGACCTGCAAGTCATGTATACATGACAAGGAAGTACGATGTCATTGAAATAATTCTGATGAAACAAGAAAATGTATTGTTAAGGACGACAATAGCCAAACAGTATCACTATAGTTACCTATGGAAAATTTTTCAACTAGGGCTTGTTTAATGTATTCGTGAAAGTTGGAAAATATTTTCAGTAGCTCACCAAAAATCAATCCTATGGTTTCAGGCATGCCAGCAAGTTAAAAACGTTTATATAAAGATGTACAAATATTGTAATGAAGTAAAATTGATGATAAAAAAGTGTGCAGCAAAGAGCTTAATTTGAAAAGTTAAGTTTACCCTTTATTAAATATTTGACATAGAAAATTTGTAAAAATTAGTGTGACTCTTCTTATTTCAACTTACCCTTTATTCCCTGCCCACCGCCTGAGATGAGATAAGAGTTCTCACCATTCATTGATGGACACTTTGTGAAAATAACTGAAACACTTGAATACTCTCAGACTCCCATTAATTACTGAAAGTTTACTCAGTCAGTGTTAAATAATATATTCTTCCCATAATGGTCACAATATGTTTTTATTTTAAAGAAAAGGCATAAAAATGCAAAGATTATGCAATGAAATATGGTAATTGTGGGATCAAATTCAGTTGAAAGGTAAGAGTACGCTTTGATTATGGTAGAAGTTTTGTTGAATAATCATCTGCATATGAAATTTTGATTGCAGCAAAGACCATCTCAATACTTCTATGATATGGACTCATCTGAACCAGACACAAGCAATCAGAGGAAAAAAGCAAAACGAGAGCATAATGAAGAAAGGACAAGGCCAGTTTTTGATCAAGGTAGGTTATCCTAAGTCAGAGTCTGAAGATAACAGCAAAGTCCTTGAAACATGCATAGTAAATGTTAGTCAGTTGTCCTTTCATACCCGCCATGTTACAAAGATAGAATCAGACTGAAAAACTCATTACCATAACTGAAATTTGTCCTACAGATCTTCAGACTACGATATTGTTCTAATTATTGTCTATGCTACCAGGGCAAGACACTCCAAATAACTCACATTTTTTCCTGGTAAACCACAAGATATTCTCAAATTCATTTTTGAGATAATATACCCCAATGGTGGCTTCCAGTTGTACAAGTACTTGAATTGGAAAAGTAACCTCACCAAAGTGCCCATGCTTAGATGACAACCAAACAGCCATACATCTCTTACTTCACTGTAAGCTGCAAGCCAGGGACAGACCAGTGCCTTTGAAGAACCCCAACGTAGTGTTATGAAAAGTGCTTTCATCACCACGTCAATTCACTTTATACATGAAATATTTAAGACATTACATGAATACTAATTTCATAAGCACCTGTACGTGATTAAATATCCTGCGATATACCCACAGGGTGAAATGCAGGTTGGAAAAAGAACAACCAAATATTAAAAAACATACTTTAAGTCCTGGACTTTGTATCACTATTTGGTATATCACTGTTAATTGTTCTTCCACACATGTTGTGTGTAGGCTTAAGTTGGAAATGTAGAATGAGACTGAAAAAATGTAATCCCAACAATGAATGAGCAGTCAAATATAGCCTGAAAATGGAGACAATCTCCAAAATGTGTTCCTAGCTATTAGCATTGGTATATGAGAAACAGTTATTTTCAGGTAACAGTTATAATTATCACAGTTACCATTACTGACTAGCTATAACTATGTTTCAATATGAACAATGTCAATGCAGATTTACTTTATTACTTGATGTGATGTTAAAAGAAGTTTCTCTGTGTCAACACTTAGAATACTACATGGCTTATGATCACAAAATAAATTTGCACTTCTACATTCCTGTACACACTCTTTTGTTGCTCTGGGTGACTCAGTTGCTTAGACGCTGGCCTAGTGATCCCAAGGCTGTGGATTTGAATCCAGCCCAGACTGATGATTTTTAAGTGTGCTTAAAAACGACAGCTCCATGCCATTTACTGGCATGTAAAAGAACTCTGGGATGAAATTTCAACACACCAGCGATGCTGATATGATGCTGGCAATTGAATGCATGATTAAACAACAAAATAAAAATAAAAACACATACATGCATGCACACACACAAAGATGTATTCCTCTGCATTGCTCTCTTCCTATTGGCTAGGCTATTTACACTGTAAGTGTGACTCTCTCAGCACATGCAGACAGGAACAGTGACGTTACTAGAGAAAAGAAACATTAACACCAAATACACAGTATTATGTAACATCATAGAAGATGCAAATAATCTCTCTCACATATGTAGCGGTTTTTATTGTTGTCAAGCTATGAGTTTTATCTATAGGGCATTATGAGTGCAAGCAGACAAATTTTGGCATGATGTTATTGCTTTTAATATCAATAACTTTTTTTTTCTGAATCCAACTTTTTTATTTGTTTATTTCAACAAATTATCTTCTTTTTAATATATAACATTCACATGTACCAAGGTTATCAATTTGGCGACTTCACGTTTTCTATACAAAGTATTTTCTCACCACTTCTTCTTGCTTGTAATTATTCGCAAAGCATACATTTTCTTTTTAATTCTTTCACATATGCTACTATACAATGTATTCTGATTACATTACTGAATATTGGAATACTGACGGATGCTCTTCTCCAACGATATGATCACGCAGCCGTATTCAACAAAGCGTCGGACATTAATAAAAATTCAACTCACCCTATGGGGGTAACTATTTATTTTACCTAGTTACGATAACCGATTGGCTATTTTGCTGATTCTTTTATGTTCCATCGATCACATCATCATGATCAACCCTGAATATGTCTCTTATTGATCTTGATACCTTCGGGACTTTAATTATAAAATATAATCATGATAATTTAAACATTATAAAAGATATTTACATATATCTTTGCTAAACAATTCAATTTATAGAACAACAGTATTAATCTTTTCCATGAGGCATTTTAATGTATAATTCCTGTCTCACTTATATGCAGCAAAATGGATAATTATCACTTAAGCGGCCATTTTTCTTACTAGATGGTATATTAAATTGACAATACCACTCATGATCTCTGGCAGAGGAGATTAATACTATTTAATGAGTTTAGGCAACTAGTTCTTGATAAGTGATACCAATGCACGTGTAGTGAAGGAGCCTGCCTCAGTAGCGTGATGGTTAGTGTGTCTGCCTTACGTTCAAGAGGTTTAGAGTAAGTTATCCAGGTAAGGTTTTTTTTCTGAGGTTTTCCCTTATCCTGAGAAGATGAATGTTGGGTAACTTAAAGCTCCATGGACCTCTGGCTCATTTGAGCATCATTTCACCTGTTTCATTCATTCACCATCCAGTATGACGTTACGTTGGAGCACTTTAATTTTAAAAAAAAATGTAGTGAAGGATGTCACTCATGTTATGTATTAGTCTCGGTTACTTTGGTAACCATTAATGGGATAACAAGTTATTATCTTCATTAAATTAACCTGGCACTTGGCAGCTAGCTGATTCACTCACCTGAGAACGAGGCTAGCACTATCTTGTCCAATTGTGTTACAAACACAATGCACAACGATTAGTCGATTGGACGAGAAAGGGCTAGTCTTGTTCGCAGGTGAGTGAATCAAATAGCTGTCAAGCGCCAGGTTAGCTCTCTCTACTTTAGTTACTGCCTGTCTCCATTACTCTTGTAACTCCAGTACATTAAGGTAACCATTGCAATTTAATAGTTATGTAATTTTCTGCCTATCCTGAGCGGTGTATTAAAGATCTACTAATCAACTCAAATTCTTCCCAAATTATTAAATTACACCATTTTCATAATCTCCTAAAGAGAACTGATACTATGTTCATAAATGTACATGTTGAAGATGGAAATGCTAACCCTTATTAATATAACATCTTCCAGTGATAGCATGTTGAATAAAACTTTACAAATTCACATTCTTTCCAAAATAGTAATACCTATTCTGTTTTTTTTTTTACAGAAACTTGCTGGTTTTGTTTGTCCAGCCCACAAGTTGAAAAACATCTTGTAATTAGCATTGGCTCAGAGGTGAGTTCCTCAAAATATCTCATAGCTTTCCTAATTCAGATAATGTATTCTCTAACATACCATTAATTCTATGAAATATTAATGTTAATAGCATAGTGTTGTATATTGTAACCCAGCAATGGGTCTCAGTTATCACATAACAGGTGCTTGGTCATTCAGTTGAAAAGATACAAGCTCTCTCAATAAAAACACCACAAGCATTAATAGAGATAATGATTTATTGCTTTACTCTTAATAGCTTCAGTTTTTTTCATTGAATAAAGAATATCCAGTTTATTTTGTATTATAGTTGGCTTGTAGATATCTTAGCTGCCTTGTAGGTCTAGGAAAGATTTAACCAGTACTACTTTAGGTGACAGCACATCTGTTTATTGACAGAATTCATTCGAATATGAATTTATGAGCAGTTTAAGTTTTGTGTGTTTGTAGTGGCGCATTGGTGTTATTACAAGTCCCACATTGTTAGAGCCATGTATGTAGCAGTTAAGTTATACGAGGAGCTTAAAGATCTCAGGGTCTGCAAAAATAGGTATCCAGGACTTTGTGATTTGGTTATAGGTCTGTGAATTGAAGGAGTCAGTGGTTTTTAGGTTCATACTTGGAAATAACACTTGCACATTTTAAGAAGAATACACTTTAACCTCAAAACCTCTAGTGCAACAGCCCATCAAGGGTCAAGGCTTGCCACCCAGCTGCTGTGTCCCCCACCTCTGCCCACTACAGGCATCATTGGTGGGGTGCAGCACTGAAGGGTGGGACGTTGTCAGTAATCTGACCCCTCCTTCTCGACCTGGGGCCACTACTTCTCCATCAAGTAGCTCCTTCAGGACCTAACAAGGCTGAATGCACCCTGTTTCAGACCTCCCAGAGGGGATAAAATCCCCATGCTGGTACTGGGGATCGAACTTGGGTCCTCTGCACCATAAGCAAGTGTGCTACCAACTGCACTATGGAGACTTTAGTTTTTAGACTTAATACCGCTTTGAACACTTTAGGTTTTATTTTATTCTTGTAAAAAGTAATTCACTATTGATGACTAGTCTTTTACACATATTATACTTCTCATTTATCACTTTCTGTGTGACCTATTACTATTCTACCTTCGAAATATTTACTACAACTGGTTCTGGCTCATGTGGCCATTTAACCTCTTGAGGGATATCGACGTGAAATCACGTCAATTTAAAATGGCGGATGAGCGATATGGGCGTCCTGTGCGTTTAAGCATTTAACCCTTATTTATCCCTTATCCAACTCAACTTATTATAATTTTCCCTTTATGAAACATTTTAGTAAGGTCTATATACTTTATTGGCTTACCTTAATATGTTCGTTCTGCAGTGATTTACCTCAAAACAGGGATAAACACACAAGGGTACGTACATCTCCACATTCGCGAATTCCCTTCTTGAGGCACACGAAACACTTTCGAAATGGGTGGGACTTCTTTGCTGTTGGTGGTATACTTTTAGGATAATGTTTTCCTTGAAGTCTGAGGGGTGCAGGGGTTTTGGATTTTCAACCCCCAACGTGGTATTGTTCAATTAGGCTGCGAGTTATTTATAGTCGGTAGTCAAGGTCGGTCATTGTCCTGTGTGGGTTTAGAGAGCTGTTCAAATCCCCAAACAATTGTATATGGTTATATCCAGTTGGTGCAAAAACACCTTTTTATACCACTTCTCCCTTCAGCTACAAGCAGGAAAGAATACGTATGTATTTCAACAAAGAAAGACACGGACTCTACTCAGTTACGAAACTCACGTAAGCAAAAGTTGTAATGTTGATCTATTCTGATGACTCAAGAGGCCACGCATGCAGTAGCGATTTATTTCACAGTATGCTGACGCATTAGCCACACATACAATGGGTGTTCCTTTACTGTATCTTTCTGAGAACTAATATTAGATGCATTTGACAGAGCAAAGTTGACTTTTTACCACAGTGAAACAAAATTGTGCCATTTCAACGTTTTGTAAATACAACTCAACTTTGCTGATGACGTACATTTATACTGCAAATAACGAGTTTTATACCAGTTTTTGTTTCATTAAAATAACTTAATATTTACACAAAATACAGCTGTGTATATACGAAGCGCATTTAACAATTTAAATGCTAGCAGTTCTCGGCTCGCGGACGTTTAAATGGCCATCGCTGAAGAGGTTAAGAAATGCTTCACATGTTACTCTTGCAAATGATACCTTCAATGCCTCTAATGGATTAGAAATTCTATACAAATACCATGAGACAACGTACATCATAGTACTCCCACCAGCATGACTCTTATGCCTTCTGATTTGTCCTTTTGGTTTGTATTTTAAATATTTGCTGTGTTGGTTTACCCAAGCGATGAACGGTGTCATTTCGCTATTTTATATTTCCAACAGTCTAAGTCTGTATTCCCTACAAAACTTGGAAAATTCTCTGTATAACTATGCTGTTATTTATTGACAAATACTTATAAAAATTAAAATATGGATACATAAGTTCAGTTATTTTTCAGATAAATCAGTTAGTGACAAATTATTCCAAAATTGTAGATAATTCCAAACATGGTAATGGAAAGTAATGAATAAATTAATATTTTATACATATTGATCCCTTCTCTAAAATGTGTAGTTGAAAATAATGTTACATGTTTTGTTTCACTTTCAGGTTTATTTGGCTTTAGCAAAAGGTGGAATGGTACCAGACCATGTGCTGATATTGCCTGTAGGTCATCATCAGTCACTCGCAGAAGTGCCAGACTCTGTGACATCAGAAATAAAAAAGTATCCTTTTAGAAATATGAGTCTGTATAGTTCTGTAACAAAGAAGTTTCCTATTAATTTTTTCTATGGCAATGGGTATGTTTTCTGTTTTCTATCCCTGCACTTTAGTGACCCAGTGATTAAGCCAGGGTTATGATTTGGGTTGCCAAATACTCAGAATGAAAATAAATAGTCACTTAAAGACTAAAGTAGATGATTATACAGTGCATTTGTGGACCACTCCAAGGTGGCACTGGATTGGGCAAGGACTGGCGCACTCTCCACCAGTTACAAGTAAACGATCAGTAAGCAATGGGTTCAGAACACTGACTACTGTACTAACTTACATTAGGCTTACCTGCATTGCAACATGTTGAAATTGATGAAGTTCAATTCCCTTCACATTCCCTGTATCTCCGGAAACACGTTCTTTGGTGCTGACACGTTTCGAGTTGACTCCAACTCATTCTCAAAGCTATACTGTTAATAGCTTCATTATTTAATTCTGGTTTATTCGTAAAAGTTCATATCCACTATTTCTCTCATGATGTTGTCCTTAAATTTTTGTAACATGTGTGAATTTGATGATTACACTTTATTTGTTAACGCTCCCCATAAATAAATATTGGATGGAGATAGTTCAAGAGAACGAGGTGACCACAATCCTTGAGTAATTATTCTGTCACCATACACACTTCCCAATTCATGCATAGAATTCCTTCATTTGGAGGGTAAGTCAGCTAATGCCTGTAACGTGTAGAATCACAGACAGACAATGGGTCTGAGTGGGTTAGATGATGATCTATTTATACCAAGGTTGCAGGTTCAAATCTGGCCAAGACCGATGGTTTTTATGTGCTTAAAAATGACAGCTTCATGTCAGTAGATTTACTGGCATGTAAAACAACTCCTGCAGGACAAAATTCCGAGATGTGATCTGGGCAATTGACAGCACCAGTAAACAACAAAATAACTTTTTAATTTCTTAGAATTCGCAGTAGTGTGTACTGTAGCTGAATCCAGCCATACTGTATTTTAATCTCTTGTTAGTTGCATAAAAAGAATATTTAAAATAGATCTTTCTTGGAAGTTTGAAAGCAGTGTTGTAATAATCAATTTAAACCAAAAAGGTGAATCAATTAATAACACTACACAACACTTATAATTTACCGGAACATGTTTCAAAGGCAGAAATTTTGTTCTGTGCATAGTTTGGCAAGTTCTATGTATTCTATAATTTCTGGTAATGACATTCCAATTGATTTGAGCCAGTTTTTGATCAGCGGTGGGAGTTGTTTTAGTGGTATACCGGTGAGTAGTGATTTGGCATCGAATTAGACAAGGGTGTCCTCTTCTGTTAGTTCAAAATCTTTTATGTGTTTATTTTTGTTGCCCAGGCTGTCGAATTTAGGGAATGAGTTGAATTTGTTGGTTAGCCATTTTGCCAGTCTGTAAGTTGGTGAGTCTATGCTGCTAACTGTAGGTCTCATTATTATGCACCAAGATGCTACCAGAAATGAAAGCTGAGATGCAATTGGAAGGCCACAAAGGCTATTGGTTACTTTAAGACTAAATGCGGTTGTCATGACAACAGACCTCCTCCACCACCCATACACTAGAGGTCTGCACAGGCCGACATTCTTAAGTTCGGCCCAGCCTGGCCTGGTGTCAACTAAGCCTGAGAAGAGGTTAGAGTTTACCACCTGGCCTGGGTCTAGTTGTGTAATTTTATTTTGCAGTTAGTGACATTATTTGAAACGTATAAGCAGAATAATACTAGAATTCCTAATTAGGAAATTCTGTGATAAATGTGCTATTTTCAGAATTTAGACAGTGACCAAAAAATATTATATACTATTTTGTAGCTCTTAATTTTCAAGTGCAGGCCCTTGTCAAGACCTAGGCCCGAGCATGCACAGACCTCTGCCATAAACCACACATGAAACGCCAAGGGAACTGTCAGAATTAACAAGTAATGTAAATTCAAGTATAGTATCATCAGAAGAAGCATCGCCATCTGGACCATGAAATACCATGGAAACCCAGTTATTGTCCAGCTGATAATGGAGGAAAGTTAACCTCCGTGGTTAACTTTCGAGTTCCAGAAAACTATAAATGTGTTGTTTAGTGTTATTATTTGACTCGCCTTTTAAATTAAATTGATTATAACAACACTGTTTTCAAACTTCTATGAAAGGAAGATAGTATTTATTCTTTACCTTTGATATTATAAGGAGGTCACCAGTTGCCAGCACAAGTTACAAGTACAATGCTTATGTATCATGTTGCTGCATTGCCCAAAATACAGGCAATGGTGTGATGGGTAGATTACTTTCTTACAGCATAAACATCCTTAGCAAAATACATATTTAAATCTGCTCTGAAGAAATTCTTCAAGAAACAAGACAAAGTTCCTGTATTTTTTGAAAGGAATTATAAGACTTCACATATGCAGCTCCAAGTAGTACCTGTGCCAAGTGAATTGTCTCCAAGGCTTAAAATGGTGTTTGAGGTGAGCTAACCTTTATATAACCCTCCTAAGCTAAAACTCTGGTCTTACACTCACATTATTTTCCTTAACCACTATCATTTATTCTTATGTACCGGGAGAACAAAAAAAGTTTGAACACGCTGCTCAGTGTTTTGCCTATCTGCATCTTCTACTCTCGTCAACTGCCACTATTATAGAAAAGTATGGAGATGAAACCATACAACATTTTTAAAACTACTTTTGAAGACTTTACTTATCAACTTTATAAAAGGAGATCCTGAAACTGGCCACTATCGTTCTCCATACATTTTTGGCACCTCTTTAGGAAACTGTCTATCACTTGCCGTAGTTCACGTTGAGAAATGATGGCAGTTTCCTGACGTATATTTTGTTTTAATTCTTCCAGAGGGTGTGGGTTTGTATACTTTGTTTTAAGTTACCCCAGAGATAAAAATCACAGGGGGTTAGGTCGAGGGAACACTAATCTGTATTAATAGTTCTGTCCTGAAACATACTTTCAATTGTTCTCAACAAAAGGTTGGCCATACGAGCTGTTTCAGAGTCTTATTAAAAAAGGCCACATCACACTCCCTATCAGTTAACTATTAACTATTCTCTAAAATGAGGGAGCAAAATTATATTCATGTAGGTATGTACAAGCGTCAACAGTTGACTAGAAAAATATTGGCCCTATAACTCAGGAACTAATATTGTTCATTAAGTAACCCTTCATGATGAAATAAATTTATGTATGATGTGCCATTAGCAGAGAAAGGTTTCTCAGAGTTCCAATAAGTGATTTCTATCTCTAGGGTAACTTAAAACAATAATTGTACAAGACAAGCCCACACATCCTGGATGAATTAAAACAAAAAATCTGTCAGGAAATAGCCAACATTTCTCAACGTGAAGGATAATTTCCTAAAGAGGTGCCAAAAATGTATGGACAATGTCCGTGACCCTTTTCAGCCTATACTAGCCTACTTTGACCTTAGCCTATCTCTGCATATTTATTTCTTCCTTAGCCTATAGTAGCCTATCTTTGCATATATATTTCTACCTTAGCCTATCTCTGCATATTTATTTCTTCCTTAGCCTATAGTAGCCTATCTTTGCATATATATTTCTACCTTAGCCTATACTAGCCTATCTCTGCATATTTATTTCTACCTTAGCCTATAGTAGCCTATCTCTGCACATTTATTTCTACCTTAGCCTATAGTAGCCTATCTCTGCACATTTATTTCTATCTTAGCCTCCAGTAGCCTATCTCTGCATATTTATTTCTACCTTAGCCTATACTAGCCTATCTCTGCACATTTATTTCTATCTTAGCCTCTAGTAGCCTATCTCTGCATATTTATTTCTACCTTAGCCTATAGTAGCCTATCTCTGCACATTTATTTCTATTTTAGCCTCTAGTAGCCTATCTCTGCATATTTATTTCTATCTTAGCCTCTAGTTGCCTATCTCTGCATATTTATTTCTACCTTAGCCTATACTAGCCTATCTCTGCATATTTATTTCTACCATAGCCTATACTAGCCTATCTCTGCACATTTTATTTCTACCTTAGCCAATACTAGCCTATCTGTGCATATTAAATTCTACCTTAGCCTATACTAGCCTATCTGTGCACATTTATTTCTACCATAGCCTATACTAGCCTATCTCTGCACATTTTATTTCTACCTTAGCCAATACTAGCCTATCTCTGCATATTAAATTCTACCTTAGCCTATACTAGCCTATCTGTGCATATTTAATTCTAACACAAGCCTATCTCTGCATTTTTAATTCTAACACAAGCCTATCTCTGCATATTTATTTCTACCTTAGCCTATACTAGCCTATCTCTGCATATTAAATTCTACCTTAGCCTATACTAGCCTATCTCTGCATATTTATTTCTACCTTAGCCTATAGTAGCCTATCTCTGCACATTTATTTCTATCTTAGCCTCTAGTAGCCTATCTCTGCATATTTATTTCTATCTTAACCTCTAGTAGCCTATCTCTGCACATTTTATTTCTACCTTAGCCTATACTAGCCTATCTCTGCATATTTATTTCTATCTTAGCCTCTACTAGCCTATCTCTGCACATTTTATTTCTACCTTAGCCTATACTAGCCTATCTCTGCATATTTATTTCTATCTTAACCTCTAGTAGCCTATCTCTGCACATTTTATTTCTACCTTAGCCAATACTAGCCTATCTCTCCATATTGAATTCTACCATAGCCTATACTAGCCTATCTCTCCATATTTTATTTCTACGTTAGCCTATACTAGCCTATCTGTGCATATTTAATTCTAACACAAGCCTATCTCTGCATATTTTTTTCTAGCTTAGCCTATCTCTGCATATTTATTTCTACCTTAGCCTCTAGTAGCCTATCTCTGCATATTTATTTCTACCTTAGCCTATAGTAGCCTATCTCTGCACATTTATTTCTATCTTAGCCTCTAGTAGCCTATCTCTGCATATTTATTTCTATCTTAGCCTCTAGTAGCCTATCTCTGCACATTTTATTTCTACCTTAGCCTATACTAGCCTATCTCTGCATATTTATTTCTACCATAGCCTATACCAGCCTATCTCTGCATATTTATTTCTACCATAGCCTATACCAGCCTATCTCTGCACATTTTATTTCTACCTTAGCCTATACTAGCCTATCTCTGCATATTTTATTTCTACCTTAGCCAATACTAGCCTATCTGTGCATATTAAATTCTACCTTAGCCTATACTAGCCTATCTGCGCACATTTATTTCTACCATAGCCTATACTAGCCTATCTGTGCATATTTTATTTCTACCTTAGCCAATACTAGCCTATCTCTCCATATTGAATTCTACCTTAGCCTATACTAGCCTATCTCTCCATATTTTACTTCTACGTTAGCCTATACTAGCCTATCTGTGCATATTTAATTCTAACACAAGCCTATCTCTGCATATTTATTTCTACCTTAGCCTATACTAGCCTATCTCTGCATATTTATTTCTACCTTAGCCTATCTCTGCATATTTATTTCTACCTTAGCCTACACTAGCCTATCTCTGCATATTTTATTTCTTCCTTAGCCTATAGTAGCCTATCTTTGCATATATATTTCTACCTTAGCCTATCTCTGCATATTTTTTTCTAGCTTAGCCTATCTCTGCATATTTATTTCTACCTTAGCCTATACTAGCTTATCTCTGCACATTTATTTCTATCTTAGCCTCTAGTAGCCTATCTCTGCATATTTATTTCTACCTTAGCCTATAGTAGCCTATCTCTGCACATTTATTTCTATCTTAGCCTCTAGTAGCCTATCTCTGCATATTTATTTCTATCTTAGCCTCTAGTAGCCTATCTCTTCAGATTTATTTCTACCATAGCCTATACCAGCCTATCTCTGCACATTTTATTTCTACCTTAGCCTATACTAGCCTATCTCTGCATATTTTATTTCTACCTTAGCCAATACTAGCCTATCTGCGCACATTTATTTCTACCATAGCCAATACTAGCCTATCTGCGCACATTTATTTCTACCATAGCCTATACTAGCCTATCTGTACATATTTTATTTCTACCTTAGCCAATACTAGCCTATCTCTCCATATTGAATTCTACCTTAGCCTATACTAGCCTATCTCTCCATATTTTATTTCTACGTTAGCCTATACTAGCCTATCTGTGCATATTTAATTCTAACACAAGCCTATCTCTGCATATTTATTTCTACCTTAGCCTATACTAGCCTATCTCTGCATATTTATTTCTACCTTAGCCTATCTCTGCATATTTATTTCTACCTTAGCCTACACTAGCCTATCTCTGCATATTTTATTTCTACCTTAGCCTATCTCTGCATATTTATTTCTACCTTAGCCTATACTAGCCTATCTCTGCATATTTATTTCTACCTTAGCCTATAGTAGCCTATCTCTGCGCATGTATTTCTATCTTAGCCTCTAGTAGCCTATCTCTGCATATTTATTTCTACCTTAGCCTATACTAGCCTATCTCTGCATATTTATTTCTACCATAGCCTATACTAGCCTATCTCTGCACATTTTATTTCTACCTTAGCCAATACTAGCCTATCTGTGCATATTAAATTCTACCTTAGCCTATACTAGCCTATCTGTGCACATTTATTTCTACCATAGCCTATACTAGCCTATCTCTGCACATTTTATTTCTACCTTAGCCAATACTAGCCTATCTCTGCATATTAAATTCTACCTTAGCCTATACTAGCCTATCTGTGCATATTTAATTCTAACACAAGCCTATCTCTGCATTTTTAATTCTAACACAAGCCTATCTCTGCATATTAAATTCTACCTTAGCCTATACTAGCCTATCTCTGCATATTTATTTCTACCTTAGCCTATACTAGCCTATCTCTGCATATTAAATTCTACCTTAGCCTATACTAGCCTATCTCTGCATATTTATTTCTACCTTAGCCTATAGTAGCCTATCTCTGCACATTTATTTCTATCTTAGCCTCTAGTAGCCTATCTCTGCATATTTATTTCTATCTTAACCTCTAGTAGCCTATCTCTGCACATTTTATTTCTACCTTAGCCAATACTAGCCTATCTCTCCATATTGAATTCTACCATAGCCTATACTAGCCTATCTCTCCATATTTTATTTCTACGTTAGCCTATACTAGCCTATCTGTGCATATTTAATTCTAACACAAGCCTATCTCTGCATTTTTAATTCTAACACAAGCCTATCTCTGCATATTTATTTCTACCTTAGCCTATACTAGCCTATCTCTGCATATTAAATTCTACCTTAGCCTATACTAGCCTATCTCTGCATATTTATTTCTACCTTAGCCTATAGTAGCCTATCTCTGCACATTTATTTCTATCTTAGCCTCTAGTAGCCTATCTCTGCATATTTATTTCTATCTTAGCCTCTAGTAGCCTATCTCTGCACATTTTATTTCTACCTTAGCCTATAGTAGCCTATCTCTGCATATTTATTTCTATCTTAGCCTCTAGTAGCCTATCTCTGCATATTTATTTCTATCTTAGCCTCTAGTAGCCTATCTCTGCATATTTATTTCTATCTTAGCCTCTAGTAGCCTATCTCTGCATATTTATTTCTACCTTAGCCTATAGTAGCCTATCTCTGCATATTTTATTTCTACCTTAGCCTATAGTAGCCTATCTCTGCATATTTATTTCTACCTTAGCCTATAGTAGCCTATCTCTGCATATTTATTTCTATCTTAGCCTATAGTAGCCTATCTCTGCATATTTATTTCTATCTTAGCCTCTAGTAGCCTATCTCTGCACATTTTATTTCTACCTTAGCCTCTAGTAGCCTATCTCTGCATATTTATTTCTATCTTAGCCTCTAGTAGCCTATCTCTGCATATTTATTTCTATCTTAGCCAATACTAGCCTATCTCTGCATATTTATTTCTACCATAGCCTATACTAGCCTATCTCTGCATATTTTATTTCTACCTTAGCCAATACTAGCCTATCTCTGCATATTTATTTCTATCTTAGCCTATACCAGCCTATCTCTGCACATTTTATTTCTACCTTAGCCTATACTAGCCTATCTCTGCATATTTTATTTCTACCCTAGCCAATACTAGCCTATCTGTGCATATTAAATTCTACCATAGCCTATACTAGCCTATCTGCGCACATTTATTTCTACCATAGCCTATACTAGCCTATCTGTGCATATTTTATTTCTACCTTAGCCAATACTAGCCTATCTCTCCATATTGAATTCTACCTTAGCCTATACTAGCCTATCTCTCCATATTTTATTTCTACGTTAGCCTATACTAGCCTATCTGTGCATATTTAATTCTAACACAAGCCTATCTCTGCATATTTATTTCTACCTTAGCCTATACTAGCCTATCTCTGCATATTTATTTCTACCTTAGCCTATCTCTGCATATTTATTTCTACCTTAGCCTACACTAGCCTATCTCTGCATATTTTATTTCTACCTTAGCCTATCTCTGCATATTTATTTCTACCTTAGCCTATACTAGCCTATCTCTGCATATTTATTTCTACCTTAGCCTATCTCTGCATATTTATTTCTACCTTAGCCTACACTAGCCTATCTCTGCATATTTTATTTCTACCTTAGCCTATCTCTGCATATTTATTTCTACCTTAGCCTATCTCTGCATATTTATTTCTACCTTAGCCTACACTAGCCTATCTCTGCATATTTTATTTCTACCTTAGCCTATCTCTGCATATTTATTTCTACCTTAGCCTATCTCTGCATATTTATTTCTACCTTAGCCTACACTAGCCTATCTCTGCATATTTTATTTCTACCTTAGCCTATCTCTGCATATTTATTTCTACCTTAGCCTATCTCTGCATATTTATTTCTACCTTAGCCTACACTAGCCTATCTCTGCATATTTTATTTCTACCTTAGCCTATCTCTGCATATTTATTTCTACCTTAGCCTATACTAGCCTATCTCTGCATATTTATTTCTACCTTAGCCTATAGTAGCCTATCTCTGCACATTTATTTCTATCTTAGCCTCTAGTAGCCTATCTCTGCATATTTATTTCTATCTTAGCCTCTAGTAGCCTATCTCTGCATATTTATTTCTACCATAGCCTATACTAGCCTATCTCTCCATAGTTTATTTCTACGTTAGCCTATACTGGCCTATCTGTGCATATTTAATTCTAACACAAGCCAATCTCTGCATATTTTATTTCTACCTTAGCCTATCTCTGCATATTTATTTTTACCTTAGCCTATACTAGCCTATCTCTGCATATTTATTTCTACCTTAGCCTATAGTAGCCTATCTCTGCACATTTATTTCTATCTTAGCCTCTAGTAGCCTATCTCTGCATATTTATTTCTATCTTAGCCTCTAGTAGCCTATCTCTAAATATTTATTTCTACCATAGCCTATACTAGCCTATCTCTCCATATTTTATTTCTTCGTTAGCCTATACTAGCCTATCTGTGCATATTTAATTCTAACACAAGCCTATCTCTGCATGTTTTATTTCTACCTTAACCTATAGTAGCCTATCTCTGCACATTTATTTCTATCTTAGCCTCTAGTAGCCTATCTCTGCACATTTTATTTCTACCATAGCCTATACTAGCCTATCTCTGCACATTTTATTTCTACCTTAGCCATTACTAGCCTATCTGTGCATATTAAATTCTACCTTAGCCTATACTAGCCTATCTGTGCACATTTATTTCTACCTTAGCCTATACTAGCCTATCTCTGCATATTTCATTTCTACCTTAGCCAATACTAGCCTATCTGTGCATATTAAATTCTACCTTAGCCTATACTAGCCTATCTGCGCACATTTATTTCTACCATAGCCTATACTAGCCTATCTCTGCATATTTATTTCTACCATAGCCTATACTAGCCTATCTCTGCATATTTATTTCTACCATAGCCTATACTAGCCTATCTCTCCATATTTTATTTCTACGTTAGCCTATACTAGCCTATCTCTCCATATTTTATTTGTAGGTTAGCCTATACTAGCCTATCTGTGCATATTTAATTCTAACACAAGCCTATCTCTGCATATTTTATTTCTACCTTAGCCTATCTCTGCATATTTATTTCTACCTTAGCCTATACTAGCCTATCTGTGCATATTTAATTCTAACACAAGCCTATCTCTGCATATTTCATTTCTACCTTAGCCAATACTAGCCTATCTGTTCATATTAAATTCTACCTTAGCCTATACTAGCCTATCTGCGCACATTTATTTCTACCATAGCCTATACTAGCCTATCTGTGCATATTTTATTTCTACCTTAGCCAATACTAGCCTATCTCTCCATATTGAATTCTACCTTAGCCTATACTAGCCTATCTCTCCATATTGTATTTCTACGTTAGCCTATACTAGCCTATCTGTGCATATTTAATTCTAACACAAGCCTATCTCTACATATTTTATTTCTACCTTAGCCTATCTCTGCATATTTATTTCTACCTTAGCCTATCTCTGCATATTTATTTCTACCTTAGCCTATACTAGCCTATCTCTGCATATTTTATTTCTACCTTAGCCTATCTCTGCATATTTATTTCTACCTTAGCCTATACTAGCCTATCTCTGCATATTTATTTCTACCTTAGCCTATAGTAGCCTATCTCTGCACATTTATTTCTATCTTAGCCTCTAGTAGCCTATCTCTGCATTTTTATTTCTATCTTAGCCTCTAGTAGCCTATCTCTGCATATTTATTTCTACCATAGCCTATACTAGCCTATCTCTCCATATTTTATTTCTACGTTAGCCTATACTAGCCTATCTCTCCATATTTTATTTGTAGGTTAGCCTATACTAGCCTATCTGTGCATATTTAATTCTAACACAAGCCTATCTCTGCATATTTTATTTCTACCTTAGCCTATCTCTGCATATTTATTTCTACCTTAGCCTATCTCTGCATATTTATTTCTACCTTAGCCTATCTCTGCATATTTATTTCTACCTTAGCCTACACTAGCCTATCTCTGCATATTTTATTTCTACCTTAGCCTATCTCTGCATATTTATTTCTACCTTAGCCTATCTCTGCATATTTATTTCTACCTTAGCCTACACTAGCCTATCTCTGCATATTTTATTTCTACCTTAGCCTATCTCTGCATATTTATTTCTACCTTAGCCTACACTAGCCTATCTCTGCATATTTTATTTCTACCTTAGCCTATCTCTGCATATTTATTTCTACCTTAGCCTATACTAGCCTATCTCTGCATATTTATTTCTACCTTAGCCTATAGTAGCCTATCTCTGCACATTTATTTCTATCTTAGCCTCTAATAGCCTATCTCTGCATATTTATTTCTATCTTAGCCTCTAGTAGCCTATCTCTGCATATTTATTTCTACCATAGCCTATACTAGCCTATCTCTCCATAGTTTATTTCTACGTTAGCCTATACTGGCCTATCTGTGCATATTTAATTCTAACACAAGCCAATCTCTGCATATTTTATTTCTACCTTAGCCTATCTCTGCATATTTATTTTTACCTTAGCCTATACTAGCCTATCTCTGCATATTTATTTCTACCTTAGCCTATAGTAGCCTATCTCTGCACATTTATTTCTATCTTAGCCTCTAGTAGCCTATCTCTGCATATTTATTTCTATCTTAGCCTCTAGTAGCCTATCTCTAAATATTTATTTCTACCATAGCCTATACTAGCCTATCTCTCCATATTTTATTTCTTCGTTAGCCTATACTGGCCTATCTGTGCATATTTAATTCTAACACAAGCCTATCTCTGCATGTTTTATTTCTACCTTAACCTATAGTAGCCTATCTCTGCACATTTATTTCTATCTTAGCCTCTAGTAGCCTATCTCTGCACATTTTATTTCTACCATAGCCTATACTAGCCTATCTCTGCACATTTTATTTCTACCTTAGCCATTACTAGCCTATCTGTGCATATTAAATTCTACCTTAGCCTATACTAGCCTATCTGTGCACATTTATTTCTACCTTAGCCTATACTAGCCTATCTCTGCATATTTCATTTCTACCTTAGCCAATACTAGCCTATCTGTGCATATTAAATTCTACCTTAGCCTATACTAGCCTATCTGCGCACATTTATTTCTACCATAGCCTATACTAGCCTATCTCTGCATATTTATTTCTACCATAGCCTATACTAGCCTATCTCTGCATATTTATTTCTACCATAGCCTATACTAGCCTATCTCTCCATATTTTATTTCTACGTTAGCCTATACTAGCCTATCTCTCCATATTTTATTTGTAGGTTAGCCTATACTAGCCTATCTGTGCATATTTAATTCTAACACAAGCCTATCTCTGCATATTTTATTTCTACCTTAGCCTATCTCTGCATATTTATTTCTACCTTAGCCTATACTAGCCTATCTGTGCATATTTAATTCTAACACAAGCCTATCTCTGCATATTTCATTTCTACCTTAGCCAATACTAGCCTATCTGTGCATATTAAATTCTACCTTAGCCTATACTAGCCTATCTACGCACATTTATTTCTACCATAGCCTATACTAGCCTATCTGTGCATATTTTATTTCTACCTTAGCCAATACTAGCCTATCTCTCCATATTGAATTCTACCTTAGCCTATACTAGCCTATCTCTCCATATTGTATTTCTACGTTAGCCTATACTAGCCTATCTGTGCATATTTAATTCTAACACAAGCCTATCTCTACATATTTTATTTCTACCTTAGCCTATCTCTGCATATTTATTTCTACCTTAGCCTATACTAGCCTATCTCTGCATATTTATTTCTACCTTAGCCTATCTCTGCATATTTATTTCTACCTTAGCCTATACTAGCCTATCTCTGCATATTTTATTTCTACCTTAGCCTATCTCTGCATATTTATTTCTACCTTAGCCTATACTAGCCTATCTCTGCATATTTATTTCTACCTTAGCCTATAGTAGCCTATCTCTGCACATTTATTTCTATCTTAGCCTCTAGTAGCCTATCTCTGCATTTTTATTTCTATCTTAGCCTCTAGTAGCCTATCTCTGCATATTTATTTCTACCATAGCCTATACTAGCCTGTCTCTCCATATTTTATTTCTACGTTAGCCTATACTAGCCTATCTCTCCATATTTTATTTGTAGGTTAGCCTATACTAGCCTATCTGTGCATATTTAATTCTAACACAAGCCTATCTCTGCATATTTTATTTCTACCTTAGCCTATCTCTGCATATTTATTTCTACCTTAGCCTATAGTAGCCTATCTCTGCACATTTATTTCTATCTTAGCCTCTAGTAGCCTATCTCTGCATATTTATTTCTACCTTAGCCTATAGTAGCCTATCTCTGCACATTTATTTCTATCTTAGCCTCTAGTAGCCTATCTCTGCATATTTATTTCTATCTTAGCCTCTAGTAGCCTATCTCTGCACATTTTATTTCTACCATAGCCTATACTAGCCTATCTCTGCACATTTTATTTCTACCTTAGCCATTACTACCCTATCTGTGCATATTAAATTCTACCTTAGCCTATACTAGCCTATCTGTGCACATTTATTTCTACCATAGCCTATACTAGCCTATCTCTGCATATTTTATTTCTACCTTAGCCTATACTAGCCTATCTCTGCATATTAAATTCTACCTTAGCCTATCTCTGCATATTCTATTTCTACCTTAGCCTATACTAGCCTATCTGTCCATATTTTATTTCTACCTTAGCCAATACTAGCCTATCTCTCCATATTTTATTTCTACGTTAGCGTATACTAGCCTATCTGTGCATATTTAATTCTAACACAAGCCTATCTCTGCATATTTTATTTCTACCTTAGCCTATCTCTGCATATTTATTTCTATCTTACCCTATACTAGCCTATCTCTGCACATTTATTTCTATCTTAGCCTATAGTAGCCTATCTCTGCACATTTTATTTCTACCTTAGCCTATACTAGCCTATCTCTGCATATTTATTTCTACCTTAGCCTATAGTAGCCTATCTCTGCACATTTATTACTATCTTAGCCTCTAGTAGCCTATCTCTGAAAATTTATTTCTATCTTAGCCTCTAGTAGCCTATCTCTGCACATTTTATTTCTACCTTAGCCTATACTAGCCTATCTCTGCATATTTATTTCTACCATAGCCTATACCAGCCTATCTCTGCACATTTTAGTTCTACCTTAGCCTATACTAGCCTATCTCTGCATATTTTATTTCTACCTTAGCCAATACTAGCCTATCTGTGCATATTAAATTCTACCTTAGCCTATACTAGCCTATCTGCACACATTTATTTCTACCATAGCCTATACTAGCCTATCTGTGCATATTTTATTTCTACCTTAGCCAATACTAGGCTATCTCTCCATATTGAATTCTACCTTAGCCTATACTAGCCTATCTCTCCATATTTTATTTCTAGGTTAGCCTATACTAGCCTATCTGTGCATATTTAATTCTAACACAAGCCTATCTCTGCATATTTTATTTCTACCTTAGCCTATCTCTGCATATTTATTTCTACCTTAGCCTATACTAGCTTATCTCTGCATATTTTATTTCTACCTTAGCCTATCTCTGCACATTTATTTCTATCTTAGCCTCTAGTAGCCTATCTCTGCATATTTATTTCTATCTTAGCCTCTAGTAGCCTATCTCTGCATATTTATTTCTACCATAGCCTATACTAGCCTATCTCTCCATATTTTATTTCTACGTTAGCGTATACTAGCCTATCTGTGCATATTTAATTCTAACACAAGCCTATCTCTGCATATTTTATTTCTACCTTAGCCTATCTCTGCATATTTATTTCTATCTTACCCTATACTAGCCTATCTCTGCACATTTATTTCTATCTTAGCCTATAGTAGCCTATCTCTGCACATTTATTTCTATCTTAGCCTCTAGTAGCCTATCTCTGCACATTTTATTTCTACCATAGCCTATACTAGCCTATCTGTGCATATTAAATTCTACCTTAGCCTATACTAGCCTATCTGTGCACATTTATTTCTACCATAGCCTATACTAGCCTATCTCTGCACATTTTATTTCTAGCTTAGCCTATGCTAGCCTATCTCTGCATATTAAATTCTACCTTAGCCTATCTCTGCATATTCTATTTCTACCTTAGCCTATACTAGCCTATCTGTCCATATTTTATTTCTACCTTAGCCAATACTAGCCTATCTCTCCATATTGAATTCTACCTTAGCCTATACTAGCCTATCTCTCCATATTTTATTTCTACCTTAGCCTATCGCTGCATATTAAATTCTACCTTAGCCTATCTCTGCATATTCTATTTCTACCTTAGCCTATACTAGCCTATCTGTCCATATTTTATTTCTACCTTAGCCAATACTAGCCTATCTCTCCATATTTTATTTCTACGTTAGCGTATACTAGCCTATCTGTGCATATTTAATTCTAACACAAGCCTATCTCTGCATATTTTATTTCTACCTTAGCCTATCTCTGCATATTTATTTCTATCTTACCCTATACTAGCCTATCTCTGCACATTTATTTCTATCTTAGCCTATAGTAGCCTATCTCTGCACATTTTATTTCTACCTTAGCCTATACTAGCCTATCTCTGCATATTTATTTCTATCTTAGCCTCTACTAGCCTATCTCTGCACATTTTATTTCTACCTTAGCCAATACTAGCCTATCTCTCCATATTGAATTCTACCATAGCCTATACTAGCCTATCTCTCCATATTTTATTTCTACGTTAGCCTATACTAGCCTATCTGTGCATATTTAATTCTAACACAAGCCTATCTCTGCATATTTTATTTCTACCTTAGTCTATCTCTGCATATTTATTTCTACCTTAGCCTATACTAGCTTATCTCTGCACATTTATTTCTATCTTAGCCTCTAGTAGCCTATCTCTGCATATTTATTTCTACCTTAGCCTATAGTAGCCTATCTCTGCACATTTATTACTATCTTAGCCTCTAGTAGCCTATCTCTGAAAATTTATTTCTATCTTAGCCTCTAGTAGCCTATCTCTGCACATTTTATTTCTACCTTAGCCTATACTAGCCTATCTCTGCATATTTATTTCTACCATAGCCTATACCAGCCTATCTCTGCACATTTTATTTCTACCTTAGCCTATACTAGCCTATCTCTGCATATTTTATTTCTACCTTAGCCAATACTAGCCTATCTCTCCATATTGAATTCTACCTTAGCCTATACTAGCCTATCTCTCCATATTTTACTTCTACGTTAGCCTATACTAGCCTATCTGTGCATATTTAATTCTAACACAAGCCTATCTCTGCATATTTATTTCTACCTTAGCCTATACTAGCCTATCTCTGCATATTTATTTCTACCTTAGCCTATCTCTGCATATTTATTTCTACCTTAGCCTACACTAGCCTATCTCTGCATATTTTATTTCTTCCTTAGCCTATAGTAGCCTATCTTTGCATATATATTTCTACCTTAGCCTATCTCTGCATATTTTTTTCTAGCTTAGCCTATCTCTGCATATTTATTTCTACCTTAGCCTATACTAGCTTATCTCTGCACATTTATTTCTATCTTAGCCTCTAGTAGCCTATCTCTGCATATTTATTTCTACCTTAGCCTATAGTAGCCTATCTCTGCACATTTATTTCTATCTTAGCCTCTAGTAGCCTATCTCTGCATATTTATTTCTATCTTAGCCTCTAGTAGCCTATCTCTTCAGATTTATTTCTACCATAGCCTATACCAGCCTATCTCTGCACATTTTATTTCTACCTTAGCCTATACTAGCCTATCTCTGCATATTTTATTTCTACCTTAGCCAATACTAGCCTATCTGCGCACATTTATTTCTACCATAGCCAATACTAGCCTATCTGCGCACATTTATTTCTACCATAGCCTATACTAGCCTATCTGTGCATATTTTATTTCTACCTTAGCCAATACTAGCCTATCTCTCCATATTGAATTCTACCTTAGCCTATACTAGCCTATCTCTCCATATTTTATTTCTACGTTAGCCTATACTAGCCTATCTGTGCATATTTAATTCTAACACAAGCCTATCTCTGCATATTTATTTCTACCTTAGCCTATACTAGCCTATCTCTGCATATTTATTTCTACCTTAGCCTATCTCTGCATATTTATTTCTACCTTAGCCTACACTAGCCTATCTCTGCATATTTTATTTCTACCTTAGCCTATCTCTGCATATTTATTTCTACCTTAGCCTATACTAGCCTATCTCTGCATATTTATTTCTACCTTAGCCTATAGTAGCCTATCTCTGCGCATGTATTTCTATCTTAGCCTCTAGTAGCCTATCTCTGCATATTTATTTCTACCTTAGCCTATACTAGCCTATCTCTGCATATTTATTTCTACCATAGCCTATACTAGCCTATCTCTGCACATTTTATTTCTACCTTAGCCAATACTAGCCTATCTGTGCATATTAAATTCTACCTTAGCCTATACTAGCCTATCTGTGCACATTTATTTCTACCATAGCCTATACTAGCCTATCTCTGCACATTTTATTTCTACCTTAGCCAATACTAGCCTATCTCTGCATATTAAATTCTACCTTAGCCTATACTAGCCTATCTGTGCATATTTAATTCTAACACAAGCCTATCTCTGCATTTTTAATTCTAACACAAGCCTATCTCTGCATATTAAATTCTACCTTAGCCTATACTAGCCTATCTCTGCATATTTATTTCTACCTTAGCCTATACTAGCCTATCTCTGCATATTAAATTCTACCTTAGCCTATACTAGCCTATCTCTGCATATTTATTTCTACCTTAGCCTATAGTAGCCTATCTCTGCACATTTATTTCTATCTTAGCCTCTAGTAGCCTATCTCTGCATATTTATTTCTATCTTAACCTCTAGTAGCCTATCTCTGCACATTTTATTTCTACCTTAGCCAATACTAGCCTATCTCTCCATATTGAATTCTACCATAGCCTATACTAGCCTATCTCTCCATATTTTATTTCTACGTTAGCCTATACTAGCCTATCTGTGCATATTTAATTCTAACACAAGCCTATCTCTGCATTTTTAATTCTAACACAAGCCTATCTCTGCATATTTATTTCTACCTTAGCCTATACTAGCCTATCTCTGCATATTAAATTCTACCTTAGCCTATACTAGCCTATCTCTGCATATTTATTTCTACCTTAGCCTATAGTAGCCTATCTCTGCACATTTATTTCTATCTTAGCCTCTAGTAGCCTATCTCTGCATATTTATTTCTATCTTAGCCTCTAGTAGCCTATCTCTGCACATTTTATTTCTACCTTAGCCTATAGTAGCCTATCTCTGCATATTTATTTCTATCTTAGCCTCTAGTAGCCTATCTCTGCATATTTATTTCTATCTTAGCCTCTAGTAGCCTATCTCTGCATATTTATTTCTATCTTAGCCTCTAGTAGCCTATCTCTGCATATTTATTTCTACCTTAGCCTATAGTAGCCTATCTCTGCATATTTTATTTCTACCTTAGCCTATAGTAGCCTATCTCTGCATATTTATTTCTACCTTAGCCTATAGTAGCCTATCTCTGCATATTTATTTCTATCTTAGCCTATAGTAGCCTATCTCTGCATATTTATTTCTATCTTAGCCTCTAGTAGCCTATCTCTGCACATTTTATTTCTACCTTAGCCTCTAGTAGCCTATCTCTGCATATTTATTTCTATCTTAGCCTCTAGTAGCCTATCTCTGCATATTTATTTCTATCTTAGCCAATACTAGCCTATCTCTGCATATTTATTTCTACCATAGCCTATACTAGCCTATCTCTGCATATTTTATTTCTACCTTAGCCAATACTAGCCTATCTCTGCATATTTATTTCTATCTTAGCCTATACCAGCCTATCTCTGCACATTTTATTTCTACCTTAGCCTATACTAGCCTATCTCTGCATATTTTATTTCTACCCTAGCCAATACTAGCCTATCTGTGCATATTAAATTCTACCATAGCCTATACTAGCCTATCTCTGCATATTTTATTTCTACCTTAGCCAATACTAGCCTATCTCTGCATATTTATTTCTATCTTAGCCTATACCAGCCTATCTCTGCACATTTTATTTCTACCTTAGCCAATACTAGCCTATCTGTGCATATTAAATTCTACCTTAGCCTATACTAGCCTATCTGCGCACATTTATTTCTACCATAGCCTATACTAGCCTATCTGTGCATATTTTATTTCTACCTTAGCCAATACTAGCCTATCTCTCCATATTGAATTCTACCTTAGCCTATACTAGCCTATCTCTCCATATTTTATTTCTACGTTAGCCTATACTAGCCTATCTGTGCATATTTAATTCTAACACAAGCCTATCTCTGCATATTTATTTCTACCTTAGCCTATACTAGCCTATCTCTGCATATTTATTTCTACCTTAGCCTATCTCTGCATATTTATTTCTACCTTAGCCTACACTAGCCTATCTCTGCATATTTTATTTCTACCTTAGCCTATCTCTGCATATTTATTTCTACCTTAGCCTATACTAGCCTATCTCTGCATATTTATTTCTACCTTAGCCTATCTCTGCATATTTATTTCTACCTTAGCCTACACTAGCCTATCTCTGCATATTTTATTTCTACCTTAGCCTATCTCTGCATATTTATTTCTACCTTAGCCTATCTCTGCATATTTATTTCTACCTTAGCCTACACTAGCCTATCTCTGCATATTTTATTTCTACCTTAGCCTATCTCTGCATATTTATTTCTACCTTAGCCTATCTCTGCATATTTATTTCTACCTTAGCCTACACTAGCCTATCTCTGCATATTTTATTTCTACCTTAGCCTATCTCTGCATATTTATTTCTACCTTAGCCTATCTCTGCATATTTATTTCTACCTTAGCCTACACTAGCCTATCTCTGCATATTTTATTTCTACCTTAGCCTATCTCTGCATATTTATTTCTACCTTAGCCTATACTAGCCTATCTCTGCATATTTATTTCTACCTTAGCCTATAGTAGCCTATCTCTGCACATTTATTTCTATCTTAGCCTCTAGTAGCCTATCTCTGCATATTTATTTCTATCTTAGCCTCTAGTAGCCTATCTCTGCATATTTATTTCTACCATAGCCTATACTAGCCTATCTCTCCATAGTTTATTTCTACGTTAGCCTATACTGGCCTATCTGTGCATATTTAATTCTAACACAAGCCAATCTCTGCATATTTTATTTCTACCTTAGCCTATCTCTGCATATTTATTTTTACCTTAGCCTATACTAGCCTATCTCTGCATATTTATTTCTACCTTAGCCTATAGTAGCCTATCTCTGCACATTTATTTCTATCTTAGCCTCTAGTAGCCTATCTCTGCATATTTATTTCTATCTTAGCCTCTAGTAGCCTATCTCTAAATATTTATTTCTACCATAGCCTATACTAGCCTATCTCTCCATATTTTATTTCTTCGTTAGCCTATACTAGCCTATCTGTGCATATTTAATTCTAACACAAGCCTATCTCTGCATGTTTTATTTCTACCTTAACCTATAGTAGCCTATCTCTGCACATTTATTTCTATCTTAGCCTCTAGTAGCCTATCTCTGCACATTTTATTTCTACCATAGCCTATACTAGCCTATCTCTGCACATTTTATTTCTACCTTAGCCATTACTAGCCTATCTGTGCATATTAAATTCTACCTTAGCCTATACTAGCCTATCTGTGCACATTTATTTCTACCTTAGCCTATACTAGCCTATCTCTGCATATTTCATTTCTACCTTAGCCAATACTAGCCTATCTGTGCATATTAAATTCTACCTTAGCCTATACTAGCCTATCTGCGCACATTTATTTCTACCATAGCCTATACTAGCCTATCTCTGCATATTTATTTCTACCATAGCCTATACTAGCCTATCTCTGCATATTTATTTCTACCATAGCCTATACTAGCCTATCTCTCCATATTTTATTTCTACGTTAGCCTATACTAGCCTATCTCTCCATATTTTATTTGTAGGTTAGCCTATACTAGCCTATCTGTGCATATTTAATTCTAACACAAGCCTATCTCTGCATATTTTATTTCTACCTTAGCCTATCTCTGCATATTTATTTCTACCTTAGCCTATACTAGCCTATCTGTGCATATTTAATTCTAACACAAGCCTATCTCTGCATATTTCATTTCTACCTTAGCCAATACTAGCCTATCTGTGCATATTAAATTCTACCTTAGCCTATACTAGCCTATCTGCGCACATTTATTTCTACCATAGCCTATACTAGCCTATCTGTGCATATTTTATTTCTACCTTAGCCAATACTAGCCTATCTCTCCATATTGAATTCTACCTTAGCCTATACTAGCCTATCTCTCCATATTGTATTTCTACGTTAGCCTATACTAGCCTATCTGTGCATATTTAATTCTAACACAAGCCTATCTCTACATATTTTATTTCTACCTTAGCCTATCTCTGCATATTTATTTCTACCTTAGCCTATCTCTGCATATTTATTTCTACCTTAGCCTATACTAGCCTATCTCTGCATATTTTATTTCTACCTTAGCCTATCTCTGCATATTTATTTCTACCTTAGCCTATACTAGCCTATCTCTGCATATTTATTTCTACCTTAGCCTATAGTAGCCTATCTCTGCACATTTATTTCTATCTTAGCCTCTAGTAGCCTATCTCTGCATTTTTATTTCTATCTTAGCCTCTAGTAGCCTATCTCTGCATATTTATTTCTACCATAGCCTATACTAGCCTATCTCTCCATATTTTATTTCTACGTTAGCCTATACTAGCCTATCTCTCCATATTTTATTTGTAGGTTAGCCTATACTAGCCTATCTGTGCATATTTAATTCTAACACAAGCCTATCTCTGCATATTTTATTTCTACCTTAGCCTATCTCTGCATATTTATTTCTACCTTAGCCTATCTCTGCATATTTATTTCTACCTTAGCCTATCTCTGCATATTTATTTCTACCTTAGCCTACACTAGCCTATCTCTGCATATTTTATTTCTACCTTAGCCTATCTCTGCATATTTATTTCTACCTTAGCCTATCTCTGCATATTTATTTCTACCTTAGCCTACACTAGCCTATCTCTGCATATTTTATTTCTACCTTAGCCTATCTCTGCATATTTATTTCTACCTTAGCCTATACTAGCCTACCTCTGCATATTTATTTCTACCTTAGCCTATCTCTGCATATTTATTTCTACCTTAGCCTACACTAGCCTATCTCTGCATATTTTATTTCTACCTTAGCCTATCTCTGCATATTTATTTCTACCTTAGCCTATACTAGCCTATCTCTGCATATTTATTTCTACCTTAGCCTATAGTAGCCTATCTCTGCACATTTATTTCTATCTTAGCCTCTAATAGCCTATCTCTGCATATTTATTTCTATCTTAGCCTCTAGTAGCCTATCTCTGCATATTTATTTCTACCATAGCCTATACTAGCCTATCTCTCCATAGTTTATTTCTACGTTAGCCTATACTGGCCTATCTGTGCATATTTAATTCTAACACAAGCCAATCTCTGCATATTTTATTTCTACCTTAGCCTATCTCTGCATATTTATTTTTACCTTAGCCTATACTAGCCTATCTCTGCATATTTATTTCTACCTTAGCCTATAGTAGCCTATCTCTGCACATTTATTTCTATCTTAGCCTCTAGTAGCCTATCTCTGCATATTTATTTCTATCTTAGCCTCTAGTAGCCTATCTCTAAATATTTATTTCTACCATAGCCTATACTAGCCTATCTCTCCATATTTTATTTCTTCGTTAGCCTATACTGGCCTATCTGTGCATATTTAATTCTAACACAAGCCTATCTCTGCATGTTTTATTTCTACCTTAACCTATAGTAGCCTATCTCTGCACATTTATTTCTATCTTAGCCTCTAGTAGCCTATCTCTGCACATTTTATTTCTACCATAGCCTATACTAGCCTATCTCTGCACATTTTATTTCTACCTTAGCCATTACTAGCCTATCTGTGCATATTAAATTCTACCTTAGCCTATACTAGCCTATCTGTGCACATTTATTTCTACCTTAGCCTATACTAGCCTATCTCTGCATATTTCATTTCTACCTTAGCCAATACTAGCCTATCTGTGCATATTAAATTCTACCTTAGCCTATACTAGCCTATCTGCGCACATTTATTTCTACCATAGCCTATACTAGCCTATCTCTGCATATTTATTTCTACCATAGCCTATACTAGCCTATCTCTGCATATTTATTTCTACCATAGCCTATACTAGCCTATCTCTCCATATTTTATTTCTACGTTAGCCTATACTAGCCTATCTCTCCATATTTTATTTGTAGGTTAGCCTATACTAGCCTATCTGTGCATATTTAATTCTAACACAAGCCTATCTCTGCATATTTTATTTCTACCTTAGCCTATCTCTGCATATTTATTTCTACCTTAGCCTATACTAGCCTATCTGTGCATATTTAATTCTAACACAAGCCTATCTCTGCATATTTCATTTCTACCTTAGCCAATACTAGCCTATCTGTGCATATTAAATTCTACCTTAGCCTATACTAGCCTATCTACGCACATTTATTTCTACCATAGCCTATACTAGCCTATCTGTGCATATTTTATTTCTACCTTAGCCAATACTAGCCTATCTCTCCATATTGAATTCTACCTTAGCCTATACTAGCCTATCTCTCCATATTGTATTTCTACGTTAGCCTATACTAGCCTATCTGTGCATATTTAATTCTAACACAAGCCTATCTCTACATATTTTATTTCTACCTTAGCCTATCTCTGCATATTTATTTCTACCTTAGCCTATACTAGCCTATCTCTGCATATTTATTTCTACCTTAGCCTATCTCTGCATATTTATTTCTACCTTAGCCTATACTAGCCTATCTCTGCATATTTTATTTCTACCTTAGCCTATCTCTGCATATTTATTTCTACCTTAGCCTATACTAGCCTATCTCTGCATATTTATTTCTACCTTAGCCTATAGTAGCCTATCTCTGCACATTTATTTCTATCTTAGCCTCTAGTAGCCTATCTCTGCATTTTTATTTCTATCTTAGCCTCTAGTAGCCTATCTCTGCATATTTATTTCTACCATAGCCTATACTAGCCTGTCTCTCCATATTTTATTTCTACGTTAGCCTATACTAGCCTATCTCTCCATATTTTATTTGTAGGTTAGCCTATACTAGCCTATCTGTGCATATTTAATTCTAACACAAGCCTATCTCTGCATATTTTATTTCTACCTTAGCCTATCTCTGCATATTTATTTCTACCTTAGCCTATAGTAGCCTATCTCTGCACATTTATTTCTATCTTAGCCTCTAGTAGCCTATCTCTGCATATTTATTTCTACCTTAGCCTATAGTAGCCTATCTCTGCACATTTATTTCTATCTTAGCCTCTAGTAGCCTATCTCTGCATATTTATTTCTATCTTAGCCTCTAGTAGCCTATCTCTGCACATTTTATTTCTACCATAGCCTATACTAGCCTATCTCTGCACATTTTATTTCTACCTTAGCCATTACTACCCTATCTGTGCATATTAAATTCTACCTTAGCCTATACTAGCCTATCTGTGCACATTTATTTCTACCATAGCCTATACTAGCCTATCTCTGCATATTTTATTTCTACCTTAGCCTATACTAGCCTATCTCTGCATATTAAATTCTACCTTAGCCTATCTCTGCATATTCTATTTCTACCTTAGCCTATACTAGCCTATCTGTCCATATTTTATTTCTACCTTAGCCAATACTAGCCTATCTCTCCATATTTTATTTCTACGTTAGCGTATACTAGCCTATCTGTGCATATTTAATTCTAACACAAGCCTATCTCTGCATATTTTATTTCTACCTTAGCCTATCTCTGCATATTTATTTCTATCTTACCCTATACTAGCCTATCTCTGCACATTTATTTCTATCTTAGCCTATAGTAGCCTATCTCTGCACATTTTATTTCTACCTTAGCCTATACTAGCCTATCTCTGCATATTTATTTCTACCTTAGCCTATAGTAGCCTATCTCTGCACATTTATTACTATCTTAGCCTCTAGTAGCCTATCTCTGAAAATTTATTTCTATCTTAGCCTCTAGTAGCCTATCTCTGCACATTTTATTTCTACCTTAGCCTATACTAGCCTATCTCTGCATATTTATTTCTACCATAGCCTATACCAGCCTATCTCTGCACATTTTAGTTCTACCTTAGCCTATACTAGCCTATCTCTGCATATTTTATTTCTACCTTAGCCAATACTAGCCTATCTGTGCATATTAAATTCTACCTTAGCCTATACTAGCCTATCTGCACACATTTATTTCTACCATAGCCTATACTAGCCTATCTGTGCATATTTTATTTCTACCTTAGCCAATACTAGGCTATCTCTCCATATTGAATTCTACCTTAGCCTATACTAGCCTATCTCTCCATATTTTATTTCTAGGTTAGCCTATACTAGCCTATCTGTGCATATTTAATTCTAACACAAGCCTATCTCTGCATATTTTATTTCTACCTTAGCCTATCTCTGCATATTTATTTCTACCTTAGCCTATACTAGCTTATCTCTGCATATTTTATTTCTACCTTAGCCTATCTCTGCACATTTATTTCTATCTTAGCCTCTAGTAGCCTATCTCTGCATATTTATTTCTATCTTAGCCTCTAGTAGCCTATCTCTGCATATTTATTTCTACCATAGCCTATACTAGCCTATCTCTCCATATTTTATTTCTACGTTAGCGTATACTAGCCTATCTGTGCATATTTAATTCTAACACAAGCCTATCTCTGCATATTTTATTTCTACCTTAGCCTATCTCTGCATATTTATTTCTATCTTACCCTATACTAGCCTATCTCTGCACATTTATTTCTATCTTAGCCTATAGTAGCCTATCTCTGCACATTTATTTCTATCTTAGCCTCTAGTAGCCTATCTCTGCACATTTTATTTCTACCATAGCCTATACTAGCCTATCTGTGCATATTAAATTCTACCTTAGCCTATACTAGCCTATCTGTGCACATTTATTTCTACCATAGCCTATACTAGCCTATCTCTGCACATTTTATTTCTAGCTTAGCCTATGCTAGCCTATCTCTGCATATTAAATTCTACCTTAGCCTATCTCTGCATATTCTATTTCTACCTTAGCCTATACTAGCCTATCTGTCCATATTTTATTTCTACCTTAGCCAATACTAGCCTATCTCTCCATATTGAATTCTACCTTAGCCTATACTAGCCTATCTCTCCATATTTTATTTCTACCTTAGCCTATCGCTGCATATTAAATTCTACCTTAGCCTATCTCTGCATATTCTATTTCTACCTTAGCCTATACTAGCCTATCTGTCCATATTTTATTTCTACCTTAGCCAATACTAGCCTATCTCTCCATATTTTATTTCTACGTTAGCGTATACTAGCCTATCTGTGCATATTTAATTCTAACACAAGCCTATCTCTGCATATTTTATTTCTACCTTAGCCTATCTCTGCATATTTATTTCTATCTTACCCTATACTAGCCTATCTCTGCACATTTATTTCTATCTTAGCCTATAGTAGCCTATCTCTGCACATTTTATTTCTACCTTAGCCTATACTAGCCTATCTCTGCATATTTATTTCTATCTTAGCCTCTACTAGCCTATCTCTGCACATTTTATTTCTACCTTAGCCAATACTAGCCTATCTCTCCATATTGAATTCTACCATAGCCTATACTAGCCTATCTCTCCATATTTTATTTCTACGTTAGCCTATACTAGCCTATCTGTGCATATTTAATTCTAACACAAGCCTATCTCTGCATATTTTATTTCTACCTTAGTCTATCTCTGCATATTTATTTCTACCTTAGCCTATACTAGCTTATCTCTGCACATTTATTTCTATCTTAGCCTCTAGTAGCCTATCTCTGCATATTTATTTCTACCTTAGCCTATAGTAGCCTATCTCTGCACATTTATTACTATCTTAGCCTCTAGTAGCCTATCTCTGAAAATTTATTTCTATCTTAGCCTCTAGTAGCCTATCTCTGCACATTTTATTTCTACCTTAGCCTATACTAGCCTATCTCTGCATATTTATTTCTACCATAGCCTATACCAGCCTATCTCTGCACATTTTATTTCTACCTTAGCCTATACTAGCCTATCTCTGCATATTTTATTTCTACCTTAGCCAATACTAGCCTATCTCTCCATATTGAATTCTACCTTAGCCTATACTAGCCTATCTCTCCATATTTTACTTCTACGTTAGCCTATACTAGCCTATCTGTGCATATTTAATTCTAACACAAGCCTATCTCTGCATATTTATTTCTACCTTAGCCTATACTAGCCTATCTCTGCATATTTATTTCTACCTTAGCCTATCTCTGCATATTTATTTCTACCTTAGCCTACACTAGCCTATCTCTGCATATTTTATTTCTTCCTTAGCCTATAGTAGCCTATCTTTGCATATATATTTCTACCTTAGCCTATCTCTGCATATTTTTTTCTAGCTTAGCCTATCTCTGCATATTTATTTCTACCTTAGCCTATACTAGCTTATCTCTGCACATTTATTTCTATCTTAGCCTCTAGTAGCCTATCTCTGCATATTTATTTCTACCTTAGCCTATAGTAGCCTATCTCTGCACATTTATTTCTATCTTAGCCTCTAGTAGCCTATCTCTGCATATTTATTTCTATCTTAGCCTCTAGTAGCCTATCTCTTCAGATTTATTTCTACCATAGCCTATACCAGCCTATCTCTGCACATTTTATTTCTACCTTAGCCTATACTAGCCTATCTCTGCATATTTTATTTCTACCTTAGCCAATACTAGCCTATCTGCGCACATTTATTTCTACCATAGCCAATACTAGCCTATCTGCGCACATTTATTTCTACCATAGCCTATACTAGCCTATCTGTGCATATTTTATTTCTACCTTAGCCAATACTAGCCTATCTCTCCATATTGAATTCTACCTTAGCCTATACTAGCCTATCTCTCCATATTTTATTTCTACGTTAGCCTATACTAGCCTATCTGTGCATATTTAATTCTAACACAAGCCTATCTCTGCATATTTATTTCTACCTTAGCCTATACTAGCCTATCTCTGCATATTTATTTCTACCTTAGCCTATCTCTGCATATTTATTTCTACCTTAGCCTACACTAGCCTATCTCTGCATATTTTATTTCTACCTTAGCCTATCTCTGCATATTTATTTCTACCTTAGCCTATACTAGCCTATCTCTGCATATTTATTTCTACCTTAGCCTATAGTAGCCTATCTCTGCGCATGTATTTCTATCTTAGCCTCTAGTAGCCTATCTCTGCATATTTATTTCTACCTTAGCCTATACTAGCCTATCTCTGCATATTTATTTCTACCATAGCCTATACTAGCCTATCTCTGCACATTTTATTTCTACCTTAGCCAATACTAGCCTATCTGTGCATATTAAATTCTACCTTAGCCTATACTAGCCTATCTGTGCACATTTATTTCTACCATAGCCTATACTAGCCTATCTCTGCACATTTTATTTCTACCTTAGCCAATACTAGCCTATCTCTGCATATTAAATTCTACCTTAGCCTATACTAGCCTATCTGTGCATATTTAATTCTAACACAAGCCTATCTCTGCATTTTTAATTCTAACACAAGCCTATCTCTGCATATTAAATTCTACCTTAGCCTATACTAGCCTATCTCTGCATATTTATTTCTACCTTAGCCTATACTAGCCTATCTCTGCATATTAAATTCTACCTTAGCCTATACTAGCCTATCTCTGCATATTTATTTCTACCTTAGCCTATAGTAGCCTATCTCTGCACATTTATTTCTATCTTAGCCTCTAGTAGCCTATCTCTGCATATTTATTTCTATCTTAACCTCTAGTAGCCTATCTCTGCACATTTTATTTCTACCTTAGCCAATACTAGCCTATCTCTCCATATTGAATTCTACCATAGCCTATACTAGCCTATCTCTCCATATTTTATTTCTACGTTAGCCTATACTAGCCTATCTGTGCATATTTAATTCTAACACAAGCCTATCTCTGCATTTTTAATTCTAACACAAGCCTATCTCTGCATATTTATTTCTACCTTAGCCTATACTAGCCTATCTCTGCATATTAAATTCTACCTTAGCCTATACTAGCCTATCTCTGCATATTTATTTCTACCTTAGCCTATAGTAGCCTATCTCTGCACATTTATTTCTATCTTAGCCTCTAGTAGCCTATCTCTGCATATTTATTTCTATCTTAGCCTCTAGTAGCCTATCTCTGCACATTTTATTTCTACCTTAGCCTATAGTAGCCTATCTCTGCATATTTATTTCTATCTTAGCCTCTAGTAGCCTATCTCTGCATATTTATTTCTATCTTAGCCTCTAGTAGCCTATCTCTGCATATTTATTTCTATCTTAGCCTCTAGTAGCCTATCTCTGCATATTTATTTCTACCTTAGCCTATAGTAGCCTATCTCTGCATATTTTATTTCTACCTTAGCCTATAGTAGCCTATCTCTGCATATTTATTTCTACCTTAGCCTATAGTAGCCTATCTCTGCATATTTATTTCTATCTTAGCCTATAGTAGCCTATCTCTGCATATTTATTTCTATCTTAGCCTCTAGTAGCCTATCTCTGCACATTTTATTTCTACCTTAGCCTCTAGTAGCCTATCTCTGCATATTTATTTCTATCTTAGCCTCTAGTAGCCTATCTCTGCATATTTATTTCTATCTTAGCCAATACTAGCCTATCTCTGCATATTTATTTCTACCATAGCCTATACTAGCCTATCTCTGCATATTTTATTTCTACCTTAGCCAATACTAGCCTATCTCTGCATATTTATTTCTATCTTAGCCTATACCAGCCTATCTCTGCACATTTTATTTCTACCTTAGCCTATACTAGCCTATCTCTGCATATTTTATTTCTACCCTAGCCAATACTAGCCTATCTGTGCATATTAAATTCTACCATAGCCTATACTAGCCTATCTCTGCATATTTTATTTCTACCTTAGCCAATACTAGCCTATCTCTGCATATTTATTTCTATCTTAGCCTATACCAGCCTATCTCTGCACATTTTATTTCTACCTTAGCCAATACTAGCCTATCTGTGCATATTAAATTCTACCTTAGCCTATACTAGCCTATCTGCGCACATTTATTTCTACCATAGCCTATACTAGCCTATCTGTGCATATTTTATTTCTACCTTAGCCAATACTAGCCTATCTCTCCATATTGAATTCTACCTTAGCCTATACTAGCCTATCTCTCCATATTTTATTTCTACGTTAGCCTATACTAGCCTATCTGTGCATATTTAATTCTAACACAAGCCTATCTCTGCATATTTATTTCTACCTTAGCCTATACTAGCCTATCTCTGCATATTTATTTCTACCTTAGCCTATCTCTGCATATTTATTTCTACCTTAGCCTACACTAGCCTATCTCTGCATATTTTATTTCTACCTTAGCCTATCTCTGCATATTTATTTCTACCTTAGCCTATACTAGCCTATCTCTGCATATTTATTTCTACCTTAGCCTATCTCTGCATATTTATTTCTACCTTAGCCTACACTAGCCTATCTCTGCATATTTTATTTCTACCTTAGCCTATCTCTGCATATTTATTTCTACCTTAGCCTATCTCTGCATATTTATTTCTACCTTAGCCTACACTAGCCTATCTCTGCATATTTTATTTCTACCTTAGCCTATCTCTGCATATTTATTTCTACCTTAGCCTATCTCTGCATATTTATTTCTACCTTAGCCTACACTAGCCTATCTCTGCATATTTTATTTCTACCTTAGCCTATCTCTGCATATTTATTTCTACCTTAGCGTATCTCTGCATATTTATTTCTACCTTAGCCTACACTAGCCTATCTCTGCATATTTTATTTCTACCTTAGCCTATCTCTGCATATTTATTTCTACCTTAGCCTATACTAGCCTATCTCTGCATATTTATTTCTACCTTAGCCTATAGTAGCCTATCTCTGCACATTTATTTCTATCTTAGCCTCTAGTAGCCTATCTCTGCATATTTATTTCTATCTTAGCCTCTAGTAGCCTATCTCTGCATATTTATTTCTACCATAGCCTATACTAGCCTATCTCTCCATATTTTATTTCTACGTTAGCCTATACTAGCCTATCTCTCCATATTTTATTTGTAGGTTAGCCTATACTAGCCTATCTGTGCATATTTAATTCTAACACAAGCCTATCTCTGCATATTTTATTTCTACCTTAGCCTATCTCTGCATATTTATTTCTACCTTAGCCTATCTCTGCATATTTATTTCTACCTTAGCCTATCTCTGCATATTTATTTCTACCTTAGCCTATCTCTGCATATTTATTTCTACCTTAGCCTACACTAGCCTATCTCTGCATATTTTATTTCTACCTTAGCCTATCTCTGCATATTTATTTCTACCTTAGCCTATCTCTGCATATTTATTTCTACCTTAGCCTACACTAGCCTATCTCTGCATATTTTATTTCTACCTTAGCCTATCTCTGCATATTTATTTCTACCTTAGCCTATACTAGCCTACCTCTGCATATTTATTTCTACCTTAGCCTATCTCTGCATATTTATTTCTACCTTAGCCTACACTAGCCTATCTCTGCATATTTTATTTCTACCTTAGCCTATCTCTGCATATTTATTTCTACCTTAGCCTATACTAGCCTATCTCTGCATATTTATTTCTACCTTAGCCTATAGTAGCCTATCTCTGCACATTTATTTCTATCTTAGCCTCTAATAGCCTATCTCTGCATATTTATTTCTATCTTAGCCTCTAGTAGCCTATCTCTGCATATTTATTTCTACCATAGCCTATACTAGCCTATCTCTCCATAGTTTATTTCTACGTTAGCCTATACTGGCCTATCTGTGCATATTTAATTCTAACACAAGCCAATCTCTGCATATTTTATTTCTACCTTAGCCTATCTCTGCATATTTATTTTTACCTTAGCCTATACTAGCCTATCTCTGCATATTTATTTCTACCTTAGCCTATAGTAGCCTATCTCTGCACATTTATTTCTATCTTAGCCTCTAGTAGCCTATCTCTGCATATTTATTTCTATCTTAGCCTCTAGTAGCCTATCTCTAAATATTTATTTCTACCATAGCCTATACTAGCCTATCTCTCCATATTTTATTTCTTCGTTAGCCTATACTGGCCTATCTGTGCATATTTAATTCTAACACAAGCCTATCTCTGCATGTTTTATTTCTACCTTAACCTATAGTAGCCTATCTCTGCACATTTATTTCTATCTTAGCCTCTAGTAGCCTATCTCTGCACATTTTATTTCTACCATAGCCTATACTAGCCTATCTCTGCACATTTTATTTCTACCTTAGCCATTACTAGCCTATCTGTGCATATTAAATTCTACCTTAGCCTATACTAGCCTATCTGTGCACATTTATTTCTACCTTAGCCTATACTAGCCTATCTCTGCATATTTCATTTCTACCTTAGCCAATACTAGCCTATCTGTGCATATTAAATTCTACCTTAGCCTATACTAGCCTATCTGCGCACATTTATTTCTACCATAGCCTATACTAGCCTATCTCTGCATATTTATTTCTACCATAGCCTATACTAGCCTATCTCTGCATATTTATTTCTACCATAGCCTATACTAGCCTATCTCTCCATATTTTATTTCTACGTTAGCCTATACTAGCCTATCTCTCCATATTTTATTTGTAGGTTAGCCTATACTAGCCTATCTGTGCATATTTAATTCTAACACAAGCCTATCTCTGCATATTTTATTTCTACCTTAGCCTATCTCTGCATATTTATTTCTACCTTAGCCTATACTAGCCTATCTGTGCATATTTAATTCTAACACAAGCCTATCTCTGCATATTTCATTTCTACCTTAGCCAATACTAGCCTATCTGTGCATATTAAATTCTACCTTAGCCTATACTAGCCTATCTACGCACATTTATTTCTACCATAGCCTATACTAGCCTATCTGTGCATATTTTATTTCTACCTTAGCCAATACTAGCCTATCTCTCCATATTGAATTCTACCTTAGCCTATACTAGCCTATCTCTCCATATTGTATTTCTACGTTAGCCTATACTAGCCTATCTGTGCATATTTAATTCTAACACAAGCCTATCTCTACATATTTTATTTCTACCTTAGCCTATCTCTGCATATTTATTTCTACCTTAGCCTATACTAGCCTATCTCTGCATATTTATTTCTACCTTAGCCTATCTCTGCATATTTATTTCTACCTTAGCCTATACTAGCCTATCTCTGCATATTTTATTTCTACCTTAGCCTATCTCTGCATATTTATTTCTACCTTAGCCTATACTAGCCTATCTCTGCATATTTATTTCTACCTTAGCCTATAGTAGCCTATCTCTGCACATTTATTTCTATCTTAGCCTCTAGTAGCCTATCTCTGCATTTTTATTTCTATCTTAGCCTCTAGTAGCCTATCTCTGCATATTTATTTCTACCATAGCCTATACTAGCCTGTCTCTCCATATTTTATTTCTACGTTAGCCTATACTAGCCTATCTCTCCATATTTTATTTGTAGGTTAGCCTATACTAGCCTATCTGTGCATATTTAATTCTAACACAAGCCTATCTCTGCATATTTTATTTCTACCTTAGCCTATCTCTGCATATTTATTTCTACCTTAGCCTATAGTAGCCTATCTCTGCACATTTATTTCTATCTTAGCCTCTAGTAGCCTATCTCTGCATATTTATTTCTACCTTAGCCTATAGTAGCCTATCTCTGCACATTTATTTCTATCTTAGCCTCTAGTAGCCTATCTCTGCATATTTATTTCTATCTTAGCCTCTAGTAGCCTATCTCTGCACATTTTATTTCTACCATAGCCTATACTAGCCTATCTCTGCACATTTTATTTCTACCTTAGCCATTACTACCCTATCTGTGCATATTAAATTCTACCTTAGCCTATACTAGCCTATCTGTGCACATTTATTTCTACCATAGCCTATACTAGCCTATCTCTGCATATTTTATTTCTACCTTAGCCTATACTAGCCTATCTCTGCATATTAAATTCTACCTTAGCCTATCTCTGCATATTCTATTTCTACCTTAGCCTATACTAGCCTATCTGTCCATATTTTATTTCTACCTTAGCCAATACTAGCCTATCTCTCCATATTTTATTTCTACGTTAGCGTATACTAGCCTATCTGTGCATATTTAATTCTAACACAAGCCTATCTCTGCATATTTTATTTCTACCTTAGCCTATCTCTGCATATTTATTTCTATCTTACCCTATACTAGCCTATCTCTGCACATTTATTTCTATCTTAGCCTATAGTAGCCTATCTCTGCACATTTTATTTCTACCTTAGCCTATACTAGCCTATCTCTGCATATTTATTTCTACCTTAGCCTATAGTAGCCTATCTCTGCACATTTATTACTATCTTAGCCTCTAGTAGCCTATCTCTGAAAATTTATTTCTATCTTAGCCTCTAGTAGCCTATCTCTGCACATTTTATTTCTACCTTAGCCTATACTAGCCTATCTCTGCATATTTATTTCTACCATAGCCTATACCAGCCTATCTCTGCACATTTTAGTTCTACCTTAGCCTATACTAGCCTATCTCTGCATATTTTATTTCTACCTTAGCCAATACTAGCCTATCTGTGCATATTAAATTCTACCTTAGCCTATACTAGCCTATCTGCACACATTTATTTCTACCATAGCCTATACTAGCCTATCTGTGCATATTTTATTTCTACCTTAGCCAATACTAGGCTATCTCTCCATATTGAATTCTACCTTAGCCTATACTAGCCTATCTCTCCATATTTTATTTCTAGGTTAGCCTATACTAGCCTATCTGTGCATATTTAATTCTAACACAAGCCTATCTCTGCATATTTTATTTCTACCTTAGCCTATCTCTGCATATTTATTTCTACCTTAGCCTATACTAGCTTATCTCTGCATATTTTATTTCTACCTTAGCCTATCTCTGCACATTTATTTCTATCTTAGCCTCTAGTAGCCTATCTCTGCATATTTATTTCTATCTTAGCCTCTAGTAGCCTATCTCTGCATATTTATTTCTACCATAGCCTATACTAGCCTATCTCTCCATATTTTATTTCTACGTTAGCGTATACTAGCCTATCTGTGCATATTTAATTCTAACACAAGCCTATCTCTGCATATTTTATTTCTACCTTAGCCTATCTCTGCATATTTATTTCTATCTTACCCTATACTAGCCTATCTCTGCACATTTATTTCTATCTTAGCCTATAGTAGCCTATCTCTGCACATTTATTTCTATCTTAGCCTCTAGTAGCCTATCTCTGCACATTTTATTTCTACCATAGCCTATACTAGCCTATCTGTGCATATTAAATTCTACCTTAGCCTATACTAGCCTATCTGTGCACATTTATTTCTACCATAGCCTATACTAGCCTATCTCTGCACATTTTATTTCTAGCTTAGCCTATGCTAGCCTATCTCTGCATATTAAATTCTACCTTAGCCTATCTCTGCATATTCTATTTCTACCTTAGCCTATACTAGCCTATCTGTCCATATTTTATTTCTACCTTAGCCAATACTAGCCTATCTCTCCATATTGAATTCTACCTTAGCCTATACTAGCCTATCTCTCCATATTTTATTTCTACCTTAGCCTATCGCTGCATATTAAATTCTACCTTAGCCTATCTCTGCATATTCTATTTCTACCTTAGCCTATACTAGCCTATCTGTCCATATTTTATTTCTACCTTAGCCAATACTAGCCTATCTCTCCATATTTTATTTCTACGTTAGCGTATACTAGCCTATCTGTGCATATTTAATTCTAACACAAGCCTATCTCTGCATATTTTATTTCTACCTTAGCCTATCTCTGCATATTTATTTCTATCTTACCCTATACTAGCCTATCTCTGCACATTTATTTCTATCTTAGCCTATAGTAGCCTATCTCTGCACATTTTATTTCTACCTTAGCCTATACTAGCCTATCTCTGCATATTTATTTCTATCTTAACCTCTACTAGCCTATCTCTGCACATTTTATTTCTACCTTAGCCAATACTAGCCTATCTCTCCATATTGAATTCTACCATAGCCTATACTAGCCTATCTCTCCATATTTTATTTCTACGTTAGCCTATACTAGCCTATCTGTGCATATTTAATTCTAACACAAGCCTATCTCTGCATATTTTATTTCTACCTTAGTCTATCTCTGCATATTTATTTCTACCTTAGCCTATACTAGCTTATCTCTGCACATTTATTTCTATCTTAGCCTCTAGTAGCCTATCTCTGCATATTTATTTCTACCTTAGCCTATAGTAGCCTATCTCTGCACATTTATTACTATCTTAGCCTCTAGTAGCCTATCTCTGAAAATTTATTTCTATCTTAGCCTCTAGTAGCCTATCTCTGCACATTTTATTTCTACCTTAGCCTATACTAGCCTATCTCTGCATATTTATTTCTACCATAGCCTATACCAGCCTATCTCTGCACATTTTATTTCTACCTTAGCCTATACTAGCCTATCTCTGCATATTTTATTTCTACCTTAGCCAATACTAGCCTATCTGTGCATATTAAATTCTACCTTAGCCTATACTAGCCTATCTGCGCACATTTATTTCTACCATAGCCTATACTAGCCTATCTGTGCATATTTTATTTCTACCTTAGCCAATACTAGGCTATCTCTCCATATTGAATTCTACCTTAGCCTATACTAGCCTATCTCTCCATATTTTATTTCTAGGTTAGCCTATACTAGCCTATCTGTGCATATTTAATTCTAACACAAGCCTATCTCTGCATATTTTATTTCTACCTTAGCCTATCTCTGCACATTTATTTCTATCTTAGCCTCTAGTAGCCTATCTCTGCATATTTATTTCTATCTTAGCCTCTAGTAGCCTATCTGCATATTTATTTCTACCATAGCCTATACTAGCCTATCTCTCCATATTTTATTTCTACGTTAGCGTATACTAGCCTATCTGTGCATATTTAATTCTAACACAAGCCTATCTCTGTATATTTTATTTCTACCTTAGCCTATCTCTGCATATTTATTTCTATCTTACCCTATACTAGCCTATCTCTGCACATTTTATTTCTACCTTAGCCTATACTAGCCTATCTCTGCATATTTTATTTCTACCTTAGCCAATACTAGCCTATCTGTGCATATTAAATTCTACCTTAGCCTATACTAGCCTATCTGCGCACATTTATTTCTACCATAGCCTATACTAGCCTATCTGTGCATATTTTATTTCTACCTTAGCCAATACTAGGCTATCTCTCCATATTGAATTCTACCTTAGCCTATACTAGCCTATCTCTCCATATTTTATTTCTAGGTTAGCCTATACTAGCCTATCTGTGCATATTTAATTCTAACACAAGCCTATCTCTGCATATTTTATTTCTACCTTAGCCTATCTCTGCACATTTATTTCTATCTTAGCCTCTAGTAGCCTATCTCTGCATATTTATTTCTATCTTAGCCTCTAGTAGCCTATCTGCATATTTATTTCTACCATAGCCTATACTAGCCTATCTCTCCATATTTTATTTCTACGTTAGCGTATACTAGCCTATCTGTGCATATTTAATTCTAACACAAGCCTATCTCTGTATATTTTATTTCTACCTTAGCCTATCTCTGCATATTTATTTCTATCTTACCCTATACTAGCCTATCTCTGCACATTTATTTCTATCTTAGCCTATAGTAGCCTATCTCTGCACATTTATTTCTATCTTAGCCTCTAGTAGCCTCTATCTCTGCACATTTTATTTCTACCATAGCCTATACTAGCCTATCTCTGCACATTTTATTTCTACCTTAGCCAATACTAGCCTATCTGTGCATATTAAATTCTACCTTAGCCTATACTAGCCTATCTGTGCACATTTATTTCTACCATAGCCTATACTAGCCTATCTCTGCACATTTTATTTCTAGCTTAGCCTATGCTAGCCTATCTCTGCATATTAAATTCTACCTTAGCCTATCTCTGCATATTCTATTTCTACCTTAGCCTATACTAGCCTATCTCTCCATATTGAATTCTACCTTAGCCTATACTAGCCTATCTCTCCATATTTTATTTCTACCTTAGCCTATCGCTGCATATTAAATTCTACCTTAGCCTATCTCTGCATATTCTATTTCTACCTTAGCCTATACTAGCCTATCTCTGCATATTAAATTCTACCTTAGCCTATCTCTGCATATTCTATTTCTACCTTAGCCTATACTAGCCTATCTGTCCATATTTTATTTCTACCTTAGCCAATACTAGCCTATCTCTCCATATTGAATTCTACCATAGCCTATACTAGCCTATCTGTGCATATTTTATTTCTACGTTAGCCTATACTAGCCTATCTGTGCATATTTAATTCTAACACAAGCCTATCTCTGCATATTTTATTTCTACCTTAGCCTATCTCTGCATATTTATTTCTACCTTAGCCTATACTAGCTTATCTCTGCACATTTATTTCTATCTTAGCCTCTAGTAGCCTATCTCTGCATATTTATTTCTACCTTAGCCTATAGTAGCCTATCTCTGCACATTTATTTCTATCTTAGCCTCTAGTAGCCTATCTCTGCATATTTATTTCTATCTTAGCCTCTAGTAGCCTATCTCTGCACATTTTATTTCTACCTTAGCCTATCTCTGCATATTTATTTCTACCATAGCCTATACCAGCCTATCTCTGCACATTTTATTTCTACCTTAGCCTATACTAGCCTATCTCTGCATATTTCATTTCTACCTTAGCCAATACTAGCCTATCTGTGCATATTAAATTCTACCTTAGCCTATACTAGCCTATCTGCGCACATTTATTTCTACCATAGCCTATACTAGCCTATCTCTGCATATTTATTTCTACCATAGCCTATACTAGCCTATCTCTCCATATTTTATTTCTACGTTAGCCTATACTAGCCTATCTCTCCATATTTTATTTGTAGGTTAGCCTATACTAGCCTATCTGTGCATATTTAATTCTAACACAAGCCTATCTCTGCATATTTTATTTCTACCTTAGCCTATCTCTGCATATTTATTTCTACCTTAGCCTATACTAGCCTATCTGTGCATATTTAATTCTAACACAAGCCTATCTCTGCATATTTCATTTCTACCTTAGCCAATACTAGCCTATCTGTGCATATTAAATTCTACCTTAGCCTATACTAGCCTATCTGCGCACATTTATTTCTACCATAGCCTATACTAGCCTATCTGTGCATATTTTATTTCTACCTTAGCCAATACTAGCCTATCTCTCCATATTGAATTCTACCTTAGCCTATACTAGCCTATCTCTCCATATTGTATTTCTACGTTAGCCTATACTAGCCTATCTGTGCATATTTAATTCTAACACAAGCCTATCTCTACATATTTTATTTCTACCTTAGCCTATCTCTGCATATTTATTTCTACCTTAGCCTATACTAGCCTATCTCTGCATATTTATTTCTACCTTAGCCTATCTCTGCATATTTATTTCTACCTTAGCCTATACTAGCCTATCTCTGCATATTTTATTTCTACCTTAGCCTATCTCTGCATATTTATTTCTACCTTAGCCTATACTAGCCTATCTCTGCATATTTATTTCTACCTTAGCCTATCGCTGCATATTAAATTCTACCATAGCCTATCTCTGCATATTCTATTTCTACCTTAGCGTATACTAGCCTATCTCTGCATATTAAATTCTACCTTAGTCTATACTAGCCTATATCTGCATATTAAATTCTACCTTAGCCTATACTAGCCTATCTCTGCACATTTATTTCTATCTTAGCCTCTAGTAGCCTATCTCTGCATATTTATTTCTACCTTAGCCTATACTAGCCTATCTCTGCATATTTATTTCTACCTTAGCCTATAGTAGCCTATCTCTGCACATTTATTTCTATCTTAGCCTCTAGTAGCCTATCTCTGCATATTTATTTCTATCTTAACCTATACTAGCCTATCTCTGCATATTTTATTTCTACCTTAGCCAATACTAGCCTATCTGTGCATATTAAATTCTACCTTAGCCTATACTAGCCTATCTGTGCACATTTATTTCTACCATAGCCTATACTAGCCTATCTCTGCACATTTTATTTCTACCTTAGCCAATACTAGCCTATCTCTGCATATTAAATTCTACCTTAGCCTATACTAGCCTATCTGTGCACATTTATTTCTACCATAGCCTATACTAGCCTATCTCTGCATATTAAATTCTACCTTAGCCTATACTAGCCTATCTGTGCATATTTAATTCTAACACAAGCCTATCTCTGCATATTTAATTCTAACACAAGCCTATCTCTGCATATTTTATTTCTACCTTAGCCTATCTCTGCATATTTATTTCTACCTTAGCCTATACTAGCTTATCTCTGCACATTTATTTCTATCTTAGCCTCTAGTAGCCTATCTCTGCATATTTATTTCTACCTTAGCCTCTAGTAGCCTATCTCTGCACATTTTATTTCTACCTTAGCCTATACTAGCCTATCTCTGCATATTTTATTTCTACCTTAGCCAATACTAGCCTATCTGTGCATATTAAATTCTACCTTAGCCTATACTAGCCTATCTGCGCACATTTATTTCTACCATAGCCTATACTAGCCTATCTGTGCATATTTTATTTCTACCTTAGCCAATACTAGCCTATCTCTCCATATTGAATTCTACCTTAGCCTATACTAGCCTATCTCTCCATATTTTATTTCTACGTTAGCCTATACTAGCCTATCTGTGCATATTTAATTCTAACACAAGCCTATCTCTACATATTTTATTTCTACCTTAGCCTATCTCTCCATATTTATTTCTACCTTAGCCTATACTAGCCTATCTCTGCATATTTATTTCTACCTTAGCCTATCTCTGCATATTTATTTCTACCTTAGCCTATACTAGCCTATCTCTGCATATTTTATTTCTACCTTAGCCTATCTCTGCATATTTATTTCTACCTTAGCCTATACTAGCCTATCTCTGCATATTTATTTCTACCATAGCCTATACCAGCCTATCTCTGCATATTTATTTCTACCATAGCCTATACCAGCCTATCTCTGCACATTTTATTTCTACCTTAGCCTATACTAGCCTATCTCTGCATATTTTATTTCTACCTTAGCCAATACTAGCCTATCTGTGCATATTAAATTCTACCTTAGCCTATACTAGCCTATCTGCGCACATTTATTTCTACCATAGCCTATACTAGCCTATCTGTGCATATTTTATTTCTACCTTAGCCAATACTAGCCTATCTCTCCATATTGAATTCTACCTTAGCCTATACTAGCCTATCTCTCCATATTTTATTTCTACGTTAGCCTATACTAGCCTATCTGTGCATATTTAATTCTAACACAAGCCTATCTCTACATATTTTATTTCTACCTTAGCCTATCTCTCCATATTTATTTCTACCTTAGCCTATACTAGCCTATCTCTGCATATTTATTTCTACCTTAGCCTATCTCTGCATATTTATTTCTACCTTAGCCTATACTAGCCTATCTCTGCATATTTTATTTCTACCTTAGCCTATCTCTGCATATTTATTTCTACCTTAGCCTATACTAGCCTATCTCTGCATATTTATTTCTACCTTAGCCTATAGTAGCCTATCTCTGCACTTTTATTTCTATCTTAGCCTCTAGTAGCCTATCTCTGCATTTTTATTTCTATCTTAGCCTCTAGTAGCCTATCTCTGCATATTTATTTCTACCATAGCCTATATTAGCCTATCTCTCCATATTTTATTTCTACGTTAGCCTATACTAGCCTATCTGTGCATATTTAATTCTAACACAAGCCTATCTCTGCATATTTATTTCTATCTTAGCCTCTAGTAGCCTATCTCTGCATATTTATTTCTACCATAGCCTATACTAGCCTATCTCTCCATATTTTATTTCTACGTTAGCCTATACTAGCCTATCTGTGCATATTTAATTCTAACACAAGCCTATCTCTGCATATTTTATTTCTACCTTAGCCTATCTCTGCATATTTATTTCTACCTTAGCCTATAGTAGCCTATCTCTGCACATTTATTTCTATCTTAGCCTCTAGTAGCCTATCTCTGCATATTTATTTCTACCTTAGCCTATAGTAGCCTATCTCTGCACATTTATTTCTATCTTAACCTCTAGTAGCCTATCTCTGCATATTTATTTCTATCTTAGCCTCTAGTAGCCTATCTCTGCACATTTTATTTCTACCATAGCCTATACTAGCCTATCTCTGCACATTTTATTTCTACCTTAGCCATTACTAGCCTATCTGTGCATATTAAATTCTACCTTAGCCTATACTAGCCTATCTGTGCACATTTATTTCTACCATAGCCTATACTAGCCTATCTCTGCACATTTTATTTCTACCTTAGCCTATACTAGCCTATCTCTGCATATTAAATTCTACCTTAGCCTATCTCTGCATATTCTATTTCTACCTTAGCCTATACTAGCCTATCTGTCCATATTTTATTTCTACCTTAGCCAATACTAGCCTATCTCTCCATATTTTATTTCTACGTTAGCCTATACTAGCCTATCTGTGCATATTTAATTCTAACACAAGCCTATCTCTGCATATTTTATTTCTACCATAGCCTATCTCTGCATATTCTATTTCTACCTTAGCGTATACTAGCCTAACTCTGCATATTGAATTCTACCTTACCCTATACTAGCCTATATCTGCATATTAAATTCTACCTTAGCCTATACTAGCCTATCTCTGCACATTTATTTCTATCTTAGCCTCTAGTAGCCTATCTCTGCATATTTATTTCTACCTTAGCCTATACTAGCCTATCTCTGCATATTTATTTCTACCTTAGCCTATAGTAGCCTATCTCTGCATATTTATTTCTATCTTAACCTCTAGTAGCCTATCTCTTCACATTTTATTTCTACGTTAGCCTATACTAGCCTATCTCTGCATATTTTATTTCTACCTTAGCCAATACTAGCCTATCTGTGCATATTAAATTCTACCTTAGCCTATACTAGCCTATCTGTGCACATTTATTTCTACCATAGCCTATACTAGCCTATCTCTGCACATTTTATTTCTACCTTAGCCAATACTAGCCTATCTCTGCATATTTAATTCTAACACAAGCCTATCTCTGCATATTTATTTCTACCTTAGCCTATACTAGCCTATCTCTGCATATTAAATTCTACCTTAGCCTATACTAGCCTATCCCTTCATATTTATTTCTACCTTAGCCTATAGTAGCCTATCTCTGCACATTTATTTCTATCTTAGCCTCTAGTAGCCTATCTCTGCATATTTATTTCTATCTTAGCCTATACTAGCCTATCTCTGCATATTTATTTCTTCCTTAGCCTATACTAGCCTACTTCTGCACTTTTTATTTCTATCTTAGCCTATATTAGTCTATCTCTGCATATTTAATTCCTACCTTAGCCTGTAGTGGCCTATCTCTGCACATTTTATTTCTACTTTAGCCTATACTAACCTATCTCTGCATATTTATTTCTACCTTAGCCTGTACTAGCCTATCTCTGCACATTTTATTTCTACCTTAGCCTATACTAGCCTACCTCAACATATTTATTTGTATCTTAGCCTATACTAGCCTATCTCTGCATATTTATATCTACCTTAGCCTATACTAGCCTATCTCCGCACATTTTATTTCTACTTTAGCCTATACTAGCCTATGTCTGCATATTTATTTCTACGTTAGCCTATACTAGCCTATCTCTGCACTTTTTATTTCTATCTTAGCCTATACTAGCCGATCTCTGCATATTTATTTCTTCCTTAGCCTATACTAGCCTACTTCTGCACTTTTTATTTCTATCTTAGCCTATATTAGCCTATCTCCGCACATTTTATTTCTATCTTAGTCTATACTAGCCTATCTCTGCATATTTAATTCCTACCTTAGCCTGCAGTGGCCTATCTCTGCACATTTTATTTCTACCTTAGCCTATACTAGCCTATCTCTGCATATTCTATTTCTACCTTAGCCTATACTAGCCTATCTGTCCATATTTTATTTCTACCTTAGCCAATACTAGCCTATCTCTGCATATTCTATTTCTACCTTAGCCTATACTAGCCTATCTCTCCATATTTTATTTCTACGTTAGCCTATACTAGCCTATCTGTGCATATTTAATTCTAACACAAGCCTATCTCTGCATATTTTATTTCTACCTTAGCCTATCGCTGCATATTAAATTCTAGCATAGCCTATCTCTGCATATTCTATTTCTACCTTAGCGTATACTAGCCTATCTCTGCATATTAAATTCTACCTTAGCCTATACTAGCCTATATCTGCATATTAAATTCTACCTTAGCCTATACTAGCCTATCTCTGCACATTTATTTCTATCTTAGCCTCTAGTAGCCTATCTCTGCATATTTACAGACGTGTGCAAATTATTAGCAATTTTCAGTTTTATGCTGGTAGTTTTATTTAAATTCCATCTGGTACAGCTATTAACAAAACAATATTCATTTTTATAATGTTTATGATTTATTTTATCATTCTAGTATTTAGTATGTCCCCCCTTAGCCTTTATTAGGGCAGAAATTCTTGCAGGCATGCCCTCTATTGAAGTCTTACACATTTTGTGAATTTCTTCATCATTTTGCCACACTGACAAAGTTGTATTCACCATTGATTCCTTTGTTGTTGGGTGAAAGCTTTTAACTTTTTTTTTCAAGACACTCCACACAGACTCAATGGGGTTCATATCTGGGCTATTACCAGGCCAATCCAAAACAGATATGCCATGTTCATCAAAAATATTCATTACACATTTCGCTTTGTGGCATGGGGCACCATCTTGCATGAATATTCCATTTCCTGATGGAAACCACTCATTCATCATAGGCCTAATGCACTTTTTTACCACTTCTGAATATTGCTTAGCATTCATGGTTCCCTCTACAATGTGAATTTTCCCCACCCCATAAGTAGAAATTCCACTCCATATCATCACTTTTGTTGGATGCTTCACATTCTGCACCACACATTCCTTTTTAAATGCTTCTCCTGGCCTCCTTCTGACGTACTGTGGGCTTTCTTCAACTATTGAAACCATTGTTTCATCACTGAACACAATCTGGAAACAAAATGTTTGGCTACAATCCTTGGAATAAAAAAAAAGTCATTCGGAGAAAAAGATAGCAAAAGCATTTTGAATCTCCAAAATGAATTTCTGAAAATAAAACAATCTATGAACTATTTTTATAAATTTAAATACTTTGCATACCTTTGCCCAGTCTTCAGATGTCCAGTCCTTTAATGTTTTTGCCCAAGCAAGACGTTTTTTCATCATCATGGGCGTTAGTTTTTGTTTTTTGCGTGGCCTTCTTGCTTTCAAACCGGCTTCAAAAAGTCTTCGTCGCACTGTGCTTGATGAAACTGCGCACCCATGTTATAGTGCAACGGCCTGAAGTTGTGTAGAAGTCATGCTTCGATTTTTAAGCTGTTCTCTGACCAATACACGTTTCATACTTGAAGTTAACACTCGTTTTCTGCCACATTTGCCCACTCTTTGTGGTGAAGTCGCTTTGTTTTCATTCAGCTTACGTGCAAACCTTGTCACATAACTTGCACTTACGCCTACTATTTTGCTTATTTCCTTTTCTGTTTTATCTCCAGCACTTAATAAAACTTGAATTTGAGCTCTTTTGCGTGGTGTGATGTCTTGGACCCTTCCCATCTTCCTAACAGCAAGGTTTCGTAGCAAATGTGAGAGTAACCTTTGCTGTCCTCATCCCCCACCCTCAAAATGCCCAGGAAAGGATCTACCTGCCAGGGGATGACTTACCTGGAGTGCCATTAGGTACCAAAGAACAATACAGAAGCAGTAGTAATGAGCTACTGGGCAGAAGAAAGCCATTTACCTTTCACTGTGCAGTGAACAAAATGGGAAAAAATGAGCATAAAGATTCTAAAGAGGAAAAATAAACCAAGCTAGCCAGAAATATCTGCAAAGTAGCATGTCAGATTTTAGAAGTAATATGTATTAGCCACAGGAACATTTAAAATAATTATACAAAGTCATGTGAGGCATGTAAGGCCTATTGAACTAGAATTGGAAGCATTCAAAACAAAATTGCTAATAATTTGCACACGTCTGTATTTCTACCTTAGCCTATAGTAGCCTATCTCTGCACATTTATTTCTATCTTAGCCTCTAGTAGCCTATCTCTGCATATTTATTTCTATCTTAACCTCTAGTAGCCTATCTCTGCACATTTTATTTCTACGTTAGCCTATACTAGCCTATCTCTGCATATTTTATTTCTACCTTAGCCAATACTAGCCTATCTGTGCATATTAAATTCTACCTTAGCCTATACTAGCCTATCTGTGCACATTTATTTCTACCATAGCCTATACTAGCCTATCTCTGCACATTTTATTTCTACCTTAGCCAATACTAGCCTATCTCTGCATATTAAATTCTACCTTAGCCTATACTAGCCTATCTGTGCATATTTAATTCTAACACAAGCCTATCTCTGCATATTTAATTCTAACACAAGCCTATCTCTGCATATTTTATTTCTACCTTAGCCTATCTCTGCATATTTATTTCTACCTTAGCCTATACTAGCTTATCTCTGCACATTTATTTCTATCTTAGCCTCTAGTAGCCTATCTCTGCATATTTATTTCTACCTTAGCCTATAGTAGCGTATCTCTGCACATTTATTTCTATCTTAGCCTCCAGTAGCCTATCTCTGCATATTAATTTCTATCTTAGCCTCTAGTAGCCTATCTCTGCACATTTTATTTCTACCTTAGCCTATCTCTGCATATTTATTTCTACCATAGCCTATACCAGCCTATCTCTGCACATTTTATTTCTACCTTAGCCTATACTAGCCTATCTCTGCATATTTTATTTCTACCTTAGCCAATACTAGCCTATCTGTGCATATTAAATTCTACCTTAGCCTATACTAGCCTATCTGCGCACATTTATTTCTACCATAGCCTATACTAGCCTATCTGTGCATATTTTATTTCTACCTTAGCCAATACTAGCCTATCTCTCCATATTGAATTCTACCTTAGCCTATACTAGCCTATCTCTCCATATTTTATTTCTACGTTAGCCTATACTAGCCTATCTGTGCATATTTAATTCTAACACAAGCCTATCTCTGCATATTTAATTCTACCTTAGCCTATACTAGCCTATCTCTCCATATTTTATTTCTACGTTAGCCTATACTAGCCTATCTGTGCATATTTAATTCTAACACAAGCCTATCTCTCCATATTGAATTCTACCTTAGCCTATACTAGCCTATCTCTCCATATTTTATTTCTACGTTAGCCTATACTAGCCTATCTCTCCATATTGAATTCTACCTTAGCCTATACTAGCCTATCTCTACATATTTTATTTCTACCTTAGCCTATCTCTCCATATTTATTTCTACCTTAGCCTATACTAGCCTATCTCTGCATATTTATTTCTACCTTAGCCTATCTCTGCATATTTATTTCTACCTTAGCCTATACTAGCCTATCTCTGCATATTTTATTTCTACCTTAGCCTATCTCTGCATATTTATTTCTACCTTAGCCTATAGTAGCCTATCTCTGCACTTTTATTTCTATCTTAGCCTCTAGTAGCCTATCTCTGCATTTTTATTTCTATCTTAGCCTCTAGTAGCCTATCTCTGCATATTTATTTCTACCATAGCCTATATTAGCCTATCTCTCCATATTTTATTTCTACGTTAGCCTATACTAGCCTATCTGTGCATATTTAATTCTAACACAAGCCTATCTCTGCATATTTATTTCTATCTTAGCCTCTAGTAGCCTATCTCTGCATATTTATTTCTACCATAGCCTATACTAGCCTATCTCTCCATATTTTATTTCTACGTTAGCCTATACTAGCCTATCTGTGCATATTCAATTCTAACACAAGCCTATCTCTGCATATTTTATTTCTACCTTAGCCTATCTCTGCATATTTATTTCTACCTTAGCCTATAGTAGCCTATCTCTGCACATTTATTTCTATCTTAGCCTCTAGTAGCCTATCTCTGCATATTTATTTCTACCTTAGCCTATAGTAGCCTATCTCTGCACATTTATTTCTATCTTAACCTCTAGTAGCCTATCTCTGCATATTTATTTCTATCTTAGCCTCTAGTAGCCTATCTCTGCACATTTTATTTCTACCATAGCCTATACTAGCCTATCTCTGCACATTTTATTTCTACCTTAGCCATTACTAGCCTATCTGTGCATATTAAATTCTACCTTAGCCTATACTAGCCTATCTGTGCACATTTATTTCTACCATAGCCTATACTAGCCTATCTCTGCACATTTTATTTCTACCTTAGCCTATACTAGCCTATCTCTGCATATTCTATTTCTACCTTAGCCTATACTAGCCTATCTGTCCATATTTTATTTCTACCTTAGCCAATACTAGCCTATCTCTCCATATTTTATTTCTACGTTAGCCTATACTAGCCTATCTGTGCACATTTATTTCTACCATAGCCTATACTAGCCTATCTCTGCACATTTTATTTCTACCTTAGCCAATACTAGCCTATCTGTGCATATTTAATTCTAACACAAGCCTATCTCTGCATATTCTATTTCTACCTTAGCGTATACTAGCCTAACTCTGCATATTGAATTCTACCTTACCCTATACTAGCCTATATCTGCATATTAAATTCTACCTTAGCCTATACTAGCCTATCTCTGCACATTTATTTCTATCTTAGCCTCTAGTAGCCTATCTCTGCATATTTATTTCTACCTTAGCCTATACTAGCCTATCTCTGCATATTTATTTCTACCTTAGCCTATAGTAGCCTATCTCTGCATATTTATTTCTATCTTAACCTCTAGTAGCCTATCTCTGCACATTTTATTTCTACGTTAGCCTATACTAGCCTATCTCTGCATATTTTATTTCTACCTTAGCCAATACTAGCCTATCTGTGCATATTAAATTCTACCTTAGCCTATACTAGCCTATCTGTGCACATTTATTTCTACCATAGCCTATACTAGCCTATCTCTGCACATTTTATTTCTACCTTAGCCAATACTAGCCTATCTCTGCATATTTAATTCTAACACAAGCCTATCTCTGCATATTTAATTCTAACACAAGCCTATCTCTGCATATTTATTTCTACCTTAGCCTATACTAGCCTATCTCTGCATATTAAATTCTACCTTAGCCTATACTAGCCTATACCTTCATATTTATATCTACCTTAGCCTATAGTAGCCTATCTCTGCACATTTATTTCTATCTTAGCCTCTAGTAGCCTATCTCTGCATATTTATTTCTATCTTAGCCTATACTAGCCTATCTCTGCATATTTATTTCTTCCTTAGCCTATACTAGCCTACTTCTGCACTTTTTATTTCTATCTTAGCCTATATTAGCCTATCTCTGCATATTTAATTCCTACCTTAGCCTGTAGTGGCCTATCTCTGCACATTTTATTTCTACTTTAGCCTATACTAGCCTATCTCTGCATATTTATTTCTACCTTAGCCTGTACTAGCCTATCTCTGCACATTTTATTTCTACCTTAGCCTATACTAGCCTACCTCAACATATTTATTTGTATCTTAGCCTATACTAGCCTATCTCTGCATATTTATATCTACCTTAGCCTATACTAGCCTATCTCCGCACATTTTATTTCTACTTTAGCCTATACTAGCCTATCTCTGCATATTTATTTCTACGTTAGCCTATACTAGCCTATCTCTGCACTTTTTATTTCTATCTTAGCCTATATTAGCCTATCTCCGCACATTTTATTTCTATCTTAGTCTATACTAGCCTATCTCTGCATATTTAATTCCTACCTTAGCCTGTAGTGGCCTATCTCTGCACATTTTATTTCTACCATAGACTATACTAACCTACCTCAACATATTTATTTGTATCTTAGCCTATACTAGCCTATCTCTGCATATTTAATTCTAGCTTAGCCTATACTAGCCTATCTCTGCATATTTATTTCTACCTTAGCCTGTACTAGCCTATCTCTGCACATTTTATTTCTACCTTAGCCTATACTAGCCTACCTCAACATATTTATTTGTATCTTAGCCTATACTAGCCTATCTCTTCATATTTATTTCTACCTTAGCCTATACTAGCCTATCTCCGCACATTTTATTTCTACTTTAGCCTATACTAGCCTATCTCTGCATATTTATTTCTACGTTAGCCTATACTAGCCTATCTCTGCACTTTTTATTTCTATCTTAGCCTATACTAGCCTATCTCTGCATATTTATTTCTTCCTTAGCCTATACTAGCCTACCTCTGCACTTTTTATTTCTATCTTAGCCTATACTAGCCTATCTCTGCATATTTATTCCTACCTTAGCCTGTAGTGGCCTATCTCTGCACATTTTATTTGTACCTTAGCCTATTCTAGCCTATCTCTGCACATTTTATTTCTATCTTAGCCAATACTAGCCTATCCCTGCATATTTAATTCTTACCTTAGCATGTACTAGCCTATGTCTGCACATTTTATTTCAAGCTTAGCCTATACTAGCCTATCTCTGCATATTTATTTCTACCTTAGTCTATCTCTGCATGCTGAATTCTACCTTAGCCTATACTAGCCTATCTTTGCATATTGAATTCTACCTTAGCCTATCTCTGCACATTTTATTTCTGTCTTAGCCTATACTAACCTATCTCTGCATATTGATTTGTACCTTAGCCTATACTACCCCATCTCAGCATATTTAATTCTGCTTTAGCCTATACTAGCCTATCTCTGCATATTTATATCTACCTTAGCCTATACTAGCCTATCTCCGCACATTTTATTTCTATCTTAGTCTATACTAGCCTATCTCTGCATATTTAATTCCTACCTTAGCCTGTAGTGGCCTATCTCTGCACATTTTATTTCTACCATAGACTATACTAGCCTACCTCAACATATTTATTTGTATCTTAGCCTATACTAGCCTATGTCTGCATATTTAATTCTAGCTTAGCCTATACTAGGCTATCTCTGCATATTTATTGCTACCTTAGCCTGTACTAACCCATCTCTGCACATTTTATTTCTACCTTAGCCTATACTAGCCTACCTCAACATATTTATTTGTATCTTAGCCTATACTAGCCTATCTCTGCATATTTATTTCTAGCTTAGCCTATACTAGCCTATCTCTGCACTTTTTATTTCTATCTTAGCCTATACTAGCCTATCTCTGCATATTTATTTCTTTCTTAGCCTATACTAGGCTACCTCTGCACTTTTTATTTCTATCTTAGCCTATACTAGCCTATCTCCGCACATTTTATTTCTACTTTAGCCTACACTAGCCTATCTCTGCATATTTATTCCTACCTTAGCCTGTAGTGGCCTATCTCTGCACATTTTATTTGTACCTTAGCCTATTCTAGCCTATCTCTGCACATTTTATTTCTATCTTAGCCAATACTAGCCTATCCCTGCATATTTAATTCTTACCTTAGCCTGTACTAGCCTATCTCTGCATATTTAATTCTAGCTTAGCTTATACTAGCCTATCTCTGCATATTTAATTCTGGCTTAGCCTATACTAGCCTATCTCTGCATATTTAATTCTAGCTTAGCCTATACTAGCCTATCTCTGCATATTTATTTCTACCTTAGTCTATCTCTGCATGCTGAATTCTACCTTAGCCTATACTAGCCTATCTTTGCATATTGAATTCTACCTTAGCCTATCTCTGCACATTTTATTTCTTTCTTAGCCTATACTAACCTATCTCTGCATATTGATTTGTACCTTAGCCTATACTACCCCATCTCTGCATATTTAATTCTAGCTTAGCCTATACTAGCCTATCTCTGCACACTTTATTTCTACTTTAGCCTATACTAGCCTAACTCTGCATATTTAATTCTAGCTTAGCCTATACTAGCCTATCTCTGAAATTTTTATTTCTACCTTAGCCTATACTACCCTATCTCTGCACATTTTATTTCTACTTTAACCTATAATAGCCTATCTCTGCATATCTAATTCTACCTTACCCTATACTACCCTATCCCTGCATATTTAATTCTACCTTAGCCTGTGTTAGCCTATCTCTGCACATTTTATTTCTACTTTAGCCTATACTAGCCTATCTCTGCATATTTATTTCCACCTTAGCCTATACTAGCCTATCTCTGCACATTTTATTTCTACCTTAGCCTATACTAGCCTACCTCAACATATTTATTTGTATCTTAGCCTATGCTAGCCTATCTCTTCATATTTAATTCTAGCTTAGCCTATACTAGCCTATCTCTGCATATTTAATTCTAGCTTAGCCTATACTAGCCTATCTCTGCATATTTAATTCTAGCTTAGCTTATACTAGCCTATCTCTGCATATTTAATTCTAGCTTAGCTTATACTAGCCTATCTCTGCATATTTAATTCTACCTTAGCCCATACTAGTCTATCTCTACATATTTATTTGTATCTTAGCCTATACTACCCCATCTCTGCACATTTTATTTCTACCTTAGCCAATACTAGCCTATCCCTGCATATTTAATTCTTACCTTAGCCTGTACTAGCCTATCTCTGCATATTTAATTCTAGCTTAGCCTATACTAGCCTACCTCTGCATATTTAATTCTAGCTTAGCCTATACTAGCCTATCTCTGCATATTTAATTCTAGCTTAGCCTATACTAGCCTATCTCTGCATATTTGATTCTAGCTTAGCCTATACTAGCCTATCTCTGCATATTTAATTCTAGCTTAGCTTATACTAGCCTATCTCTGCATATTTAATTCTAGCTTAGCCTATACTAGCCTACCTCTGCATATTTAATTCTAGCTTAGCTTATACTAGCCTATCTCTGCATATTTAATTCTACCTTAGCCCATACTAGTCTATCTTTACATATTTATTTGTATCTTAGCCAGAATTAAATATGCAGAGATAGGCTAGTATAGGCTAAGGGAGAATTAAATATGCAGAGATGGGGTAGTATAGGCTAAGATACAAATAAATATGTAGAGATAGACTAGTATGGGCTAAGGTAGAATTAAATATGCAGAGATAGGCTAGTATAAGCTAAGCTAGAATTAAATATGCAGAGATAGGCTAGTATAGGCTAAGCTAGAATCAAATATGCAAAGATAGGCTAGTATAGGCTAAGCTAGAATTAAATATGCAGAGATAGGCTAGTATAGGCTAAGCTAGAATTAAATATGCAGAGATAGGCTAGTATAGGCTAAGCTAGAATTAAATATGCAGAGATAGGCTAGTATAGGCTAAGCTAGAATTAAATATGCAGAGATAGGCTAGTATAGGCTAAGCTAGAATTAAATATGCAGAGATAGGCTAGTATAGGCTAAGCTAGAATTAAATATGCAGAGATAGGCTAGTATAGGCTAAGCTAGAATTAAATATGCAGAGATAGGCTAGTATAGGCTAAGCTAGAATTAAATATGCAGAGATAGGCTAGTATAGGCTAAGCTAGAATTAAATATGCAGAGATAGGCTAGTATAGGCTAAGCTAGAATCAAATATGCAGAGGTAGGCTAGTATAAGCTAAGCTAGAATTAAATATGCAGAGATAGGCTAGTATAGGCTAAGCTAGAATTAAATATGCAGAGATAGGCTAGTATAGGCTAAGCTAGAATTAAATATGCAGAGATAGGCTAGTATAGGCTAAGCTAGAATTAAATATGCAGAGGTAGGCTAGTATAGGCTAAGCTAGAATTAAATATGCAGAGATAGGCTAGTATAAGCTAAGCTAGAATTAAATATGCAGAGATAGGCTAGTATAGGCTAAGCTAGAATTAAATATGCAGAGATAGGCTAGTATAGGCTAAGCTAGAATTAAATATGCAGAGATAGGCTAGTATAGGCTAAGCTAGAATTAAATATGCAGAGATAGGCTAGTATAGGCTAAGCTAGAATTAAATATGCAGAGATAGGCTAGTATAGGCTAAGCTAGAATTAAATATGCAGTGATAGGCTAGTATGGCCTAAGGTAGAATTAAATATGCATGAATATGTCTTATTAAAAGTAAAATAATGTATGTTTTGCTTAAAATTTGTAGGAATTTGCAGAGCAAGACAATGTGCAATTAGATGAACTACCTTCTCATGCAGAGCTTTCACAAATTGCACCACCAAGAACTCCCTACTTTTATGTTGAACTTCCTACTGGGGTGAGACTGTATCATCGAATAAGGAAAAGCTTTCCTCTGCAGTTTGGAAGGTAAATAAGTAAAATAATTATAAGTTTGTGTTTTGAAAATGTTACAATAATACATAAGTAAAGCTATGTGACTTTTTCAGTGCTTATCACTTAAATATTCCATTACAATGAAAAGTAACTACAGATACAGCATAAGTGCTAGAAGTGAGACCTGCAAGAAAGGTTGCTTAATTCTCAGGCATATGCTTCCCTTATGTTCGAAGGACATGGCAGCCCTGGGCTCATCTCACATTTTCAAAAAGCAGTATTTCAGCAACCCTTCTACATTAACTGGCAAACATTGCAAATTCAACATCACTGCACCTGCAGAAAATATATTTTTGTTGTTCTTCTATTAAGTTGTGGACTAGAACCAATAATGACTCCAGTGTTGGGTGCTAGGCTTACAGATGTAAGTTTAATCAGTGACACTTAGCTTCTGTGTTCACTATAGCCGAACCAGTTAATGCGTGTCATGCCAATCGACAGAGATAGGCTAAAATTAGTTCCAATCCCATTTAACATTTCTTTTTTATTTCCCCTTTTCTTTTTTCTTTCTTAACAAGAGCATAATTATTTATATATCCCTTGCAAAATATAAAATTATACAAACTAATGGAATCTATTTCCGATAAAGCTCCCCTGTTTAGGTATTTTTATTCTACATAGCTTTTTAACTTTTCCCACCATCTAATGAGTTGGAATGGTAATTTGTATTTATTTATATGCTGGAGCAGGGGCTGTTGGGAGAGAGCTCCACAATATCCTAACACGACGAGTCCTTAAATATTGTTTCATTCGTCCCGCGTAAGCACCATTTTGTAGCTATGAGACTCAAAGTAATTTTTATCAACTTTTTCGATGTACCTCAGGGCATGGTACAGGTCAGTGCCTTACGAGGATGATTAAATTCTGTTTCCTTTTTAAATATTTATTGTTCCTTTATATCACAAATATTCTGGATTGGCGTCTTTTATCTCATCCTGCAGTGGGGTTCACACTACTCGAATATGGACTTTGCCATTTGCACGTCACGCCAATTCCAAGTAGTTGAACAGACAGACAATTGAATATCAGTCTTTGCCGTCTATAATAGCTATTTACAACTTCAGAAGGCCTTTCTGCTGCCCCTATAATTTTGCATTCAATTACTTCAGGGGGCTTATGCAAAAAAATATCACCTCAGAGTGCTGCAGTACAATTGCAAACTTACAGCTGAATGTTTTATAAGATATTAATTGCAATTCCTGAAAATAAAGCAGGGAACACGCCTACTCCTATTGTTAATCATTCCTCCTGAAATTAATATTTCCCTTTAAATGTTCACATTCAAAGGCATCTCTACAAATTTCGTAGACTGTTACCATGTTCAGATATATAAGAGTTTAATAGTGTAACATAGAATTTTAATGGTCATAAAAATGCATGCCAGTGAATAATGTAGTTAATGAGATATTAAACATAACCCAATGCAGTAGTACATTACTTCAACATTAAGTAACTGTTGCGCTATACAATTTTGCCATATCCCCATTAATTCAATTTCTAGCAGTGTGCCTTCAGCCAAGTCTCCATTCCTCACGAAAAGCTGTAGAGAATTGAACATATTTGTTAATTTTGTATTTCAGAAAATAAACATGCGAAAGGCGAGGATTGAACCCTTGGCAGCGGGCAGTAATATTAATTGCAATTAATATCTTGTAAAACGTTCAGTTATAAAATTGCAATCTTACTGCAGCATTCATTAGATGGTGTGAAAAGTTACAAAGCTATGTGAAATAAAAATACCTAAAGGGCTGCTTTACCAGAAATAGATTGCATTAGTTTGTATAACTTTATATTTTGCAAGGATTATATGAATAATTATGTTCTCATTAAGAAAGAAAAAGGGAGATAAAAAAAGAAGTGTTTATGGGATTCTAACTAATTTTAGCCCATCACTGTTGGATCAGCCATAGCAAGTACACAAGCTAAGTGTCACTGATTAAACTAACATCTGCAAGCCTAGCACCCAACACTGGAGTCATTATTAGTTCTGGTCCACAACATAACATGCATAATAAGAACATATTTTCTGCAGGTGCAGTGAAGTTGAATTTGCAAGTATGCTAGTCAATGTAGAAGGGTTGCAGAAATATTGCATTTCAAAACTGAGGTGAGTGCATGGCTGCCATATCCTCTGAACATTAAGGAAAGCTTATGACTAATTTAATTCTCATACCATCTATGCAAGTATTCCTGCAGGCTGGCCCTGTGGCGCAGTTGGTAGAGCACCTGCCTGCTGTGCTAGGGGTCCCGGGTTCGATTCCCGGCAGGGGGGTAGGAATTCTTCTCCAGCCAGGATTATCCCTCATCCTTCCCTTGAGTCTGGAAGTATGAATGAAAGTGTGAATGTGTGTGTGAATTCAAAGAATAAAACCCCCAGATAGAAAAACACAACGTTAAATGTGTAACACCATTTGTCAATAGGCAAGGCCGCCGATATGACCTCTGCAGTTAAAGGCGGGATATAAATGGAACAGTAAAAAAAGTATTCCTGCAGGTCTCACTAACATAGTTGGGTATTTATTTTTGTGAAAGGTAGTACATTTTCAAAGAGGATTTGATATTCAATACACTAAGAAAATTGCTTGTTGCAGGGAGGTACTTGCAAGTGAGGACATTCTGGATATGAGTGACAGGGCAGACTGGAGAGATTGTAAAACCACCAAAGAAGATGAAGTGGAAATGGCCAAAAAGTTCAGGTCAAAATTTCAGCAGTTTGATTTTACAGTGTGAACATGTAATACATAGATGTCTTTTTCTTTTTTTATTTTAAACAACACTAGCACGTAAAAATGTACAACATAATGAAAAAAATCTTGATCTGTTTACAACTTTGATAAGAATAAATTATTGTTTATAGAAACGAAACTTCAAATTTCTAGTTAAACTAAGATAACAACTTGGTCTTTATTTCTTGTCTTTACTGGAAGGTTGTGGACATCTATATTTTAAAATTTCGATTTCTGCTTCAAAGTAGGACATTGGATTATATGAGAAGTATTCTGGATTCTTATATTCTCCATTTTTGGTAGCTCCTGGACCAACTTCTGAAACAGTAGCCACCATAAATTTACAATGTAACTCTGCTAGTAATAACTAAAAGAAAAATCAACAAACAACTTATGCTACAATAATGGAACAATTTCTCAAGGAGATGATCGCCACCACACAACCCAAATCACACTTTACACCACCACAACCCAACTCTCATGCCAACACACAACTCACGTTTTGCCACCACAATCACCTCAAACATCATGCCACCACACCCCACCTCACATTATGTCACTACAAACCCCACGTCACACATTACGCCAACCCACCTCACATTATGCCAACATTCACCTCACCTCATATTGCGCCACACACCCCACCTCACACATACCACTACAAGCCCCACCTCACATTATGCCACCACACACCCCACCTTACACATTACGCCACCACATGCTTTACCTCAAAATCACCACACCCACCTCACAATTTACGCCAACACCCACCAAACCCCCACCTCACCTTATGCCACTACAAGCCCCACCTTACACATTATGCCACCACATACACACCTCACCTCATATTAAGCCACCACACACTCCACCTAACATGCCACCAGACACTATGCCACCACATCTCAGACATTACACCCCACTTCACACTTCTCACATTACGCCACCACATGCCCCACCTCACATTATGCCAACACACACCTCACCTCATGCCACCACACCCCACCTCACATTAAGCCACCACACACCCCACCTCACACATGCCTTCACACACCCCAGCTCGCATCACGCCACCAGTCATCCCATCTCACTACGCCACCACAACCTCATATGCCACCAGACACCCCACCTCACACATTATGCCAACACACCTAACCTCATATGCCACACACACCCCACCTCACATTACTCCACCACACACCCCTCTCATCACGCCATCAGACACCCCACATCACGTCACCACACCTAACTTCATATTACGCCACACACATTACTCCATCACACACCCGCCCTCATCACGCCACCAGACACCCAACCTCACATCATGCCACACACCCCACCACACACCAGCCCTCATCATGCCACCAGACACCCCACCTCACATGCCATCACACACTCCACCTCACATCATGCCACCAGACACCCCATCTCACATGCCACACACCCCACCTCATACATTACTCCACCACACACCCGCCCTCATCACGCCACCAGACACCCCACCTCACATCACACCTCCAGACACCCCATCTAACATTACACCATCACACACCCCACCTCTGACATTACTCCACCACACATCACGCCACCAGACCTCACATTACGCCACCACACACCCCACTTCACACCACCTCACATTACGCCACCACACACCCCACCTCACACACAAATGTCGGTCTGGGTGGCTCAGTTGGTTAGACGCTGGCCTACTGATCCCAAGGTCGCGGGTTCAAACCTGGCCCAGGTCGATGGTTTTTAAGTGTGCTTAAAAACGACAGCTCCATGTCAGTAGATTTACTGGCATGTAAAAGAACTGCGGGACAAAATTCCGGCACACCGGCGACGCTGATGTGATCCTGGCAATTGACAGCGTCGTTAAACAACAAAATAATTTTTTAATAACCCACCTCACACACCTCGCCTCATATGCCACACATCCCACTTCACATCACGCCAGCAGACACCCCACCTCACACATTATGCCAACACACCTCACCTCATTACGCCACACATCCCACCTCAAACTCACATTACGCCACCACACTCCCCATATCACACATTATGCCACCACACACCCCATCTCACATTACGCAACCCCCCTCACACATGCCAACACACACCTACCTCACCTCATGTTAAGCCACCACACACTCCACCTCACACCCCACCTCAGATATTACACCACCACACCCACCTCATGCCACCACACACCAACTCTCACATGCCACCACACACCCCACCTCACACATGCCACTACAAGCCCCACCTTACACATTACGCCACCACATGCCCCACCTCACATTATGCCACACACCCCACCTAATACCACCAGACACCCCACCTCACACATTATGCCACCACACACACCACCTCACATTACACCACCACAGGCACCTCATCATGCCACCACACACCCCATCTCATATTCGCCACCACATGCCTCACCTCACCTCACATTAAGCCACCAGACACCCCACCTCATACCACATTACGTCACCACACACCCCACCTCACACATTAAGCCACCACATGCCCCACCTCACATTATGCCAACACCCACCTCACACATTATGCCACCACACACCCCACCTCACATCACGCCACACATTAACCCACCACACCCCACCTCAGACATTACACCACCACAGCCACCTCATCATGCCACCACATGCCCCACCTCACATCATGCCACCACACCCCACCTCACACATTATGCCACCACACACCCCACCTCACGCCACTACACACCACCTCATCTCATGCCAACACCCTCACACATTATGCCACCCCACGTTACGCCACACACTCCATCTCACACATGCCACCACACCCCCTCACACATCATGCCACCACAAATCACACATGCCATCAGACACCCCATCTCACATTATGCCACCACACAGGACACCAAACACCCCATCACATACCACCACAAACCCCACCTCATCACAGCACCACACAACACTCATATGCTACCACACCCCATACTTCACTCCACCACTCTCACCAAGCCACCACACCACTCCACAATCACCCACCACACATCACTACACAGTCATGCCACCACATTCAATCACACTCCACACACCATTCCACTGCACACCCCCCACACAACCCACCCCACTACACACTATGCTGTCACACCCCACCACCCACATCTTGCCACCTCACTCCAGCAAATGCACCATGCCACTACATCACTCCACTGCACATCATGCCACCACACACCCCACCCCACCCCACCCCACCCAGGCAGGTGCTCAAGCAGAGGGTCTGTGGGTCAAAACACAGATAAAAGTGAATTAATAAAGCTAAATTTTTGGGATAATAAAACACATCTACATGTCTACAGTATTTACAATCCTCCCAGGCATGAACCAGATCTCTCACTTATTGACCAATTAAATAAAACAAACATAATTGGGAATTTCAATGCCCATTCCAAAAGAGTGAGTGTGTTGGGTTTAAGGGCCCGTCTACAACTTGGTCATTAGAGCCCCGAGTCCAAAAGTAAAATTATGTACAGTCAAGTGTTAAAACATCACTCATTAAAAACTAAAAATCTAAGGTTAAAATAGATAAAAACAGCTAAACAACTATTAAAACGTTTCACTATTCCAAAAGATGGGGTTATGAAGAAGTGGATTCTACACGGAAGACAGTGGAAAAATTTTTTAATACCACAACTTTTGAACTGATTTATAGTAAAGAAGATCCCACAACCTTGATACATTACTCTGGAGCAGGCAGTAACCCATACCTCTTGCTAGCTACAACAGATTGTTTCAAAAATTAAAAAACAGGTTATAGAAGACCCAAGTTCTGGTCACAGAGCAGTAATTGCTGATATAAAACTAGAGAATACAAATAACAGTCAATGTCACACGAATCTGTATTGGAACTTCAAAAAAGCAGATTGGAACAAATATAAAACTGAAATGGAACATAAACTTAAACAACAAACTCACAGCTGCATGACCAACCAGATCATATGAACAAAAATTTCTGTAAAGTCATCCTAGAAACTGGGGTGTCTGAGGGGTGCAGGAGTTCTGGATTTTCTACCCCCAGTATGAAGAGGCCTCTCAACGTGGTATTCTTCAATTAGGCTGTGATCTATTGATAGTTGGAGGTCCAGGTAGGTCATTGTCTTGTGGGGGTTTAGAGCTCTCCAAATTACCAAACAATTGTATATGGTTATATCCAGTTGGTGCAAAAATACCTTTTTGTACCACTTCTCTCTTCAGCTACAAGCAGGAAAGTATATGTATGTATTTCAAGAAAGAAACAAACGGAGCCTGCTATCCAAGTTATAAAACACGCGTAAGGATAAGTTGCAAACATGCTTTAATCTGATGACTCACAGACCACGCATACACTAGTGCTTTATTTCACACTATGCTTTGTTTTGCTGACACACAGGCCACACATACAATGGATCGACTACTGTTTCTTTCAGAGAACTTATATTAGATGCGTTAAACAGAGGAAAGTTAACTTTTCACCACAGTGAAACAAAATAGTACCATTTCAACGATTTGTTAAAGCAGCTCTACTTTGCTGATGACATGCATGTATACTGCATATAACGAGTTTTATACCAGTTTTTGTTTCATTAAAATAACTTAATATTTACGCAAAATACAGCTGTGTATTTACAAAGCACTTTTAGCGCATTTAACAATTTAAATGTCCGGTGTTGGATATTGGTTAGCAGTTCTCGGCCCGCGGAGGCTTTAAATGGCCAGCGCTCAAGAGGTTAATATGCAAGAACTGAACATTGCAATAAATAATCTAAAAAATAAAATGTCTCCTGGACCAGATCACATGCATCCAGAGTTCATAAAAAAACATTGGGAAAACAGCAAAACTACTGAAACTCTACAATCTATCCTGGAAAACCACTGTAACTGCCGAATGGCGAAAAGCAATAATTGTCCCTCTCTTGAAGAAAGATAAAACAGCATCAAAAATAAAAAATTATAGACCAATACCTCTTACTAGCATAATAGCAAAAGTAATGGAAAGAATGGTGTCAAACAGGTTAAATTGGTTTCTAGAATCACAGAATTTAATATCCCCATGTCAAGCTGGATTCAGAGAGTTCCACTCTACAAATGAACAAGTCTTACTTCAGTCAAGAAATCAAAGACTCCTTCAATAGAAAAGAAGATAATTTATCAGTTTTTATTGACTTCCAAAGTGTATATGATTCTATATGCAGAACAAAACTACTAAAGAAAGTAAAAAAAAAAATAGGGATACAAGGTCCAATGTTTTCATGGCTATGTCATTTCCTAACACAACGTTTTATTGCAACCAGATATGGAAGAAACATATCTAAATACAAACAAGTACGCCGTGGCTTACCACAAGGTGCAATGCTCAGCACTACACTTTTTAATATATTTATTAACGATCTGCCACAACAAATACAAGAATCAGGTGTGAAGTGTGAACTATTTGCTGATGACTTAGTAATGTGGACTTCAAAACCAAAAAGCAAAAGTACAGAACTACAAAAAACCATGGAACAATCCTTAACCAACTTACAAAGGTGGACCAAAGAAAATTTAATGACTGTTAATACAACAAAATCAAACTACCAAATCTTTTCACTAAGAAAAAAACCACTAAAAATAAAACTAAATTTTGAGGGTCAACAATTACCAGAAACAAAGGAAGCAAAGTATTTAGGAGTTACATTTGATACCAAACTTACATGGACCAAACAAATAGAAAATGTAATACAAAGAGCAGAGAGACGCCTTTCACTGTTAAAACATCTAACAGGAATGAAGTGGGATGTTCCAGAGCAACTCTGGACACAACATACAATGTATATATAAAGCCATTATTTACTTACTGCAGTGAAGCTCTTATAACAGCAAATACAAAAAAAAAAATTCAAATATTTCAAAACCAAAGTCTGAGACTATTACAGGTGCTATCAAAACCATATAATACCAGCTATGGAAATACTAACCAACCATACCCCATTGAATATGAAATAGAAATAGCAGCTCTTACTCAACACGAAAAGTTGATCAGACTCCCATTCAATATATGGAACAAGAGAAATTTTACACATGCACTAAAGACTCGAGAGCTTTCTTTCCAAAATTCAAGACATCAAGAAGAATATATACCTTCCTAATTCAAAGGAAAACTTCATATTGAGACAGAATATTAGAAGACCCCAAAAGAAAATCGTTTATGTGAATATTTGTTAAAAGTGTAATTTGTTTTTTGATGTTGGTATGAGTTGGTTAAATGGCGAAAACGTGTTAATAATGTTCATTGTTACAAACAAGTAAGTTTGCCCAAAGACGTCATAAATCTTTCCATATTTGATTTTAATATATATGTATAAATATTAGAATTATATGTGTTTCATAATAAAAGTAAGGGAGGATGGTTAGGGATCGTTTCCCTAACAAGAAAGAACTATTTGATGAACGCATACGCGGATGTATATGAAAAAGGCGGTGTCACGTGAGGTGATGCCATAATCTGCCCATTAGCGTGTGTGTATTCAAGGTGAAAGGACATATTTAGGTAGTGTGAACATCGTAGAACATTCACCAGAATTTCATCAAACTTTTGTTCCGCTTTAAATAAAAAAGTGAAAAGATTTAAATCATTTAGAACGGTGCTAAGAGGAATTATTTAATGTAAAATATTGAAAAAGTGTTAATAAAATAATACATTGTGGTGAAGAAACATTGTGTGATTTTTCATTCCATCCGTTACCACGACCTGAGATCACAAAGATCTCAATCGCTCAAAGACACCACGTTTTTTAATAATTACAAAAACTGCACCAAATGGCTTGCCCAACGTGGAACACGAATTTTGGATGGAATGGAAATTATGGGAAATGAACTTACGCGAAATACCAAGTGATGCCATATCTTCGTGCCAAAAAGAAAGAAGACGCCATTAGACCATCGTTTGAAATCAAATACCATATCAAAACACCGATGAACGGATATTCAACGCGGGAAAACACCAGAGATCGTCTAGCGAAGCCAACTGACCAGGAGACGCACCTAACTGGATAAAACAACGAGAAAAAAGTAGGACCAAAAATTTTTATTTTTACATCCAGTTTATTTTTATGTTACTGTGAAGCGGCAAAATAGTGGGACTTTTAAGCCAAAGTGAACTGAATAAAGAAACTAAAATGCCGCAAAAAGAGCTAGTAACAGGAGTAGGGGAAGGGGCAGATAGGCCTAGTTATCAAATAGAACCAGAAAGTGAGGAACAGGTAGCAATAGGAAAAGACCAAAGGTTATTAATGATCATGTTTGAAAGACTAGAACAAAGTTCAGAAAATGGAACAAAACAAGGTAGAATTAAAACAGGACATAGAACAAAGTTTAGGTCAGAGTATAGGCCAGAAACTAGACCAGAATAAGGAAGAGATAGGTCAGAAAATGGAGGAAGTGAGAAAGGACTTAGAACAGAAAATAGAATTAGGAAGACAGGAGTGTAAATAAAATATGAAAGTAATGGAAACTAATTTAAAATTAGTACATAAAAACTTAAATGAGACAAAGGAAGCCTTAGAAGCTAGGATAGAAATCATAGGAGATAGGATGGGAAAAATTGAATTGGAAATGAGAGAAAATAAGATTGTATTAGAAAGAGAAATTGGTAGATGTAGAGATGAAATAACAGAATGTAATGCAAGTGTAGACTGTAAGATTACAAATGTAAAAGCAGAAATAACTGAGGAATTAAGGAAAGAGATTGCGGTAGTAAAGAAAGGCATTATTAATGAAACTGTAGAAGAAATTGTCATTCCTAAAATTAAGACTATGGCTGATGTAGTACATTCACAACAGGATGCTATAAATGATATGAAACAAAGTCACTTAGAAATAAAGAATGATTTAAAATCAATTTGTGAAGAAATGAAAAGAGGAAAAGAAAGTTTGGCTAATGTAAATGATGTTGTGAATGCACTACAAAGGCAAGATGATTTAGATGTAAGTAATGTACAAGATGAGAGTTATTTGAATAATGTACAAAATGTTGACTCACCATACAGAGAAAGAGGTTCACAATCAATGACACAACACACACACATGCTACACCAACAGCATACTACGTGAAATCACACCACCTACATTTGACAAGGAGAAGGGAGACGATTCAAAACTCTTTGTTAAGGAGATGGAAGAGTATTTCAAAGTGAAAAGGATACCAAATGAGCTTAGGATGATGATAGTTAAGAAAAGCTTAAAAAACAAGGCATTAGAATGGCTTAGGTTAACACTAGCTGGTCATGAATCGTATAGCTCATTTAGAAATCTATTCCTATCAAGGTATTGGGGCCCAGCTAAGCAAAACCAAACCAGGGTAGAGATAGCGACAGGAAGATATGATCCGACCAAAGGGTCGCTAGTCAATTATTTTATGAAAGTAGCCAACAAAGGAAAGCTATTAGACCCTAACCTGTCGGAAGCAGAGTTAATTACCAGCATAACAAGACATTTCCCAGACACAGTGAGAACAGGGTTAATTGTTGCGAGGCCAGTAGATTTTGCAGACATGATAGAATTACTGACAGCCTTCGAAACACAAAATGGTCGGCCTAATGAGCATAGACATAGGAACGGTCACCCAAACTCACCTATCTTAAACCGGAGCACGGCTACGAACAACCAGAATGAGGGAGAAGATAGAAATATTAGGAGCACCCATGACAGGGGGAGAGGGGCACACCATTTCCCACAACCACACAATCATGGCGAAAGGGTGGAGAACACAAGACAGCGGTACCACAACACAATACCGAGGGGTGAATCGAGATACCGAACGTATACATATGATCGTGGGAGACCAGGAGACCGTACCCATCAAGTGAATCACATACGATTCTGTAGGGAATACTTCAACAACCAAAGACCGTCATACAACAGGAGTTCATGCCAAAGGGGCAGAAACCAATGGAACACCGGCAACATAAGACAACAAGAACAGGATGAAAATGTGCCAAATAGGGCAGATGTTGCACAAAATACAGAAACAACAACCACCACCAACACTCAGGGAAATTACCACGACTAAGTTCGCCCCAATCGAATTGATGACCAACACAAAACCCAAAAGGTTGACAATTGACATTGACACTACGATGGCTGCTCAAAGGGAATTGACAGAGAAGGAAAAATGTCAATTGGCATTCAGAAGGCTACAGCAAAAGGCCGAAAAAGGGATAAACAAGGTAAAAAGATTTATCAGGAAATGGTCCCCACAAATTGGAGAAAAGGTGCTCTTAAGAAGCTACAAAGCATCCAAGTCATCTGAGAAAAGATCTGGAAAGATGGAACTACTGTACACTGGACCACTGGTCATAACAAAACAGCTGGGTGACCACACGTATGAGCTACAGAATACAAATGGCAAGTTGGTAGGAAGATATCATAAAAATAAATTAAAACCATACAAAGAAAGGACCAAATAGTCTTTGCCAACAAACAGGTAAGGCAGGAATAGTAGTAGAGATGATGGAAAATAATAATTTTTAATGGGTTACTTATAGAAGATTATGTTCAGATTGGAAAATACAACAAGAAAGAAAATCAACATAGTCATTGGCTATATTGACTACAAAGAGCATTGTCAACAAAGACAGATGAGGACACTGATTGTCATTAAAGAAATGAATTATAGCGATGGAAAATTGTTTTTTAACATAAGGATGTCAGGGACAAAAATAAAAAGGAATCAATTGTGATGACGAAGATAAAATATTTTTGACACAAAGGTGTCGAGGGTGAATTGAGAAGAAAAATAATACAATTGCAGAATAATTATAAGTATAGAAGTTTTCTCTTATAGGGATAAGAGACAAAGAGGTGACAATTAGTGAAGTGAGGAAAACCATAGTCAGAAAAGCAATGCCCATGAATTAAGATGGATATAGCCAATGCTAAGCTTGAAGAAATGTTGAACCAAACAATAATGAATAAGAACCCAATTAAAAAATGGTACCATTTGAGTTTAAGAACCGACTCAACGACCTGCCTATACATAATAAGCTTACAAGACAAAGAAGGCAAAGAACTGAATAAAATATTGCCATAAATATGATCATAATCATTAGCTCAAGATTAGTATCCTGTTTCTCTCTCCTCATAACAAGGAACATAAGTCAAAAGCCACACAATAAACCATGATACACTTAAATTATATTTATGTCAATGTCAAATGTAAAATCTTAGGAATATGTGTTGTATAAGAACTGAATATGTGTTGTATAATAACTGAACATATGTTGTCTAATAACTGGATATGTTGTATAATAACTGAATGTGTTGTACAATAACTGAATATGTATTGTATAATGACTTAATATGTGATGTATAATAACTGAACATGTATTGTGTAGTAACTGAATATGTGAAATTTATAAAGACATGCTGTGTCATGCCAAAACAAAAGACAAAACAAACAGCGAAGAAGACTGTAAAGAAAAAAAAAAAAAGTATTGTACAAAGTGATTGTATCAGAGGAATAGGGAGAAGTGTTGTGTTTCAAGATTGTAAATATAGGTGACAACTTGAAAAACAAAACAAGGGGCATGTGAGACAGAATATTAGAAGGTCCCAAAAGAAAATCGTTTATGTGAATATTTGTTAAAAGTGTAATTTGTTTTTTGATGTTGGTATGAGTTGGTTAAATGGCAAAAACGTGTTAATAATGTTCATTGTTACAAACAACTAAGTTTGCCCAAAGACGTCATAAATCTTTCCATATTTGATTTTAATATATATGTATAAATATTAGAATTATGTGTGTTTCATAATAAAAGTAAGGGAGGATGGTTATGGATCGCTTCCCTAACAAGAAAGAACTATTTGATGAACGCATACGCGGATGTATACGAAAAAGGCGGTGTCACGTGAGGTGACGCCATAATCTGCCCATTCGCGTGTGTGTAATCAAGGCATAAGGACGTATTGGTGTAACGTGTGAACATAGAACTTTCACCAGACTTTCATCAAGCATTAGTTCCACTAAATGAAAAAGTGGAAAGATTTTAAATCATTTAGAACGGTGCTAAGAGGAATTATTTAATGTAAAATATCGAAAAAGTGTTAATAAAATAATACTTTGTGGTGAAGAAACATCGTGTGATTTTTCATTCCATCCGTTACCACGCCCTGAGATCACAAAGGTTTCAATAGCTCAAAGACACAACGTTTTATATAATAATTACAAAAACCGCACCAACATCAAGAAGAATATATACCTTCCTAATTCAAAGGAAAACTTCATATCTAAAGTCAATCTGACACAAACATTAGACATCGCATATTATTTACACCTCACAGAAGAAGTTAAGAAAAGTGATACTCCAACTAGTGTTCTCAAATTATTGGCATTAGAGACAATCCATACTAGATTTCCAGAACACGAATGGCTCCATATTTATATTGATGGATCATTGATATCAAACCAAGATGGAGCAGGGGCTGGAGTCACATGTCACCTCTTTTCCTATTACAAATCTTTAAGTTATGGAACTACAAACTTTGATGGAGAAATTGAAGCAATTCGAATGGCCCTACAAAATCTTTTGTATTGAATTTCACATTTTCAGCAAGCAGTTATTCTCTCTGATTCCAGGGCAGCAATTATAGCAATTACTTCCAAGTTGTCACCAAAAAACCAAACAATTATAGAATGTTGGAAAATCCTTACCCATCTAACAGCACTTCAAAAACACCTAGTCTTCCAATGGATACCAGCTCACTGTGGACTGAATGGTAATGAGAAAGCTGATTTTCTTGCAAAAAAGGGTACCAACAGTGTACAAAAATCTATAGCTAATCTACCATTTTATGCAGCTACTAGATTAGTCAACTCTGAATTAAAAAAATTATTGCAAAAAATTACTATGAAAAATCAAAAAATAAAAGATGGGAACTACCAAACATTCAAACATTCCGGAGTATCCTCGAAAAACAGCAGTTGCAAACTTCAGCTTGATTACAGGACATGATTGTCTGGTAAAACATTTAAACAGAATTGGGATATATTCTTCACCACTCTGTCGTCTATATGATCTGCAAGAGGAAATGGATTGAGTCCACCTTCAAATATGCCCGGCCACTTCTAGTGCCCCATCCATCAGTGAAAAATATTGGAGAGCAAGAGGATTAATGACCTCATTGTCAGAAATCAAACATTAGCTAACAACATAATATACTTGTGAGATAGAATATTGTAAGACCCCAAAAGAAAATCATTTATGTAAATATTTATTGAAAATGTAATTTATTTTTGGTGTTGATACGAGTTAGTTGAGTAACGAAAACGTGTTGCTATTGTTCATTGTTACAAAAAATTAAGTTTGTTTAAAGACGTCATAAATGTTAAGTTCCATATTTAAATTTAATATATATGTATAAATAAAAGAATTATATGTGATCAATATTAAAAGTGAAGGGAGAATAGCTAAAGATTGCTTCCCTAACAATACGGGAACTATTTGATGAACGCATACGCGGATGTACACAAAAAAAGGTAGCATCATGTGAAGTGGCGCTGGAGTTGTTAATAGCGTCTGTGTGTTTGAGATGAGAAGACGTGTTTTTATAACGCGCGTGGATGTGAGTAGAAAATTGACTAAACTTTCATGAAGCTTTTGTTCTTAAGTTGTTGAAAAACTGGAAAGACTATCAATATAATATAAATTGGTGCGACGAAAGGTAATTCAAGTGTAAAGACGAGAAAAAGTGTTAATAAAGTAATATATTATAGTGAAGTAACATCGAGTGTTTATTCATTCCATGTAGTACCACGAGAAATAATCGCCTCATTGCTCAATCCGAAGCAATATTTTATACAAGCAGCACCAAATGGCTTATCCAAACGTGGAGCACGAATTTCGGGTGGAATGAAAATCTACGGGAAATGAACTTACGCGAATACCAAGTGACACCAAAAAGGAAGAAGACGCCATTAGACAATCCATTGAAATTTACGACTTAGGAGACCTCAACAAGCTGAAATCAACGGAGAAGTGCCTAAAAATGCCGATGAACGGATAACCACTGACATGAGGAACATCAGAGATCTCTAGCAAAGTCAAACGCCCAGGGGATGCACGTAACGAGATAAATCAACGAGAAAAAAAGTAGGACGAAAAATTTTTTATTTTTACATTCATTTCATTTTTATGTTACTGCAAAGCGGCAAAATAGTAGGACTTTTAAGCCCAAGTGAACTGAATCAAAAAACGAGAATGTCGCGAAAAGAGAAAGGGGTAGGAACAGGAATAGGGGAAGGGACAGATAAGCCTAGTTATCAGATAGAAGCAGAAAGTGAGGAAGAGGTAGCAATAGGAAAAGACCAAAGGTTACTACTGATCATGTTTGAAAGACTAGAACAGAATATGAAGGAAATAGGTCAGAAAATGGAACAGAATAAGGAAGAAATAGGTCAGAAAATGGAGGAAGTGAGACAGGACTTAGAACAGAAAATAGAATTATGAAGACAGAACTTAGAGCAGAAAATAGAACTTAATAGGAAATAATAAGAGCTAGATTTGGGAACGAGAATAGAATTAGGAAGACAGAAGTGTAAAGAAAATATGAAAGTAATGGAAACTAATTTAAAATTAGTACATAAAAACATAAATGAGACAACGGAAGCTTTAGAAGCTAGGATAGAAATCATAGGAGATAGGATGGGAAAAATAGAATCGGAAATGAAAGAAAATAAGATTGTATTAGACGGAGAAATTGGTAGATGTAGAGATGAAATAACAGAATGTAATGCAAGTGTAGACTGTAAGATTACAAATGTAAAAGTAGAAATAACTGAGGAATTAAGGAAAGAGATTGAGGTAGTAAAGAAAGGAATTATTAATGAAACTGTAGAAGAAATTGTCATTCCTAAAATTAAGACTATGGCTGATGTAGTACAATCACAACAAGATGCTATGAATGATATGAAACAGTCACTTAGAAATAAAGAATGATTTAAAATCAATTTGTGAAGGAATGAGAAAAGGAAAAGAAAGTTTGGCTAATGTAAATGATGTTGTGAATGCACTACAAAGGCAAAATGATGATTTAGATGTACCAAGTGATGTTCAAGATGAAAGTTATTTAAATAATGTACAAAATGTTGACTCACCATACAGAGAAAGAGGTTCACAATCAATGACACAACACATGCTACACCAACAGCATACTACATGAAATCACACCACCTACATTTGACGAGGAGAAGGGAGACGATCCAAAACTCTTTGTTAAAGAGATGGAAGAGTATTTTAAAGTGAAAAGGATACCAAATGAGCTTAGGATGATGATAGTCAAGAAAAGCTTAAAAAACAAAGCATTAGAATGGCTAAGGTTAACACTAGCTGGTCATGAATCGTATAGCTCATTCAGAAATCTATTCCTATCAAGGTATTGGGGCCCAGCTAAGCAGAACCAGACAAGGGTAGAGATAGCGACAGGAAGATATGATCCGACCAAAGGGTCGCTAGTCAATTATTTTATGAAAGTAGCTAACAAAGGGAAGCTATTAGACCCTAACCTGTCGGAAGCAGAGTTAATTACCAGCATAACAAGACATTTCCCAGACACAGTGAGAACAGGGTTAATTGTTGCGAGGCCAGTAGATTTTGCAGACATGATAGAATTACTAACAGCCTTCGAAACGCTGTTGGTTGGCCTAATGAGCATAGACATAGAAACGGTCACCCAAACTCACCTTAAACAGAAGCACAACTACAAACAACCAGAATGAGAGAGAAGATAGAAATACTATGACAGGGGGAGAGGGGCACACCATTTCCCACAACCACACAATCATGGCGAAAGGATGGAGAACACGAGACAGCGGTACCACGACACAATACCAAGGGGTGAATCGAGATACCGAACACATGGGTATGATCGGGAGAGACCAGGAGACCGTACCCGTCAAGTGAATCACATACGATTCTGTAGGGAATACTTAAACAGCCAAAGGTCGTCATACAATAGGGGTTCACACCAAAGGGGCAGAAACCAATGGAACACCGGCAACATAAGACAACAGGAACAGGATGAAAATGTGCCGAATAGGGCTGATGCTGCATAGAATACAGAAACAACCATCACCTCTAACACCCAGGAAAACTAAGTACAAGTCAACTTTGTGTCCCGGAAGTTGACCTGTGTGGCACTTGGGGCAATATTGACCAACACTGCATATGTACCTTGAGGAGACAGGCAAGCGAAAGGAAGGAAATAACTAATCTACCAATGATTAGGCTTAAAGTATGGGGTATCGAATTGCCAGCAATGATTGATACAGGAGCCAGCACATCAGTGTGTGACGAACAGCTGTTCCAGGAATTAATAACAAAGAGAAATGCTCAATTCTTGCCTGTGTGCGGAGTATATTGCAGCACAGCAATTGGCAAGCAAAAGGAACGTTAAATACCAGGTAAGGCTGGTAATAGAAATTGGGAGCTGGAAGTTCAATTTTATCGTCCTGGTAATACCTAGATTAACAGCTACCCTAATCATTGGCAGTGATTTGCTTAATCTTTGGAGGTCGGTAATCGATTATGACCTACATGAATTTGTTATCAAGGAGGGAACCTCGGAGTGCACTGCAAAGTTCCTGGAGGAGGAACCAGATCAGGCAGGGATCCATCTGGATGAGCAGTTTTTTGTGGAGAACATCAATGTCCACGAGAATAGGTTGGTAGACCTAAGGATAGGTAAGAAGAAAACAGGTTAGACGAGCGAGGAGAATACTAATGTTTGCAGCCATTGGATCTGCACAGAAGACGAATACGCCACCTCGAACAACTACCAACCTGAACCACTACCAACAGATGAAGAACCGACGTCACAGCTAATCGACGAGAAGGTCCGGGGAGCGCATGGCATCTCCGAAGAGGAAAGGAACCATCTTAGAAAGATATTGATTAAAAACAGGAAAATTTTTAATAAAAAGCCAGGTACATGCAATAAGTATGTACATACTTTTAAAGTTAAAGATATCACCCCCTATTCGCATAAATCCAGGCCTATCCCCAACTCCATCAGGGAGGAAGCCGACCGAGTGATCCAGGAAATGTTAGCAGACGGAATCATAGAACCGTCGGACTCATGTTATGTGAATCCAGTGGTATGGGTTCACAAGAAAGAAGGCAAATCGAGGATGACCATTGACGCAAGGAAAATAAATGCACATACCTTGCCAGATCATTACAGGCCTGAGGGGGTAGACCAACTGATATCGAAATTGAAGGGAGGTCAACATTTTACCAGCCTTGACCTGACAGCATAATTCTGGCAAATTCCTCTTCACCCAGACGTCAGGAAATATACCTGCTTCTTGCACAAAGGAAAGGTGTATCAATTTTTAAAGTGCGCCTTTGGATTATCAACCAGTAGCAGTGCACTACTGAGGGCTCTTGACAAAGTTTTCGGGGATACTATCGAGGCTTTTGTAACGCAATATGTAGACGACTTTCTAGTATACAGCAAGGATCCCGAGTCACACTTGCATCACATAGATTATGTGTTATCCAAGTTTCAGGAAAGCAACATGACTCTGAACTTGGAGAAGTGTGAATTCTAGGCCACATCATTACACCTGATGGTATACAACCTAATCCAGAGAGAGTCAAGGCCATAGAGTGTATACCACCTCCACGTAACTTGAAACAGTTAAGAAGGTTTCTGGGTATTTTACAGTACCAGTCAAAATTTGTGATTAACTACGCTAAGGAATTAGTACCCCTTAGAGAACTGTTGAGAAAGGACACTAAGTGGGAATGGAATGCCGAACACCAGGTAGCCTTTGAGAAAATCAAAGAACTTTTTAAACACAGTATTCTCTTGGAACGTCCAGATCCAAATTCACCTTTTCTAATATATACCAATGCTAGTGCGCACTCGTATGGAGCAATATTAGCACAAGAAGATGCATATGGCAATAAACATGTAATTGCCACAGCTTCTAGATTTCTAACCAAGATAGAAGCCAATGCCTGTATAACGGAATTAGAAATAGATGCAACCCGTTTTGTTACAAAAGTTCAGGCAATATATCTACCACTATAAAATAATTATATATACAGACCACGTAAGCCTGTCCATCCAAAAATGCAAGCTAACCAACTCCAAAATCTTGAGGTACATACATGAAATAACGTTGCATGACATAGAGGTCAAACATATCCCGGGCAAGGAGAACATCTTTAGTGACTTATTGTCAAGGTTAAAATCAGAAAGTCACATACCCGAAACAATATCTAATACAGACCATGAAATCAAAATTATGCAAATAAATAGTAAGGAAAGTAACTAAATTTTACAAGACTTCAAAAACATGGCGAAGCTACAGCAAGAAGACCCTGAATTGAAGAGGCTATTCGACATGGCTCCAGAAATAGTACCAAAATTGGAAGCCAAGATAGGGAAATTTAGAAACATCTTGTTTAAGTTACATGGCCGCGACGTAAGGAAGTGGAAAATGATGGTTCCAAATTCCTTAAGGACAGGGTTATTTTGGCATTCCATCAATCGATGCTTCACTCTGGTAGTGAAAGAACAATGCTTGCAATTGAGGAAGTACTATACATCAAACATCTAGGCAAGAACGTCAGGAAGTTAATTTCCTCATACGATCTATGTCAGAAGGCCAAGCCAATCAATGTAAGGTATGATATCATTCCACAATCCATCTTGAGAGATGAGAAAAATGCATTGGTATGCATCGATGAACATATCGAGCTACCAAGGGGGAAAGATGGAAACAGATATATGTTTGTCATGTTTGACGTTTTTACAAAATTTACTAAGATATACCCCATCAGGAACATCAAAAGTAGGACTTGCCTGAACAAAATCGTTAAAGATTATATTCCAAGATATGGGAATATAAAAGCGATTCTTTCTGATAATGCAACAATGCATAGGAGTAAACTGTTCCAGGACACCTTACGAACATTGGGAACAAAGTTATATTATTCATCGGCGTATTATCCTCAAGGAAATCCAACAGAAAGGACAATGAGGGATATATCAATATATTTCCGCCTACTTTGCCACAGAGACCACACTTCCTGGACGGAAAAATGAGGCTACATAGAGGAGGTGATCAACAATTTAGTGAACCCCACGACCAAGTTCGCCCCAATCGAATTGATGACCAACACAAAACCTAAGCGATTGACAATTGACATCGACACTATGATGGCTGCTCAAAGGAAATTGACAGAAAAGGAAAAATGTCAATTGGCATTCAGGAGGTTGCAGAAAAAGGGAGAAATAAAGTAAAAAGTTCATCAGGAAATGGTCCCCACAAATTGGAGAAAAGGTGCTCCTAAGAAGGCACAAAGCATCCAAGGCATCTGAAAAAAGATCTGGGAAAATGGAACAACTGTACACTGGACCGCTGGTCATAACAAAACAGCTGGGCGACCATACATATGAGCTACAGAATAAAAATGGAAAGTTGGTAGGAAGATACCATAAAAACAAATTAAAACTATGCAAAGAAAGGACCAAATAGTCTTTGCCAACAAACATGTAAGGCAGGAATAGTAGAGATGATGAACAATAATAATTTTTAATGGGTTTCTTATAGAAAATTATATACAAGTTGGAAAATACAACAAGAAAGAAAATCAACATAGTCATTGGCTATAATGACCACCGAGAGCATTGTCAACAAAGACAGATGAGAATACTGACTGTCATTAGAGAAGTGAATTATAACGACGAAAAAAATGTGTTTTTGACATAAGGATGTCAGGGACAAAAATAAAAAGGGATCAATTGTGGTGACAAAGAGAAAATATTTTTGACACAAGGGTGTCGAGGGTATATTAAGAAGAAAAATAATATAGTTGCAGAATAATTATAAATATAGAAGTTTTCTCTTATAGCGATAAGAGATAAAGAGGTGACAATTAGTGAAGTAAGAAAAACCATAGTCAGAAAAGCAATTGCCCATAAATTAAGATGGACATAGCCAATGTTAAGCTTAAAGAAATGTCGAACTAAACAATAGTGAATAAGAACCCAATGTCATAATAGCATCATTAGTAACATCAGAGTTTAAGAACTGACTCAACGACCTGCCTATACATAATAAGCTTGCAAAACAAAGAAGACAAAGAACTGAATAAAATTGCCATAAATATGATCATAATCATTAGCTCAAGATTTGTATCCTGTTTTTCTCTCCTCATAACAAAGAACATAAGTCAAAAGGCACACAATAAACCATAATACACTTAAATAATATTTGTGTAAATGTCAAATGTAAAAACTTAGGAATATTCTTGGTGCTGTGTTGTGTAATAACTGAATATGTTAAAATTATAAAGACATGCTGTGTCATGCCAAAGCAAAAGAGACAAAAGCATACAGCGAGGAAGACTGTAAAGAAAAAAAAAAGGTATTGTACAAAGTAAAAAGATTGTATCAGAGGAATAGGGAGAAGTGTTGTATTGTGCTTCAAGATTGTAAATGTAGGTGACAACTTGAAAAACAAAACAAGGGGCATGTGAGACAGAATATTGTAAGACCCCAAAAGAAAATCATTTATGTAAATATTTATTGAAAATGTAATTTATTTTTGGTGTTGATATGAGTTAGTTGAGTAACGAAAACGTGTTGCTATTGTTCATTGTTACAAAAAATTAAGTTTGTTTAAAGACGTCATAAATGTTAAATTCCATATTTAAATTTAATATATATGTATAAATAAAAGAATTATATGTGTTCAATATTAAAAGCGAAGGGAGAATAGCTAAAGATTGCTTCCCTAACAATACGGGAACTATTTGATGAATGCATACGCGGATGTACACAAAAAAAGGTAGCATCATGTGAGGTGGCGCTGGAGTTGTTAATAGTGTCTGTGTGTTTGAGATGAGAAGACGTGTTTTTATAACGTGCGTGGATGTGAGTAGAAAATTGACTAAACTTTCATGAAGCTTTTGTTCTAAAGTTGTTGAAAAACTGGAAAGACTATCAATATAATATAAATTGGTGCGACGAAAGGGTAAAGACGAGAAAAAGAGTTAATAAAGTAATATATTATAGTGAAGTAACATCGAGTGTTTATTCATTCCATCTAGTACCACGCCCTGAGAGAAATAATCATCTCATTGCTCAATCCGAAGCATTCCATTTTATAAAAACAGCACCACTTGAATAAAACTTCCCTTAACTGAAGATTAAAAGCCTATACTGAAATCTGCTAAATGCATGACCCTTTATCTCAGAAATCATTTAAGATACCCAATTAAAATTTTTACAGGAAGCACATACATGTCTGTCTCCTTAGTCCACTAATTTGCTTTTATTCAATAACTTTGTTACTTAAGGAAAATAGTATAATTAAGAAAATAATCCTAATTTTTTATTACCAATCATGTTCCTACCACCACTGTGGATCCATCATAAAATTTAATTAATCTTCAATAATTTCTGAGCAAATGGGTCATTTATATAATGGACACAGTTTATTGACAGTTCTCAAGAGTTCAACACGACAAACATTACGCTAAACAGCAGACAAAAGTACCCCAAAAGCAGTCCTACCAATGCACATCATAAAGGCATTTCTAACCTCAAATGTTACAGAGTTAAAGTATCACGCTTTCAAACGATAATAAAGCTTGAACATCGTTACCACACAACAAAGAATGTACTCATCTTCAGCAAATCTTGTTCTGCAATAACAATTTTGCATAAAATCACTTCCAAGTGCAAAATATCATAATACATATTTAATGCACTACTGTGTGCAAACACAAAAATAATGGTAACTATAACTGCATATACTGCTCTAAAAGAATTCAGGGCAAAATCATGTAAACACAAGCAGTACGTCCACAGATTAATTAATTAAAACAGCATCTAAACGATCTTCTTTTAAAATTATCAGTTGGCCTCTCTGCAACCCATTCATAAACAAGGACTTCTGTGGCAACATAACAGACACAATAACACCAGCTATGGCTGTAGCTTTACCATGGTTTTATGTGTTACAAATAATTGGCAGCACTAATGCAACCTAACAGATAGAATATCACCAAAATATAACCAGACTGCACCATAATGGGGGAAAAATGTGAAGGTTGCTTTTTGGGGCATCTCAATAAGCTGTGCTTACTATAGCAGAAAATGTCATTCACACACGGTGTTCAAAGTAAAACTGGAGGAAACAAACTGTTTTCAAAGAAAGAAACCAATGCCTTGAATACCCAGATGCTGAGATATATTACAGTAGTTCCAATCTGTAGAGCAGAACTTCCCCTAAAAGATGGGCTTATTAAGTTTACCACTCTACTCCAAAGTGTTTAGAACTTTTATATTTCTCTAAAATATTACAGAATTTAGAGTACAAAGTGGCGGTGGAAGTCACCCTTGGGGTATTTATCTCTGATGTGAGATTCCCTTGTGGTTAACCGGGAAAAAGTACGAATCAGCTGGGGAATTTAATGTTGTACTGGCAAGATGGCCATGGTAGCTTAGTGGCTAAAGCAAGTGCTCAACAAGTGGAAGTTCCATGGTTCAAATCCTAGCTATGGCATTGAATTTTTCAGTTTCTGATTCAACCTCTTAAACATTGCCCACACATGGCCCTTGAGTGTTTAAAAACACCAGCAGTAACCTTGTTGGCATAAATAAATTCTAAATTTTCATTTGTCTTTGCGCATAGAATTACTATTTAAGAGGACAACTATACCCTTTCTACCAGCATATGCAGAATGTAGTATGTAAATAAATGACTTACCACCATCAGGTATCTTCAGTACAGCAGCACTCAAGCCTGGAACATTAGCCTTAACTGCAGGAGCTGGAGCAGTAGAAGTTGAACATGGTCTGTTATGTGAATCTATGTTTTCACTTCTTTGCATGAGCTGGAAAGAAAGGAGAAAACAAATCTTACATACGTGTATTTTTGTACCATTTTCAGCAAGACTATAATTAAGCAACCTCATGATTAAAACTGTGATAAATAACTCATTAGCAATACAAATAGACGTACAGCTATAGCTGTTAACCTTTTAGGTCTAAGGTTCATAGGTCAACTTGGTGTAAGGTGAAAACAAATAATTTTTGGGCTAATAAATCAATTTCATGCTTACATTTGTGCCTTGACTTAACAAATGATAACACTCCCTTCAGTATGAAACACAACACTATGTTTATGCTGTTAATACTTTCTCTACTAGGTACTCGCAGAAAGTAGCGGAAGTATTGTATTCCACCGAAAAATCTGATGTTGAGATTTCACTAAAAATACATGTTTTAATGTATGTATGTTTGAACAGCATAACTCAAAAATGAAAAGTTGGTTAAATACGAAACTTGGTATTTTAAGTTCATCTTCAAAGGATGTGAAGTGATAATTTTCAAGAAAATCCCTCTATCACAAACTATCCTTTACAAGAAAAATTTTTTAAAAGAATTTAATTTTTTCAGAAGATTATGATTAAAACACCATAAGTCTAGTATATTTTCATGACAATTGAAATGTATAGCTTGAATTTTCTGATAACTTTAGAAGTCCTCTTCAATCTGGATGACTATGTATAACTGGTAAACCAAATGAGCTATGACAAAATCTTCCAACACAAAAAATGTAGAGCTGATTAAAGCACATAGCTTTTGCAGTTTATGCCTAGTACATATTTTTTGGGCAGCTAATCATTTCTGAGATACTCCTTAATAATTTCAAAATTTTCTTCTTCTTCTTCTTCTCAATATGGATTGAATTCTACTGGAAATGTGGATCAAATTGAGAATGCGATTGAACTTGAATAGATTTCAAATCCCATGGAAACATAGTGAATTATTTTTACTTTCTCCATTGCGTATAGTTAAGTAGAGGTAGAATTGCATTACACCCAAAAGTATGTCAAGATTTCAGCAGAAATATGTTTTGAGGTCTCCTGAATCCAAAAACAGCATTTTTACTTTCTCTATTGGTAAGTAGGGGAAGTATTATATTCCACCCGAAAATTCGATGTTCAGATTTCACTGGAAATATATGTTTTGAGACCCCCCTGAATCCAAAAAAAGCATTTTTACAAAAAGGTCTGTGTGTGTGACTGTCTGTCAGTCTGTAGGCAGTATAACTCAAAAACAAAAGGTTAAAAACCAAAGTTGGAATTTAAGTTTAATGTCTCTCAAGGATGCGACTCGAAGATTTTTAAGAAAATAGCCCCACCCTAAACTACCCTTTACATGGAAAATTTTTCTAAAATTTTGATTTTCTTGAAAATGGCTCTAACAATTTTGATTAAAATGTCTCATGTTTTGAGATATTCTTATGACAAATGAAATGTATATCTTGAATTTTCTGCCTATAGCCCCTGAAGTCGTATTTACTCTGGACGACTTTTGCATAACTGGTAAACATTTAGATATAGACCAAATCATACTATACAACAAATGTAAATCTTGCTAAAATACACAATTTATGTTTGAATAAATTTTCTTGTAGGGTGAACCATTTCGGAGATATTCCTTGTTTTGTGTATGAGTTTTGGAAAACTTAAAACTTTCGTGAAATGGAACATCGTTCATTTTTTTATATGTTAAGTGTGCAAAGAGAACAGAATCTCAAACCTGTAAAAGCTTTGACTATCGCACAAAGCCTTCTGTATTCTAATATTCCCCTTGCATCTACAAGGAATGGAGATATTCCTTGTTATGAGTGTGAGTTTAGGAAAACTTTAAAGTTTAGTGAAATGGAACGTTGTCCATTTTTTTATATGTTAAGCGTGCAAAGAGAGCGGAATATTAAAACTTTAAAAAATTTGACTATTGTTCAAAACCTACTGTATTTCCATATTCACCAAAGAAAATAAGCAACAAGATAATTTCTGAAAATGTTTGTCTCAACTAACACGAAGAAGGTATAGGAAAAAGAGTTTGTAAGAAGGCTGGCGTAGTTGGTAGAGCACCTGCCTGCTGTGCAAGGGGTCCCGGTTTCGGTTCCCGGCAGGGGGGTAGGAATTTTTCTCCAGCCAAGATTATTCCTCATCCTTTCCTGAGTCTGGAAGTATAATGGTGGCGCCGTGGCTGAGTGGTTAGACCGCTCGCCTACCACCTGGGCAGGACCTGCAAGTGGTATTCGTGGTGGACAAAGCTGCGCCTGGGCGGGTTTTCTCCAGGTTCTCCAGTTTCCCCCGCCATTCATTCCACCAATTGCTCCATTGTCACCCTTCCAATCATCCGTTTCATATCATCCTCTTCCTCACTATCACACCTGGTTGGCTGACCGCCTGCTTTCAGGCCTTCACTCTGGTCCAGGGGTCCCTCTGCTCCCCAACAGGCGTCTAACCCTAGGCTGGCTTGTAAGTCCTACATAAGGGGAGGATAGTCAGGGAAAGAAGAAAGAAGAAGAGTTTGTAAGAATGGTTAGTACAAGAGTAGAGAAAGTCATGTGAGTGTAGCACATCAGATTTTTACAAGCAACACAAAGACTTTGAAGAAAATTGCTCCACCCTAAACTACCCTTTACATGGAAAATTTTTTTAAAGTTTTGATTTTCTTGAAAATGGCTCTAACAATTTTGATTAAAATGCCGTATGTTTGAGATATTTTTATGACAAATGAAATGTATATCTTAAATTTTCTGGCTATAGCCTATGTAGTCGTATTTACTCTGGATGACTTTTACATAACTGGTAAAACATAAGAGATAGACCAAATCTTATTAAACAAAAATGTAGATCTTGCTAAAACACACAATTTATGTCTGAATACATTTTTTGGTGGAGTGAACCATTTTGGAGATATTCCTTGTTATTTGTGTGAGTTTTGGAAAACACCTTTTGTCAATGGAACATTGTCATTCATCTTTTATATCTTTGCTGTGCAAAAAGAAAGGAGTTTGAAAGCTTTAAAAGATTTGACTATCGCTCCAAGCCTACTGTATTCCCATATTCCCCTTGCACCTACAAGGAAATAATAAGATAATTTGTGCAAATGTTTATCTTGACCAACACGAAGATATAATAAGAGTTTGTAAGAATGATTAGTACAAGAGTAGAGAGAGTCATGTGAGTGCAACACATCAGATTTTTTTTATAATTTGCAGTTTCCTACAACATTTAGGATTTTGGCTGTTGTTTCAGATGTTATGGATATTATAGCTGCTTTAGGATCAGATGTTACAACTCTCTGAACTCTGTTTAGTTGATATCGAAGATTTTGTAAACGGAGAAGGATCATTAGTTTCACTATCAAAATCTATAGAATTTAACCTTAAGCTTCTTGGAAAATAAAAGAATATGATAGTGCACTAGTACTATTGTTATTTGGTGAGATGGATCCATCAGTGTAAACTTGTAGCCATTCTTTAGCAAGATATTTCAAGTTTATTATTTCTAGTGACATTTGTTTCAAAACAGACAGGTTGCAGATTTTTAAAATTCTTTTGCTAACTGCAGATAGTGCTCAATATCAAATAGGTCTAAAGGGTGGACTTTTGTTTAAAAGTTTCCTCTGTCTGCCATTATGAGCATGAAGTAGAAAGGAGAATAAATGTTTGTAAGAATAGTTTGGACAAGGGGAAGTACAGAAAGTCATGTGAGTGCGACAGATTAGATTTGGAGATAGCAAAGGCAGCAACATATTGGCACTGAAAAACAACATTACACACACCTTTATGTGGACAACATTTTTGTCATCACTTAAAAAAAACACATTAGTAATGTTTTGAAATTTCTGAACCGCCAAGAACTGATGATCAAATTTACCTTTGAAACCGAACCTGAAAAATAACTCCCATTTCTAGAGCTCAAAATCCAAGATGAAATGAAAATCTCACATTTGGCATATATAATAAACCTACACATCTGGGCAACTATCCATGAGTTGAAATCCAAGAGTTACAATAAAAAACCACATTAGTATGCAGCAGGGTTGCCAACATAAGTAAAATTGTCGTACCAGCCACTCAAAATTATCATACATCATAAATCAAAATGCTATAACAATAAAAATATCAGTATAACACTTATGAAAATGTAATAGTAATGATGTTTATGGTATCCATTTACAAGAGTGATGACCTCAACCAGTATTACAACTTTAGCACTTATGCTTCTCGCACTATTCATCTGAAAATTCATCTTCCTCAACTGTTGCAGCATTAGACAAATTTATTGATTTAAACTGTAACATCTTCTCGGTGGCTTGCAGATTTTCGGACCTACGACATTCTTTCATAAGGTGAGATGACCGAATAAGTCCATTTACAGTATCCAGAGCCAATCTGTTTCTAACTTCGATTTTTATTAAAACCAGTTAAGAAAAAACTCTTTTACAGTTCTTTGAAATCAGTATTTCCACCAAGGTGATGTGTGTAACAGCACTCCAGAAACTGCCAGGTTCAGGCATGTTCTTTATTTCACACGGAGCATCACCTATTCCGAATTTTCTCCATTGATCATCAATTTTCTGAACAGTGCTTTCTTCATTGTGATTACCAGATCCGGGCACACTTGCAACAAGAGGATAAAGGGCAGAAGGATTAGTAGGATATGAAGTGGTTGCCTCAGTGTTGGAGACAGGCCATGAGAGTAAACCAGGTGTCGCTATTTGTAATTAATTTCATTTCTGTAGTGTGACAAACCAGTGAAAATTATATTTTGCCGGTATCGAAATTATCGTACACCTCCATAATTATCGTACGGGTGGACAACCATGAGTACATACATTCCAGGCGCGGCTCCTCAGGGTAGGCAGGGTAGGCATTGCCTACCCTATTGTAATACATCAACAAATAATGTTTAACTATGATTCTGCATTTTATCATTTGAACCGTCATTTTCCCCTAAATTGCAGTTCAAGAAAAGTTTTCTCGGTTATAATGACCAGTGCATGGTCAAATCCTTTAATCTCAATTCCGATTCACAAAACTGTGCTGCGTGTTTGAAACGCGCGGCAGAAAAGATACGCATGGAACCTGGGTAGTGGAGAGCAGGCTAGCTTAACCTCTGCCTGCCCGGCTCCATTTCCTCAGTACGAGGCCCTTGAACAGGGATAAGGAAACATTCGGTCTGTATATGCACTCCGAGCATGCGTAGACGCGTCTGCCAGCAGTCCGAACATTTGCCTGCCCAAATCCGAATTTATGCGACATTTTCCAAACAGCCATACTCCACGAACGAAGATCTCAGAGATCTGAATCGTGTCGTTATCTTTGTTAATAACAGTATGACCGACTTAATTAGTGAACTATTACAAATTTCGCTTTCGCGGCGCACTGACAATGAAAAGAGGAGTGTTTTAGCTATTTAACACAAAGCTGCAGTCAGACAATTTTTCAATTTCTTAATCTATTTTAGTCATGGGCGTCGCGAAACGGGGGCAAGGGGGGCTACGGCCTCCCCTTGGAAGTTGGTGAACTTAATGTGCAGTCAGTTACTGACTTTTAAACTATTATTTTAATTTTGGTGTAAAGAACAATTTTTGTTTAGCACAAATTAATACGGTTATCTGCAACAAATACTATAAATTTTGACAGTAAAATAATGATTTAATATTATATGATTGCAAATTTCCAACATGTGCCCCCCCCCCCCCCCTGGAAAAAAGTCTGCCGACACTCGTGATTTTAGTTTTGGCGGTAAATCGTCCGTAAGTCACACTCATTCACTCTGCTCTTATTAAACAACCAAACAATATATTGTTTGCGTTATCCGCAATGACTTCGCCCCCTATATTTCGGATAAACGGGGTTTATTATTATTATTGTTGTTGTTGTTACTGTTACACTTTGCCTACCCTAAAATTTTGACTGCGAGCCGCCACTGATACATTCAAATTATCGTATGCCCCTACAATTATCGTATGATTTGACAACCATGGTATGCAGTCTTCCAACAGTTTGATACACAAGCTTTTTCACCTACCTCTCAACATTGCAGCATTTAACAAAGAAAAGAGACAATCTCAGAACAGCAGAAAACAATGGTTTCAATTGTAAAACAATATACCAAAAAAAATCCAAAAGTCACAAAAACTGAAGGGGGCATACGGGAATCTCACATTCCAGACACTTATCCCAATGGCAACTCACTATCACAAATACATCCTGAGCTTTAAGATTTTTAATTAATACTCTTAATATATCAGGCTAAGAAATGATAATTGATGTTCTGACATGCACAAACCATGTGTAGATAAACTTAGGTAGAATCAAAATTGAAAACTTTGGTGCCAGAGCAGGGATATGAACCTTGTGGTGTACCTGGAAAACATGAGTCAGATGCAGACTTTAAGGCTATGCTGGCAAGGTACCCAGTGGTTAAGAGCAGTCACACTTAGAGTGGAAGATCCATGATTCAAATCCTGACTTGGCATTGCATTTTTAATTTCTGATTCTACCTTATAAAGATAAACAATTTACATGAAGAATCTTCCTTTCTTAGAAGTTTGAAGACAGTGTGGTTATAATCAATTTAATCTAAAATGTGAGTCAATTAATAACACTAAACAACACATTTATTATACTACTATATTATACTACTATTATATTACTATTATTATTATTATTCCAGAATGTGTTTCGGAGGCTAACTTTCCTCCATTATCAACCGGACAATCCAATCCAAAACCATTCTGGAAAATTATAAATGTGTTGTTTAGTGTTATTAGTTTACTCACATTTTAGATTAAATTACATGAAGAAATTTACTTTACAATTCACATCGTCTAGGATTGGGTTGCATTCAGTGAGTTTACTAGTAGTCATAAAGGCCTGTGAACATTGAACATTTCAAGGAAATGTACAGTTTAGCTGCATATATACATAAACATATTTGAATATAAGATGACATATTACTAGGTGACAAACCCATAAGACGTATCGGAAGGAATGAGAAACTACGGAGTTGTTTGTATGAGTCTATTGCACATAAACGGCAAGACAGTGTATATAAACTCTGTTCAGATGCAATTATGTCTTCTGGACAGCAACATCTCATATCGGCAGACGCAAGAAATAATTCATTTGTGTTCCATTACTGACTGTACGCCAAATTACTAGTATTTCACAGTTTTAGTAAACAAGATAGGCCATTTCCTTCGGTGGTAGCACCACTGCTTACCAAGTAGGATACCCAGGTTCAATTCCTGGTACTGGCATGGGGAGTTTCTCCCACTGAGAGACCTTGTTTCGGGTGCACTCAGCCTCATTAGGTCCCCAAGGGGCCAATTGAGAAGCTACTTGATTGAGAAGTAGCAATTTCTGGTTGTGAAGACCGCTTAACTGGCTAGGAGGAACCATGGCACTGACCATGTCCCATCCTCAGTACTGCATCCCACTCATAACACCTTGGTGGGCAGAGGTGCGAGACACAGTGGCTGGGTGGTAGGCCTCATCCCAGAAAGGACCTTTGGGATTATTATTACTATTACTACTATTGTTATTGTTGTTATTATTATGACTGCCTCCGTAGCGCAGTGGTAGCGCGCCTGCCTCTGGCGCAGAGAACCCGGGTTCGATCCCCGGTACCGGCATGGGATTTTTTCCCCGCTGGGAGGTCTGGTACAGGGTGCACTCAGCCTCGTTAGGTCCATGAGGGGCCAATTGAGGAGCTATCCTGATAGAAAGGTAGCGTCCCTAAAAGGTCAATGTAGTCGCCTTACGGTCGGGGGAGTCGGCGTGCTGACCCCCGCCACCCCCAACCTGCACTTCTCCGTGGCCTTGGCTGCGGCTGGAGGATGCAGCGGCCGGGCGATGAGGGTAACCTCTGAATAAGGGGAAGACACCCTAGGGAAATAATAATAATAATTATTATTATTAAACAAGATAACAAGTGAATGCAGCACTCGACAACCAGGTCAATATGTCTGGTTGCTTTTCCAGGTAGTATACACAGCCAATATGAAAACAGAGCAGGGATGAATTTCCAATTAAGAAACAAAATCAAATATTTCGCTGCAGTTGTAAGACTAACATAAGCTGTGAATACAAATACAATTATTCTGCATATAAATTGCAATACTTGATTGTTTTAAACTTTCACTAAGCTTTTACAGCCTGCATGTCTCATCATTCTGTTATATTTATTTACAATGAATAGTGAGTGAGTGGTTAGGGTTTAAGGGCCCGTCGACAGCTAGGTCATTAGAGCCCCTACAATGAATAGCATCTGTTAGTTCTTCAGTACATAAATGTCTAAACAGCTTTTTAGCAGGCATCTAATGTAATTGTCAGTGGTTGTCATTAAAACAGCTAAGATACTACCTAGCGAGGTACATAAGCATTATCAGCGTAATTTGTCATTCAGAAAATCTTGTAGAGAATAAAATGATTTTGAGCATAGGTACTCTCTAGCAGCAATTTTAAAAACATTGAAACTGTCAACTTTTTGCTTAAAATCATTAGGATGAACATTAAATATGTCTGGTTTCATAATATCCACCTTTCTGGATGCAAGAAGGTTTTGCACTGGGATGATGGACATTATCTTTTTGTCTAGTACAGCAATCTGTCATCTTATGTTGGAATGAATGCAGAACGAAAATCTTTGTGAAGACAATTGTCTTATGGTGCCATGCCTCAGAACAAAATAAGCTAGCAGTATTAGGGGCCACTAGGTCTGAAATGCATCACTGATCCCCTCTCCCCTCTTACTGTGACCTGAGAAAATGGACAGATTCCTTGACCAAAAATAATGCCACTAATTCAACTTCAATCTGCAAGGATAATGTTCAGTAATATCTTCAAACAGAATGCCTTTTGAAATTGGCAACAAAATTGAAAATATAAGCAGAATATTCTACTTGCATAGAAATTTTATCAAAATCTCCAGAATAAATTTAACTGCATTCTTAGGTTGTATACAGGAATGACGACTTAGACGTGGTTCGTAACCAAATGAATGTCTGTACCTCATCAAGCTGCATACTTTGAAACACACATAATTATTAATGGACAGATATTCTACCATATACAGAGTGCCCCAAAATTAGGTCGACAAACTTTGAGAGCTGATAGATAACATTATTTTAAACACTTTTTGTTAGGGAAAGTTTTTGCTGCAGTGCTTTAAGTGCTAGACAAGTTAATGTCATAGACTACTGCCTCCCACCCAGTTTAAGTACTTATGGCAAAATCAACAATGAAATTATTATTTATTTATGCCAACAAACTTACTGTTGGTGTTTTTAAACACACAAGCCGTGTGTGGGCAAAGTTTGAGAGGTAATTATATCCCAGGATATAAAGTACTTACAATAGTAAGTCACCATTGGGGTAATTTGTCTCTGATGTGAGATTGCCTTTGTGGTTTACCAGGAGAAATACGAACTGGTTTGAAAATTTAATGCCATTCTGGCAATTTGTCACAATAGCTCAGTGGTAGAGCAGCCGCCCGGAAAGCGGAAGGTCTGTGGTTCAAATCCCAGTTGTGGCATTGAATTTTTAAGTTCCAGTTCTACCTCTCAACAACGAAAATTACTAAGGCACATAATCTTAATCCAAGAAACACTCTCACTTTTGTAGGTGCCATCACGGAGTGAAACCTGTAAAAGCCCAACATAGGGGGGGGAGCGAAACGTCGACATTCATTTTAAAGAAGACGTAGCCTTCCACAGAAGACTCAGATACAATCGTCACCGCCCGCCGAAGCCTATGCAATGCAATTAAAAGTGTGTTTCAGGACACAACTTTTAGTAGAGATCTGTGGCCCCCTCTGTCCCCTACCTGATATTTGTATCCCTGGGTAACTTAAAACAAGTGTCTAAGACAAACAGATATGCCCTGGAAAAATTAAAACAAAATATCCACCAGGAAACTGTCACATTTCTTAATGTGAACTACAGCGAGTGATGGATAGTTTCCTAAAGAGGTGTCAAAAATATATGGACAATGATAATGGCCATGTTCAGCATCTCCTTTCATAAAGTTGGTAAGTAAAGCCTTTAAAAGTAGTTTTAAAAATGTATGGTTTCAACCGCACCTTTCCATGATAGCAGCAGACGGAAACGAGTGCCAAGGATGCAGACAGGCAAAACACCACACAGCCAGCTCAGAACTTTTTGACTCTCTCAGTGGAACAGTGTTTCGGACAAATGAAAGAAGGCTTTCTTATACTATAAAGTAAAATTTATCTGGACACTAAAAATATAGCCACATGAGTGCTTGTGTCCATGTGTCTGTGAATAGCATAACTCAAATCCGAAAAGATGGCTCAATACAAAAGTTGATATTTAAGTTCAGTAGCTTCCAAGGATGCAACACAAACATTTCCAAAACAACACCTCCACTCCAGACTCCTATTTACACAGCACATTTTTCGAAAATTTCAATTTTCTTAAAAAATGGCCAAAGATTTTGATTTGAATACCACATATTGCATATCTTGTATTTCCTGGGAATCACCTCAGAAGTCCCCTTCATTCTGGATGAATTTTGTATACCTAGTAAACCATAAGAGAGGGGCAAAATCATTGTGCACCAAAAATGTATATCTCAAAGCACACAATTTATGGAAATACACCTCTTTTTAAATTTTGTAGTTCACTACTTTTCAGACATTCTAGCTTGTTGGTTTGAATTTTCAAATAGGAAGTCATTCTTTTATGTCCTGACCATGCAAAAAGAACAAAATTTCAGAGCCTTGACATAGCGATCAGCTCTTTAAAAGATCTATCACTTAAGACTACTGTATTCTATTCCCATTAAGGACATATGTAATAAAAACATTTTTACAAACAAGTAACTTTGTTAAAATGAAGAAGACATGAGAAAATAAGCATTTTTAAAAATAGTTTATACAAGAGTGAGTAGAGAAAGTCAAGTGAGTGCACGCTAGATTTTTGTTGATATTCACCATGGAAATGATTTGTCATCCATTCAACATGTTCTACAGTAAACCTGAAAAGTGTCCTCTTCGGAACTTTCTGTAGTAATTTATTCAGGATTTTTTTTTTTGCACACTCTTGGCTATTCTAATTACAACTGCAGTCACCCATTGAGGTATCTTAGAAAAAGTCCACTCTCCACTCCAGGAAACAAGTGAGAGTTGTTTTTTATTCACATGAACTCCCACCTTACGCTCACTGACAGGGCACCTTATCTTCGACTCATGGATGCAAAATCAAAGCTCTGGTTATATGTGTTTATTCACACCAAATTGAGTTGAAAGGAAGTTTTGAGTATTGGCTTAACTTTACTCAAACCACTCAATCTCAGTATTCCTGGGAGGAAGTTAAAATATTGAAGCACTCCTGAAGTCATCAACTCCTTCAAAAATTGATTTTTTTGAAAAAAGTAAAAGCATGATTAACATTAAAATATCAAACAGACCCACTTTTGATTCCTTCCTTCAAAGACATTTGCATAATTGCCTGCAAATGTATAGGATGTAAGCTCTATCTGAAGTCACACTATAACACTTAGTGTCTATTGGTGCTTTTGATTCTTTGACTATCCAGCAACTACGCACCAACAGCAGTTTCTACCTAAAATATCATCAGTGCAAACAAGGGTCATCACTTTTGACATTTGCATAAATAGGTGAGAACTGCTCTTTGGATAGCACAAACACACGAAGATATTCAATTACAAAGTACCTAAATAAAAATATTTCATTGGGATGATGGGCGCTCTGCCCATTATAAAGTTCGGTCCGACCCGCTCAGGCTAGGCCATTGGTAGGAATTAGGTATCTTAAATTTTGGGTAATTGTTTACAAATTCGGCCGCTCGAGAAAACGAATGAAACATAGTGTAATGGATGCAGTTTTTATAGCTGATTACGATTTTGAAAGTCGTATAGTGCGCTGAAGTTTCGTTTTTAATTTATGAGCAAATTACGTACTTGCTATGCAGCGATTTTCTTTCGCTAATGCGGCGGATATTTAGGAAATAAATGTTTATCAACGACTATAATATATGCTAGAATGATTGATTAATGCATTTACGTTGAAATTGTTATTGCTGATTACAATTTTGAAAGTTTTATTTGGCGGTCAAGCTTCGTTTTCGTTTACCCTGTTAGGTTAGGTTTAGTGAGTGTATATGAGTGGGGGACTGGGTCCTGTGTTATCGAAATATTCACAACTTGGCCTGTGTTTATGACACAATTTCAACGTAAATGCATTAATCAATCATTCTAGCATATATTATAGTTGTTGATAAACATTTATTTCCTAAATATCCGCCGCATAAGCGAAATAAAATCGCTGCATCGTAGGTACGAAATTTGCTCATAAATAAAAAACGAAGCTTCAGCGCACTATACGACTTTCAAAATCGTAATCAGCAATAAAAACTGCATCCATTACACTATGTTTCATTCGTTTTCTCGATTTTGTAAACATTTACCCAAATAAGTAACAGACTTTAAAGCCAGATTGAACCCTTGGCTGTATTGCTCAATTAAAATGTAGCATAGCTCATAGAAATTTTAGAATGTCCTACGCTCACCTTTATGCGGAACGAATTGCTGACCAGCCTCAAATTCACGGCGTTAAGCAGAATTTTTACCATTTTTATTTAACTTATAAATGCTGTATGATTCTTAACCTTCACAACACTTTTTTTTCTAACTTCGGTGCTGTTCACTCTTCAGGGGGAGGAGTTACGGTAACTCCAATGACCGGCAGCAACGCCACCTACTAGAATTTATCACTGTGGTTGACTGTGGTCGCACAGCAGTGGTACGCATGTTACTACCGTGCAATTGGGGTTTACTATTTTGCCAAGCTTACCAAATGTTGTACTCCTCTCATATAATTTCAGAGTGGTATTAAGCATGTTTATCAAATTAATCTGTGTGCCGATTGATAATAATTAAGTGTCCTCTTTGTTAGGAAAAACTTAAAGGCTGTGTAGCATTAAATCTTAATGATACACCATTTATTAACGTAAACATATGTTGGCTATATGTATTACACAAATATTCGATCACGATTGTCACGCCCTTTGTTGACACTAAAGCAGACGTGAATGACATAACACGCTGTGTTAGATTTATACATAAATAAAGTACAATTCCAAATTTGTGGGTATAGGGTTATATTTCGCCCAAAGAGAAAACTATTAGCATATGGTTTTTCGTAACTGAGAAGCTAATTTAAATAGCCATGTGTTAAAGGGCACGTGCTGCTCTCTATTCGTTTTTCGTATTCTGCAATCTGTATGTTATTGCGTGAGTGACGTTTCGCATTTAGTGGATGAGAATGGTAAGAAATTCCATTTAAATTTATATAATTGTGCATATTTAAATGCATACATTAAAGTATTAATAAAACTGTAAATTAAAGTATAGCGTATTAATAACTTGGTTGTAAATTTGTGGAAAACTACCCATCCCAACATTTGTTTATTCTTTCCAGAAGTAGAGCTTTCGACCATCGTCGCGATTTTGTTATTCATTGAACAGTCTGAAAGTGGACCTATTCATTCCTTGTAGTGTAGTGTGCTAAACGTGTATTGTGTTGTATTTAGAGCTTGATTGCTTTTTTAACTTAATATGGACATATCAGTAAGTATAATTACTTTTGGATGGCATGGAAGAATTCCAATAAAAGTTCGCTCATAATAATGTATAATAAAGTGCACTCTTGTTCGTTAAATTGCTATTACGAAGTGTTCGGATAAAGTAGCGCTAACTAGTTTGCCTCGTAGTGACCTATACATTATATATCTGTTTTTCTTTTTCTCGTAAATGAGGATACTATTAAACAAAGTAAAAGTCAGAATACTTACACACGCCGTGCATTTTTATACATTTGTAAACGAGTTTGTACAAGCTTTAAACAAATTTGATGGTGCAATCACTTACAAGCGGTATGACAGTGCATTACTGTACACATTGTTTAGGGACATTTAAACAGAGATCGAAATTAACTTCCATTGAGTTAACTATTCGTATATACGTTAACAACGGTATTATACTTACATTCTGATTATATATACACCATACCAAAAAAAAAAGAAGGTAGTACCTTATTGCAACAATTGTATTATGGATGAGCAACACCTGAAAAACTATTGGTATTTTAGACATTTATTTTAAACACAAGCAGGTAAAGAGAGGGTGGTAGAAATGACCACTAGGATATGTTTAAAATATGCCTAAAATGCTAATAGTTTTTCAGGTATTGCTCATCAATTGTTGCTTGTTTTTCTTGGTATGGTGTACATATAATCAGAATATAAGTATAGATGTACATATACACAGAGTATAAATTAATTAAAATAAAAGGTACTTTCAAACAACAGGGTTTAAAAGAATAATAACTGAATGTGGCTTTTATTTTCATCAGTATTGCTGGATGCTGCATATATGAACACAGGCATTGATTAAAAATAATTTTAGCTGTGAAATGTATGGTGAACAATGGTGTGCACTGAATCTAAAGCAATAATGTCAAGAAGTGCATATAGCACATGGGTCACAGAATAAGCATCACTTGCCCTAGAGCGCATATTAGAGCTGTGACACAAAATTAATGATTAACTAATTTAAAAACAACACAGTGAGATTCAGCTAGATACCCAGCATCAGTTATCCTGTATAATAGCAGCCTGGTCTCAGCTCCTCCTATTATCCCATATAATCTCGTACTTCATTAGGACCCGTGAGAAGCAGTTTCTTATGGATTTTATGATTCCTTCACACGTCACTGGTTTAAGGAAGATACTAATTTCATTTTTGATCAACTTCGGATGGTTGATATTGTTATTAGTGTCAGTTTGTGGTAATATTACTCTATCCATAACAGTGTTGAAATGATTGAGGATGTTGGCAACATCAGTTGGACTTTTTATAACTATATTATTTACTGTTAGGGATATACTATTTCCAGCAGCAGGTCTAGAGCTGTGATTTTCACTTTTTATCGTATTCCATATTGTTTTATTCTTCTTTGAGTTCTGTACATCTTTACATCAAAGTGTTGTTGTTCTTGTTGGTGGTTTTTTTTTTTTTTTTTTTTTTTTTTTTTTTTTTTTTTTTTTTTTTTTTTTTTTTTTTTTTTTTTTTTTTTTTTTTTTTTTTTTTTTTTTTTTTTTGCGCAGGCTGCTATTGTATAGCATAATAGAAGGAGCTGAACCTACTATTATACAGGATAACTGCCAGCATCCTTTCAATTTTCTCTTAATGGTACAAAATATATTCCACACGTTAGTTTTGCCACTGGTTTACACTTTGTTCCGAAACGCTTAATCTGCTGTGTCGGACAAGGCATTTTACTTATTGAATTCATAGCATGATTTGCTAGGGTAGTCCAATCTGAACTATATGTTGGGTATATATACATAGTGATTTGTTCATCACAGCATCCACCGCACATATTCAAAATACGTGCCAAGTATGTTTCTCTGATGAAAAATTAACTGTAGAAGGGGCAAGGGCAGACTTATTATATTTTGCTAGAAGTTAGCATTTCCCATCTATGTAGTAAATTAGTAAACCAAACATTGATTATTTCAGTATAATTGAACTGAAGTTCTAAAAAGCATACTGAGGCAGTTGGTTGCTGTTTAATTGTTTATCACATTTTTGTCACAGAATATAAATTAGTGTTTCCACTACACTAAAGAAACCAGTATGGTTCACCTGTTTGGTGATGAACTGTACAAATAACAGCTACCATAGTTGTGGAAAATATTCTTCATTGCATTGTACAGCTACATATAAAACCATTTTCTAGTGCACTGTAGTTTATAGATTTTAATTTCTCTACTACATGCCTTAAGTAAGTAGAGGAAAAAAATTAAATTAAATGTTGGAATTTACCAAAATAGGGCTATATGTTTTGAGGCTCCCTGAATTTGAAAAAGAATTTCTAGAAAATGGCCCATTTGTCTCTAAACAAAACTCAAAAACCAAACTTACTTCTTCTTCTTTCCCTGATTACCCTCCCCTTATGTAGGACTTACAAGCCAGTGCCTAGGGTCAGATGCCTGTCAGGGAGCAGAGAGACCTCTGGACCGGACAGAGTGAAGATCTGGAAGCGGGTGGTCAGCCAAGCACCAGGTGTGAAAGTGAGGAAGAGGATGATATGAAATGCAAGCGAAATGGATGATTGGAAGTGTGATAATGGAGCAATTGGTGGAATGAGTGGCGGGGGAAACCAGAGAACCCGGAGAAAACCCGCCCTTGATATGTAATTTATTGAACACTCAACATTTTACATAATATGTAAGCTTTCATACCCAAGTTAACTTAGGAATACAGAGCTTACAGACTGTGAGGGTGTGGTCTAGAGTAGTTAGATATGTTACTGCTGCCTAAATTTGTATATTTAGAACACATAAGACCCCACCATTAGGAGTATGTCTCTTGTTGCAGATAAAAAAAAATTTTTGAAAGAGGAAACACAACCTGAAAGGCATGCATTTTAGATTCAATTCATTTTTCACTGCTGCTTGCATTTCCCTTTTCAGAGAAATTTTCATTACAATTTATGCTTTATGTACATGTATTTGTCACACTTCACAAAGTACTCCTGTGTCAAAACCTTTGAAGCAATGATTTTACTTAACATTGATGTTGAAATGTTAGGTTAGATAAAGTTTAGCACTCTACATTTTCTGAAAGTTGCAGTTTTATTACCATTATGATGCTAGAGCTTTTGACTAGCAGTTATAAGTTTTAGGTTACTTCCAGCATGTAAGCATTGATTCTTTTTAGGCTTTCATTTTCATTAATTGAGAATAGTAAGAGCACTTGAAGATTAATTGTTCTTAAAAAGCAAGAAGCCGTGTTATATCAGTGGTTAATTCTGAACTGCATAACAAAATAGGGTTAAGATTGCACATTGCTAATTGTACAATGTAGCGTTATATTGCACAACTTGTAGTAATACACATAATTGACAATAATTCACACTCAGGATATGGTATTTATAGATGTATATACTTGAAATAAAGTAGTAATGCTGTCTAAATTGCATGTCAGGGAACATTGTTTATATTGGTGCAGTCCTTTATTGCACAACTTGTAGTTGAAGAATATAATTAATAGCCCGCCTCTGTGGTGGGGTGGTAGCATGTCTGCCTCACATTCATGAGGTCCCAAGTTCGAATCTTAGTTAAGGTGAGTTATCCGGTTAAGGTTTTTCCCGAGATTTTTCCTTATCCCGAGAAGATGAATGTTAAGTAACTTTAAGCCCTATGGACCTCAGGCTCATTTGAGCACCATTTCACTAATATCACCCAATATGACATTACATTGGAGGGCATTAATATGTTAATAATTCATACGACAGTTACATGAGTTATAGATATATATGCTTGAAATAAAGCTATAAAAGTGAAGTTGTTTGGTATGGTGGATGGTCTCAACAACTTTGCCATCATGTTCTTAAGCCACTACTTATTAATTAAGGATAACTTTCCACTTACCCAGGATTCACTAATGTATTTCTGAGCGAAAGTGTTTTTACCACATATGCAATCTTAACCCAAAATAGTGTGTTGCAAATCTAAGATGGAATATTTTAAAAACAAGCATATCTTGCAATATATATCAGTAATATACTTGATCTTGTAGAATCTGCTTAGTCAACGTGTGTGCAGTTTGGCGGCATCCCTTGAGGAACCCTAATAATAGTTTTACAACATGGTCCCTTTCTCTTGAGTCCTTTCAGGCAGGGTTGCAACATCTTAACATGAACCTTTAGCTAATAAAACAGAAAATAACTGGAATTCAGAATTATGGCAACTGAGACTCCATGTGGAGTAAACATATAATTGTCACTCCCTTAAAATAAGGGTTGCTATCAGTCTCAAGGACAGGGATAGAGAGGTTTGCCTTTGCTGAAATATGGAGATGGATTTATGACAGTCATTAGCTGTGGGTGACCGCCTCCGTAGCGCAGTTGGTAGCACACCTGCCTCTAGCGCAGAGGGTAGCACACTTGCCTCTAGCGCAGAGGACCCGGGTTCAATCCCCGGTACCAGCATAGGGATTTTTTCCCTGCTGGGAGGCCTGGCACGGGGTGAACTCAGCCTCGTTAAGGAGCTACTTGATGGAGAAGTAGTGACCCCAGGTCGAGAAAGCTGTATAACATGGGGCACTGACCACGTCCCACCCTCCAGTACTGCACCCCACCAATGACATCTGTAGTGGGCAGAGGTGGGGGATGCAGCGGCTGGGCGGCAAGCTTTGGCCCTTCATGGGCTGTTGCGCTGGGGTTTAGTTTAGTTTTTATTGAAAAATTCAATGCCAAGCTGGGATTTGAACCACAGATCCTCCATTACCAGGCAGATGCTCTAACCGTTAAGCTATTGTGACAACCTGCCAGAATGACACTGAATTCTCTAACCAATTCGCATTTCTCCTGGTAAACCACAAAGGCAGCCTCACATCAGAGACAAATTACCCAAGGGCGACTTCCTATCGTAAGTACTTTATGTCCCGGGATTAAATAACCGATTCTACCTCTCAAACATGGCTTGTGTGTTTAGAAACACCAACAGCAAGTTTGTTGGCATAAATAAATATTAATTACCATCTGAAGGTTATTTAATCCTGGGACACAAAGTAAGTCGTCATTGGGATAATTGTCTCTGATGTGAGACTACCTTTGTGGTTTACCAGGAGAAATAGGAATTGGTTGGAGAATTCAATGTCATTCTGGCAGGTTGTCATAGTAGCTTAATGACTAAAGCACCGCCTGGTAAGCAGAGGGTCTGTGGTTCAAATCTCAACTGTGATATTGAATTTTTCAGTTACAACTCTACCTCTCAAACATTGCCCACACACGACTTGTGTGTTTAAAAACATTGACAGTTTGTTGGCATAAATAAATAACAAAAAAATAAGTGTTTTGCATATTTAGTTGTAGTGTAGGGCTGCTTGATGTGCCTTGTACTTTCATACACTGTAATAACTTTTTAAATTTAAATTTTTCCAGTCGATAGCAGAGTTTTTGAAGGGCCTACCGTCCTATGACGAGAATAACTTTGCACGCTTTCACACAGATAGTGGAAGCAGAACATGTGTTAAACGGCCATCGGTTTACCTTCCAACAAAGGAGTATCCCTCAGAACAAAGTAGGTATTAATCAGGATTTGCATAAAAAAATCGCTTTATGTTTATTAAATTCATAATTAATTTTCTCCATTTTGTTTGCAGTTATAGTCACAGAAAAAACTAATATACTCCTGAGGTACCTCCACCAGCAATGGGACAAAAAGGTTAGTTTATGAATGAATGAATTTAAATGTTTTATTTGCAGGAGGATAAGGAATATTTTATGTTGAATCTTATAATGATAATATTAATGCTTTCAAACCCAAATCTCCATTATAATAGACACTATCTTATCTGTCAGCTTGTAGCAAAATGAAATAGGCTGCAAGAACAATTTAACTTAAGACAGAGATTTATTTTAACTGCTACCTATTTTGGCAGTATGTTTAAGTTTAGTGATGTTAGCATCACTTCATCTACATTCATGTAAACCAATCACCATTTATTTTATGTGGGCCATTCCATCCTTTATCATAGACATGGCAGCCCACAAGGATTTGGACCTAGCTAATCTCAAACATAGAAATCCTGGTCAGTGATTTATAAAGCTTTAACCTACAAACTAAAGACCTGTAGTAAAATCGTTTTAGCACACATGTATTAATTATGTCCAGTTTTGTGTGAAATAAATCTGGTCTGAAAGAGTTAAGAACTTTTGTGTCAACCTTGGTAAAAATTGTGGAGCTACAAGGGCTGTTCCAGAAGTACCAGACCTAACAAAGAAGGCACAAAAATTGTTTATGAGGACCTTTGGTTATGTGACAGCAGTTAGATCAGGCCAGGACAGGAAGTGGCTCTGTGACATCAGACCCCCGTGCTCTTGCTTCATGCAGTGAACAGCTGAGAGTGGTGTGTGAAATGTCGGCACCGGGTAACAGAGGAGAGGGGTTTAGCACTGCGGAAACCGGAGATTTCGAACATACATTAGATGTTTTGAAAGTAATAACACAACTGATTTTCGTCTTAGGTTATCCATTATTTGTGTTAGTACAGTTTTTGCATAAATTATTCATAATTATTTCCTTTCTCTGTATTGTGAGAATAACCACCTTAAATGTTTGACACATTGAAATAAAACATACACTACTCATATGCCTGAAATTATATGAATTTAATTCAGCACAATAAAAATAAGAAATACTAAATAAAATAACTACTATGTACGTTCATATGTAACAAATATTACAGCAACAATTTTCTTACTTTTCTGTTTCTTTTCTCTGCCACAAGTTTATCAATATTGGGATGTAATGTCTGAGTAATATTTAATCTAAGATTACATGTGAGGTAATCTGACAATGTACTTCTTGATTTTACCTTTGCAACTTTCATTAGTAAAAAAGATTGTTCCGCTAGTATGTCGATCTAACATACATAACATTTGAGCGGCAAGTGTATAAAATCTCGGGAGTCAGTTTCTGAGAAATTGTTAAAGTCGCCCAAGTTCATTTTACAATCATATTTGTCCTTTAACAGTTCCAATTGATAGCGGCTAGGAATTTCTTTTACATTCACTGAATATGGGGTAGCAAACAGTTTAAACGTTGGAGAAAGTTTCTCCAGGTCCTGAAACCTCGATTCAAACTGCACAAGAAGATCTTGCAGGACTGACACATATCCTTCAGAGACATTAATATCCGGATCACGCACTTGCATTAACTTTGCAAAATGGTCCGTATTTCCAACAAGAAGTTGTTCCATTCACAAAGCTAAAGTTAATTTGAAAGATTTTACTATATAATACATATCTGTGACAATGTGACCCTTGTAGCGAGAGATTTAAATCATTTAAATGCCCTGTTAGATCAGTGAGAAAGGTGACGTCACACACCCAGTTTTTATGTTGCAATTCAGGAGTAGGCTGATTTAAACCACTCATGAACAGTGACATTTCTTCTCGCAATTGAAAGAAATGATCGAGCACTTTACTCCTGCTCAACCAACGCACATTACTGTGATATGGATTATCACCATACTGACTTTCACATTCTGCAAGAAAAGATTTAAATTGCCGACGTTTTAGGCCTCTTGATCGGATGAAATTTGTGACTTTTACCAGTCTCTATCACACCTGTTAATTTAATGTTCTTCGCACACAGATTCTCTTGATGGAGAATGCCGTGGATTGAAATCAGTTCATGTGTTGCGTCAGGAAGAAGTTTAATTTTTTATTTCATCCGTGTTATTAGTCCCAACTTATTTCCCACCATAGATGGCACTCCATCTGTTGACATAGACACAATTTTCTTCCAACTCAAGCCAGCTTTTTCCACAGCTCCTTCAACACCTTGGAATATGTCCAATCCCGTGGTGGTATCCTTAAGGGGAACTAAGTCTAATAATTCTTCTCTAATATTCAACTTCTCATCCACTCCCCTAATAAAAGTTGCTAGTTTTGCCGTATCTGATACGTTGCAACTCTCATCGACAGCTAACGAGTATTTCACAAAATACATAATCAAAATACTGTATCATTCAATTGTTCTTTAACATCAGCACCCTTTCGTGAATATGATGCATAATCGTTTTTGGAAACAAACTGACTCTTTCAAAATCTTTCACCAAATGGGGTCACTTTTTTTCTACTGCCATCACAATCATCTCTTTAGCAAAATCCCCTTCTGTAAATGGCCACAGTATTCTTGCTATGTGTAGAGCTATTCTTTAGCTGAGACGAACAGAAGATTCACTAGTTTGATAATCCTCCACATCAGCCCTTGTCTTCAGTTCTGTTAACAGAACATCATGTTGTTTTTGCATATTTTAGTAATTTAAGATCCTTGTCTATGTCGTGCTGAATTGACCAGAAGTGATGGGCTGCTGATTTGTCACAATAGCTCAGTTGTAGAGCGTCCGCCCGGCAAGCGGAAGGTCTGTGGTTCAAATCCCAGTTGTGGCATTGAATTTTTTAAGTACCAGTTCTACCTCTTAAACTTTGCCCACACACGGCTTGTGTGTTTAAAAACACCAACAGTAAGTTTGTTGGCATAAATAAATAATAATTACCATGTGAAGGTTATTTAATCCTGGGATATAAAGTACTTGCAATAGTAAGTCACCATTGGGGTAATTGTCTCTGATGTGAGACTGCCTTTGTGGTTTACCAGGAGAAATACGAACTGGCTTGAGAATTTAATGCCATTCTGGCAGTTTGTCACAATAGCTCAGTTGTAGAGCGTCCGCCCGGCAAGCGGAAGGTCTGTGGTTCAAATCCCAGTTGTGGCATTGAATTTTTTAAGTATCAGTTCTACCTCTTAAACTTTGCCCACACACGGCTTGTGTGTTTAAAAACACCAACAGTAAGTTTGTTGGCATAAATAAATAATAATTACCATGTGAAGGTTATTTAATCCTGGGATATAAAGTACTTGCAATAGTAAGTCACCATTGGGGTAATTGTCTCTGATGTGAGACTGCCTTTGTGGTTTACCAGGAGAAATACGAACTGGCTTGAGAATTTAATGCCATTCTGGCAGTTTGTCACAATAGCTCAGTTGTAGAGCGTCCGCCCGGCAAGCGGAAGGTCTGTGGTTCAAATCCCAGTTGTGGCATTGAATTTTTTAAGCACCAGTTCTACCTCTTAAACTTTGCCCACACACGGCTTGTGTGTTTAAAAACACCAACAGTAAGTTTGTTGGCATAAATAAATAATAATTACCATGTGAAGGTTATTTAATCCTGGGATATAAAGTACTTGCAATAGTAAGTCACCATTGGGGTAATTGTCTCTGATGTGAGACTGCCTTTGTGGTTTACCAGGAGAAATACGAACTGGCTTGAGAATTTAATGCCATTCTGGCAGTTTGTCACAATAGCTCAGTTGTAGAGCGTCCGCCCGGCAAGCGGAAGGTCTGTGGTTCAAATCCCAGTTGTGGCATTGAATTTTTTAAGTACCAGTTCTACCTCTTAAACTTTGCCCACACACGGCTTGTGTGTTTAAAAACACCAACAGTAAGTTTGTTGGCATAAATAAATAATAATTACCATGTGAAGGTTATTTAATCCTGGGATATAAAGTACTTGCAATAGTAAGTCACCATTGGGGTAATTGTCTCTGATGTGAGACTGCCTTTGTGGTTTACCAGGAGAAATACGAACTGGCTTGAGAATTTAATGCCATTCTGGCAGTTTGTCACAATAGCTCAGTTGTAGAGCGTCCGCCCGGCAAGCGGAAGGTCTGTGGTTCAAATCCCAGTTGTGGCATTGAATTTTTTAAGTACCAGTTCTACCTCTTAAACTTTGCCCACACACGGCTTGTGTGTTTAAAAACACCAACAGTAAGTTTGTTGGCATAAATAAATAAGAAGTTATTTTGTTTAAATGAAATGTTTATTAAAATACTATGCTTATTAAACTCATTTGAAGTACAAAGGGTACTTGAAAGGTGTGCTATGGAAAAGCACTTGCAGTTGTTTACATCAGGCCATGCCATGGCTGAATGGTTAGACTGCTTGACTATCACCAAAGCAACCTGGGTTTGATCCCAGGTGTCCACATTGTGGGATGTGTGGTGGACACACCAGCATGGGGGTGGGTTTTCTCCGGTTTCCCCCACCATGTTCCACCAATTGCTCTATTATGACCTTTCCTATCATGTTTCGCCATCATTTCATATCATCCACTTCCTCTCACACCAGGCTTTGGGCTGATCACCCATTCTGGTTCCTCTGTATGATCAACTCTGGTTAAGAAGACCGCACATACTGGCCAGGAGGGCTCGGGGTACTGACCATGTCCCACTCTTCGCCATTGGACCCCGCCAATGATGCCTGTAGTGGGCAGAGGTGAGGGATCCAGCGCCCAGGTGGTTGGCCAAGGCTACACCCAAAGAGCCGTAGTGCCACAGGACAAAAACAAGTTGTTTACATCAGGATTCCTTCTTGGGCTGGATTAAGTAGTTATTGGTGTAATGTTACCAATCAACTTATTCTTCCCAAACCTCTTGGTATGCTGAAAATGAGCATACTGATAAACAAGAGTATAAATTCAAGTAAATGCTTTTAATTTTGGATATTCAACAAAAGAAAATACATGATCAGAACATAATATTCTGAATGACTAAAACTATAAGAAGTCAACTTAAATTTTGTTTTGCTTCGCTTACCAGTCGTTTGGGATATGTTGCTTTGGCTTTGTCAATTTCTGGAAGAATTCTTGTTCCGGTTGAAAGATAGTGTTTTGATGAGCTTGAAAGGAACATTAAAAGTTTCCGAGAGTGTCAAAATTCATTAAATACAGATCTTTTTTGATTTCCCATTCTTCTGGCTTTTGCACAGCTTTCAGTAATTTGATTTGTCTTGAATCCATAGTTCTTTTGCCAGAAGTGAGATGCCACTGTGGATTTTTCTATTTGTTTGTATTACATCATATACTAATTTTTTTTAATAAATTTTTTTTTGTATCATAGATGAAACAATTTATGTAGTAGATCCCTGATTTTTTTTCCTCTGGTGTCTATTTTCTACAATCTTCTAAGATTTCCGATGTTAAAATGCTTCGATATCTCTTAGAAGTTTTTGCAGAACTCCTGGATGGTATGTTAATTTTCTCATATACTTCTTTGTAAACATATCTGAATATACAGAGTGCAGCAGAAATAAAAAGTGGGTTTGAATTGATAGCTATTTTGAATCTGGCAGGCTTCTTATTGCTAATATGTGGCAGGATTGCAGAATTGACCTTGGAAATGAGTTTGCCAGTTTGCGTTCTCTCTCAGATGTGTTACTTTGTTGTGAAACACTGGACAGTGAAGGAGTATGTTCGTGCTGTACATCAGAACCAGTTCCATCTAAGAAACCCAAAGAAGACTTCAGTAGCAGTTGAATCAACATGATGCACCATCTAAGGATGCTATTCATCGTTGAATGTAACAATAGAATCAAGAAGGTTGCACGACAAACAAATGACAGTCTTGGCAACTTTTGTACACACAGAATAAAACAAACCATACATACATGCATCTGTGCAATGGAGTCCACCCTGGTTGGCAAGGAAGCATGTCATTGCTCTATGCACATTAGATGAAAGGATAAGGCGAATCTTCAAATAATTGTTCTGTAATCTCCAAGAATGTACTTTAAAGTAATGTAATAGAAATATAAATAATTGCTATACCTCCCCCAGCCTTGTTGCAATATAAACAGCAGCACGTATTTGAGTAACACTTCATTGGTTGATCTAGGCGCACAATTTCTATGACAGCAGATGTGAATGCAAATGGCCCGGGTTCAATCCCAGGCAACCACATGTGGGATTTGTGGTGGACAAAGCGACACTGAGGCAGGGGTCCTCCGGTTTCCATAGTCATTCCACCAGTGCTTCAGCTTCATTCCATGTATCATCAGTGTCACTGCCTGTGGTGCCATATGTAGTAAAAGTGGGCCTTAAACACTACCAAAAAAAAAATGCATTTGCAAGGGAAACCATTATGAAGTGGTAAAAGCTGAATTGTTTTAAATGCATTTACAAAGTGTTGTAAGAAGTACCTAACTCCATAATTGTATTATTTTTTATTTTACATAAGAGTGAAATATATTTGCTCCTTCACTTCCTTCTTTGGCTGTAAGCAAAAGCTGCTAGATGGCAGTGGCACTGCTATGCAATACAGAGTTGGAAAGCCAGAAGCTACTCACCTGGTGAAGACAATTAACCAATGCACATACTGAGTTGCACTATATTTCTGCCAATCATAGGGGCCTGCTGAGGAATACAATTTTGCACTTTGTTTACATTGCAACCTAAAGTAAGGCTAAGGAAGGTATAGAAATTTAAATGTTTTTCACTTAAAACCTACTTATTATTTCTGCCACACTGTATGTAAATTAGACTACAAACAACAGCAAATGTATCTGAAAAAGTGTTAAAACTTGTATTTTTATGTAATTTCTGGGTTAATTTTCTATAAATTATTCAAGAAAATAGTTCAGAGAGCAGGGGAATATGATTCTGTACTGTTTGTTAGAGCAGCTTGTTTCATTTCCAGAATTCTCAAAAGAAGAGAGATCACATGAACTTGGAAACCCCAGAAGAGTCAAGCTCAAGGAAAAGACCTCGTCTGGATCCAAATGCTGCAGGGAGCTCTCCTTAAAATCCTTTGTAAATCCCTAAGTGTTCATCAAAATGTAAATATTTGCAAGCGTGCAGGAACTTCTCAACTTCTCTTCAAATATTTCATTTAAATTATGCGCATTAATAATCATTTCAAAATTCATTAATGTTGAGCATTTGAACTTCATTTATTGAATGGTGATTGTATTTTTTTTCCTCTATTCCTTGTATCTAGTGTTACGTGTGTGCATGTGGCATTCGCAGCTATTGTAATAAATTGTTCAACAAACAAACACTAAAGTTAAAATAAATAACTTTAGTTTACCATAAATTTTCAGTTAGTGGCTTTCTTCAGTTTTAGAACTTTAAATGTGCTTGAACTTGTATTTTTTATGCAACAAAATGAAAAAAAACTTTGAATTTTTGTTCATAAATTTATACATGTAGCTTGCATTAATTTGTAATGTTATTTCAGTTAGTGCCATTTTTGCCACTCTCATTAAGTCTGCTTGCTTATGCTGATAGCATATGTTTTGTTTGGCAGATTCTTACATGTTTTATGTACAGCAGTGAAATACCAGTCGCTTGCAAGCAGCATTCCTCAATGTGTTTTTGGTTTGCAAAAGTGTGAGTTAACTGAAGCCTTTTCACATTTAGTTTCCTGCGTGTTAATTTAGTTCATGAAGTAACCTTACTACTGTGCAAGTTCTATTTTTTAGCTGTGTTGTTCAAAAGTTCAGGCTTCAGTAATGAAGTTGTTGAAACGTGGAAGTATGTAACTTGTATTTAGATGTTTAGACTTTTCCCTTTGTATCTTTTTTGAAAATTGACAAATATTAACTAAAGTAGAATCTATAAATCGAAGCTTAATATGGAAATCTTACACCTGTAAAAGTTAAATTATGAACTGAGTTGCTTGGTGTAACATAATGGTAACTGTGGAAAATGAACGTTTTATGATATTACAGCAATAATTTTGTATATGATCCCTAGATCTGACTGAAAGTTAATTGTATAAAATATTTTATATTTATTTACAATTAGCAATTGATAACATAACCGAATCCCATTTGTTCTTCAAAATACAAAACTAAAAAAGCATACTTCCGAACATCAACTTATAGCGCATATTAAACATTCTCATTTTTGTAATTATTAAAATTATTAGATTATTAAATGCTAACATCCTTTCTAGTACCTATGTACATGGTAATCGTAAATAACTACAGTTTTCAATATTCACATGCATCAAAACTCCTAAAAGAAGCAGTTACATTAAGGTTATTCAAATCAAATATCTTAGAGACTATAAGCTTCACATATCTTAGTATTTGCTGAAAGTTCTTGAAGTTATTAATAATTTCATCAAGCTGTTTAAATACATCGTTATTTTAGGAACATAATAATGCACCCAGGCACGTTATGCTAAATATGTGTGCCAATTTATCAAGACTTCTAAATTGGAGTATATACGTATAAAGACAGGAATTATTTCAATAGGTCTTTTTGTATCATTCAGATATTTGTTCAAAAATATTTTTACTTCTATTTAAAGCCTAAGTGTATTCCTAAACTTTCAGATTTTGAACAGCAAATGTTAGTGCCACAAATACTGTATTTCTGTATTGGGAAATTATTATGATTTGAGTGATTTATTGCTGTTCTTAAGCACAAGGACTGTATTATATTTATTATCAAGATCCTTAGAGCAGTTCCTTCTTGTAAATTGCACATTATGGAAAAATTGTAATAATAATCAGATACGTTTATCCAAATAGCTGTGATAAACTCACTGGAAGTGGTACACAGTGAAACCAAAATATGTTGAGTAACTTGTTGAAACATAAGTAAAAGTTAGTGAAGCTGAAAAAGATTACCACTATATTGCTGCAGTGGCCACAATGGAACCTCTTCCTTTCTATATTCTAAAGCAGTAATCTAAAATATCTGAAGTTTTCATCAGTGTGCCAATTTTGAACCCTCTCTGTTCAGAAAACATAAAATATAATTGATTAATCTTTCCAACATTAATCATAATGTTGCTCACTGTATACAATACTTCTTTTTATGTATGATAAAGTTATTTCCCCATTACACCATTTAGAAAATCAAACTTGTGGTTTTGAGGGGGGAAAATTGTAGAAATCTTTCAAAATGTGTAATGTAGATCCAACATTCAGCACATTATTGTGAAGGATGTACAAAGAGAATTTAAAAGGGATTTCACATTTTTCATTCTGCTTTCAAGAGCTGTATTAAATTTGAAGTTAACTGCTTAATAAGTTTTCTCAGATAGAATTTCAAAGACAATAAAATTTGAAATATGAGAAAATAGGGACTGAAATGAACCACGTCTTTTACTGGGCGTACATCATAGAAAATTTAAACAGTAGGAGGGCGAAACCTGAAAGTTTTTTGTATCTCTAAATCTAAAATTATTTTTTGAAGCACTTTGCATCCATTTTTATCAGTGATAACCTTACACTAGGGAAAAATTGCCCAAAACTACTTTAAAATATTTAGTTATGACACTTATCATTACGTTCTTCCAAGTAGCTCAAAATTGGAGGTATTAAAGATGGTGAAAGTACAGGGTATTTTGAAGGGTATTTGTTTTTATGAGTTTAAAATGTGTTGTGATGAATTAAAGGAATCCCCTGGATAAGAACGTTGCTTTAAAATTCACATCTGTAACATACTGAGACCTTGGACAGTCTTTAGAGCTCATTGTATGTTTGATAGGCACAAAGAACTACTGGCATTTGTAGCAGTTGTTTGGCTAAATCAGAGCATCAAGCATCATTTCCTTTAATTTACCAAATTTGATTACTGCACATTGCAGAGCATTTAAAATGCATTTGTGCACTGATGCAGATTTTTTATTATTATTATTATTATTATTATTATTATTATTATTATTATTATTATTATTATTATTATTATTATTATTATTATTATTATTATTATGATTATGATTAATTGATTAACATTGTCATGAATATCAGGTATATTTAGGTGTTAGCTTTACCATGTGTTTTCAATCTGCAGGAAGTTTAGGGTTTGCCTTCATCAATCTTCAAGTACACAAAAGATACACATAAACGGATATTTCCATGTAATTATATTAAATAAAACCCAAATTGTGCATTTTGGAGTCACATTTAATAGAAGAAAATACTTTAGTGTTTTGGTTTAAGAGTGAATGCTGCTTTTAAGCATGGTGGTATTTAAAATGACGTAACTTTTTAAACTTAAGATAAATATTTTATTATTTGGTTGATAATTTAAAGTTTTGTGATTTTTAACTGTCAGGCTAATTTCAAATAAAAAGGGAATTATTCATTACCTAAGTTAAACTTTTGGTATGTAAGACTTTGTATCCATAAAGAGTAATTAAATTAATTTGACATTTATAAAAAACTACTTTGAAATGTTGTACAGCCTAATGGCAGTTATTAGTTATAGTTAGGGATTCTTGTTAAGTTAGATATTTGTAACTTATTTTTAAATAAAATGTACAGTCTGAATGTAGATTACAGGTTATCCGAAAGGTTTGACCCATGCTTTGGAACGACACAGTAGAGAATTGTGCAGCGAGTTGTATGTGCTGGACCACTGGGAAATATTTAACAACATAATTATGCAACGTTGCAGACATCATTTAGCATTTATGGTATACTGTCCTATATTTATGTACCTTAAATATACTCACTGTATCATGCACATTAATACTCAATATAAGGAGCAGCAAACACACTCTTGCACTTGGTAACCTACAAAGACTGCTTCTTATGCAGACTCTGTCTCTTATTCCATGGACAGTGGAGGGTTGAATGTGCTAAATGAGGGTTGAACAATTTGAAGTGATGGGCCAAAGAGTAAATGAACATTTAGCTGATTGTAAACTGTAAAGAATAGCAGTAAATAAATGTTTCTCGATCAATTTTGCTTTGTTTCTTGTCTCAATAATGCAAACAATTTGTGCTATTTTATAGCAGCACAGGAATCATCTTTTAGGGGTATTTTGGATATATTAAAACTTACACTTGTTCCTAATAACATTCTTTGCTTAAAATGAATTATGTTAAAGCATTTTAATTAATAATCTTATTAGAATAGGCAGACTTTGCTATTAATTAATATTCAATATTAACGTAAATACTGTATTTGCCAACATATAACATGCCCCACTTTTTAAGGCTGTTTTAGGGAAAATATTTCTTACCTTGTACATCTAATACAAAAAAAATTATAACATGTACACGTACATGAAATATCTATACCTCTTGATAAATCCTGAACACCATGATGTTGATCCAGTAATGTCTGCAATCCCTTTGTTAGTGGATAATGCATTCACACATTTTCTAAAATCTGAAATTCCTACTCGTTTATTCTTTAAAACCCAAGTTCTTGTTTGTTTTTTTTTTGTTTTTTTTTTTTTTGTTTTTTTTTTTTTGTTTTTTTTTTTTTTTTTTTTTGTTTTTTTTTTTTTCAGTTCTAGGTAGCACAAAATACCTTTCTGCAGCCCTATTTTGATGCTCTTTAGCATATGGAATCACTTGCAGCTTAAAAGCAATAGTATAGCAATGCCTTCTTCAGCCATAGTGTACAAATAAAAGTACAATATATAGGGGTATAAGATGCATCCCATTTTTGGGCCTATTGTCAAAAGGGGAAAAAAAAAAGTGTGTTTTATAGGCTGGCAAATATGGTATATTTGCAAGTGATTCATAATAATGATATAATTGCAGCAATTTAAATAAGTGTATGATTCTTAATTTCGTCATTTAATACTTGGGGCAAGAATTGGAACTAGAAGAGCGGAAGATCAACATTTTGGTAGATGGGAAGTAATTAGTGACTCCAGCCAAGGTTGGATAATAATGAAGTCAGATAGTTCCAAATTCCAGGTGTGTGTGTATAGAGTTGGAGTTTAAGCTCTGGGAATTAATAATGTGTCACATTAAGAGAGAAAGCACTAAATGGGAGCTATAGTTTAATTTAAATAGAAAGTTATATGTAATTTATTCATATTAGTAGTGACCTTTCACAACACCTCTTGCATACAGAACGTCCAGTAAGAGATACTCATTGCTTGAAAGTCATGTCTGCAATAGGAAAATATTTATTTGTGTAACACAATAATAGCTTGGCTTGGTGTAACATAATTTAATACTTTTATTGAACTCCAGAAAATAAAAATTGGCAGCAGCAAGGGCCATAAAGGTATTATTTAAAAATCACTTTACTGATCTAAGATCTACAAGATGAGTTAGCCCATGAGGCAAACAACAACAGGCGTGTTAAATAGTCATATATCCAATAATTCTTATATTAATGACATAGATTAGACCATATTACTGTTTTATATTGTGCTTTTCGTAGATTGCAGGTTTCTTGCATATACACGGTGTTCATTTTTATTTATTCTTTGGATAGTCATATATGATGTCACTGCTGTCTGGCAAGCCGTTATTTGCAACAGTTGTAGAATGACTATATAGAGAGCGCACAGGTCAAATGAAGCAATTTATTGGAAGACTTTCTGACAGCAAAATTGAGAACTTAAGGTCATGTGCATACATATTAGGGCAGTGGCTTGGTCGTGGGTAAAGTCTGGAGGGAGTTCAATGAATATGCATTACATAGAAAAATTAATCAATTAGCTTTCATTAGGTAAAACCATACATCAAAAATATATTTAAAACTTAAGCATTGTTTAGATGGAGCTGTATTGAATTAAGCATTTGATCTTCACACTGAGACACATTTTGAAAGTACGGAATGAACTAATTTTTGGTTAGGCATCTCAAAGATACAAAATAGCTGCAGTCTATCTGTGTCATTTAGGTACTCCGTGCTGTAATAAAGTACCGTAAAATAATCATCACTACTGTTTAACATTTATCTTAGAATTCTGTGAGCTGTCTCTTGGAATTCCTAATATTTGTCCAGAAAATCATCATTGCAGTGGTTCATATCACACTGATCTCCCCCTTTATTCAGCCATCCAGTTCAAAAATAGCATTCTAACATGTTGACAAGGTGGTGTATTGTCAGCTTCATATTATCCTCTACTAGTGACAAAATCCTGCATTGTGTTCAAAGTTCTGAAGACCTGTTTTCAAATCATGCAGATATGGTACAGTCACAGAAATTCCGCACACAGTCATTAGAGGGCAGCTCCAAGTGAAAAAGACACTAAAATTGCACCCGGTACAGTCACTAATTCAGCTGCTGAGGCTGATAGAAATGCCACAACACTACATCATTAGATAGCACAAAGCGGAAGTGCATTTCTAGGTAACTTTAGACTCACTTCAAAGAGTGACGTCATAAATTGGAAAGCAAAGGCACAAATAAAAACGAACACTATGTATACCTTAGGCCAGACCTTTATAACTCAACAATCACTGGCCAGTTCCGAACAGCTAGGGCAGTTAATCATTCAAGTGGGCCAAATAATCAGAAGAGTAACTGAATGTAGGTGTTTACCCCAAACAACAATGAGGAAAAGACTGTCTAGCCTAAAATTTTCATAATAAACATGCATTTAAACATAAAGTGAACTTTGTTGGCTTGTAAAAATAAAAATTAAATATTTTAAACATTCAAACAAATGTGATTATTCCTTAATAATAATAACAGTTAATGAATGTTGGTCTTCTAAAATCAAAACAAACTTGATATATCAATTTTAACACATCTATAAACAAAGGTAATTATTCTATCAAAATATAAAATAAATGTTTACTATATATTATTCCACTAAATCAAAAATAATATTGATATTTTGAAGTTCAGTACAAATTAAAGTAGTATTTGAAAGTAACGGGTCACCGAGAAGTCACTCCGCAGCTCTCATGTAACCAAAATTCCTCTAGAGATGGGGATTCTGGTGGCAGCACTGGTTGCTCTCACCTTATACATCACAATATGATTACATGTGGTAAACACGCTGGAAGCAATAACAACCGGTTGGTCGGTCAGAGTGGAGTGGGGAAAATCTAGGAGTACCAACATTATCTCGAGCAATAGGCACCAGCACAGTGTGGTGGAAGTTGTTGATGATCGTTGTAAAAATTATTTTTATATGACGAAATCATTAAAAATTTGTAGCATTTGAAATAAGAGAAATTACTTAAGAAATGTGTAAATGAAAATTACTTTATTTCACAAATCTAAAAGAAATTTAATATATTAAGTTTAATGCAAACAAGTGTAACTATTGATTTAAAAACATTATTTTTCTGTCTCTCATAATCCAACCAAAATTGGGTTTTCTGTGAATGTATCACAATTTTTCTCAGAGAGTGACTGATGATGGCGGCTGCACTGAACAGAATCAGGATGGTGCAGGTTTACAAGATATGCATTAGGCAATGCTAAAATGGGTATCTGTAAAATGGAATCTAACCAGTCATTTGGAGTTAGAATGATTTGAAAAGATACAGAGATGTGTTTGAATACTTGCTTGGGTGCAAACATTGTGTTATATTAGCATTCCCAGAATCTGCACGTAAGTGTCAGTACATAATTATGAGGAAAGAAGGGGCAAAGTGGCCATGTAAGCAGCTGCTACTGGTTTGTAGGACTGTAATATTGTCTGTTGCCTAGAGTGTGTTCTTTATTCGCAGTTTCATGCAATTTGATATTCTGCTGTCCCTAAATAAGCATAACTTCCACAAAAGCTAAAGGAAAATTGTGGTTCAGTGATTCATCATTATTTGTGACATTGCAACTAGTTCCGGAGGAAATCAAAGGATGTTACTAAAGGTTTGTTTAGAAGAAGTCATCAAGTATAAATATGCTTTAACATATAGTTCTTATATTTTTAAAGTTTATGGTTACCTGTGTCATTAAGATTTTTAAACATTGTCTTAAAACTCTTATGTTTATGAAAAAGCTACTTTAGGATGCTAGCTTTGTATATTGATCATCACAGAAGACTTCAGAATTTTGCAGATTAAAAGGAAATGTCTGTCATTTTTAAGTGTCAAAATTGTTTATAATTAACAGAAAAGCTGTGAATTTAAATAAGATATGCCATCTAACTGGGAAGCTCTAGTATCTTAGAGCACAGCTTTTGAAAATTGGTTGTGTTGGCGCCAGGATTTTGAAGATACATATGCATAGTGTCAAGTTTGTGCTCATAAAATTCTTTTGAAATCAGTGGCTTCATGCATGCTTTAAATACACCATATGTTTGAAAGGTAGAATCAGGACTGAAAAATTCAATGCCATACTCGGGATTTGAACCACGGATCTTCCACTTCACACATGGCTGCTACCTCTCAAACATTGCCCACACACGGCTCATGTGTTTGAAAATGCCAGCAGTAAGTTGGTTGGCATAAAAAGATGAACCCATACGTTCTTGAGATCATGATTAATTATAATCTAGATCCAGACATAAGCAATTTACTAGAACTAAAGTTTGGTCTCTTGATTTCAGAACTTATCATGGAAATTTGTTCCTAATTAAAACTAACCTGGTTGATTGATTCAATTTTAGGTTTAAATCTTTCCTTGACTATTATCTCCATATACAGCTTAACTTTGCGGCTTCCCCGAACTAAAGAGGTAATTTATGGTTGGGAGAAAACCCTGGATGCCATTAAAGAAAAGAAAAGGCTGATTAGTATTTTAAATTCAAGTTATGAAAATAGATCTTTGCCCTAATGTCTGCTACATTATCATATTCATGGAACAAAGCCAAGTATTGGTGTATATAAACTTTTGTTTATAGAGATGCCGAGTTTCTTAAGCCCAGATTTTACACAGGGTAGAGACTACTAACTAGGGCTGAAGGGGAGGAGCTATCGGTATAAAATAAAACTGACGTTATACCCAAGAGGTTAATCTAGTTGCCATTGGCTCTAAGGACCTACTCTACCAACTCAATAAATGTACATACCTGTGAGAGTCCTTACTGGTCTTGATGTTTCCAAAATAAATTTTGAACTACACTGGCAATGCAGGTGCCTGGAGCATAAACAAACACTGAGTTCACATTATCTGCTTGAATTTGAATTTATTTAGTTAAATCTTATACATTTCCAGCTATCCTTGATCTTGGGCCTTAGCCCTTTCATCTTGGACAGTTCTGTGCAATATATTTTGTCACTGGACGTGTTTGGATTGCACTCATGTTATTGTTCTTTATAATCTTTCTCTTTTATTTGTATTATATCCCTTTATTCTTTATCTACCTATGCCACCCTTTCGTTATAATATTTTCCCCTCTATCTTTTTAATTTCCTAACATTATCTGTATAATCACTCACTATTAACACGTTTCACCTTTTCTTTCTTTCTCCCCATGTACCCTACTTCACATACACTTCCTTGGTTTCACTTTTACAAATATGTGCATAATTTGACTTAATATATCTTCCCTCTCTGTTACTCCTAACTACAGGCTTCAAAACCATTTGCTCTGTCTCGATACATGGCAGTGTATCCGTTGTTGGTTTGTTCTATCTTTCCTCACATGAAAGATGCCTTTCTGATCTCCTTCCTTTTCACAGCTGTACTTAACACCCGTTTCTTTGCCTTCCCACTTACACACAGCCATATTATCTTCACTCGTATTTTTCCCTCTTTTTTTAAAAAACTTAAGTGTATAGCTTATATTGCTTTTTGATGTTGACTAAAACCACATCATTATTCTACTGTAATGAATTCCCCTTAATATGTGACAGTTTCTTGTCGCTGATCCAGGTCTCCGTGCAAGAGTGCTACAATGTTATTAATATATTTAAGGTACATGAGATGGCTGTCTAGCATTTGGTCTAAACTCTTGTTGAAATTTATTAGGGCATTTGAAGGAAATTTAAACTATTTGGAAGATAATGCATTGTGAACAACTGCTCTAGTATTAAGTTTACGCCAACAGAAGACTCACTAGATGAATGGTTTTTGTATGATTGCTCAGTGAAAAACTTGGCTTGTTTGATCACTGCAGTTTAGTAATGCAGATATGGGCTACCTCTCACTTCTGTGATGCAGCATGGGGCAAAGCCTTTTAGGATTCTGTGTACCTAGTGTTACTATTGCAACTAAGAGACTCTCTCCATAATTATATTGTTTTGTATTAATGTTAACTGTAACAGTTATTGTTAGCTGTATAATTTTACAGATTTGTCATAAAATTACTAGTATAGTACCTGTTTTCGTTTCACATTATTAATATACAAGGACAATGTCATAACTATTGATTATAAATCATAATCTCCTATTTTGGCTTCTGATATTTGTATTATTAAAATCAGAAGTAGTACTGACTTTGGGCAACCTACGTGCATTGCTACTACAGCGAGGTTGCTAAAACACTCAGAAATTGTTTACATGTTTAGAGCATCTTTCTTATGTAGAAGTGCAGTGTCAATGGTAGTTAAACTATATTGCTCTGCTCGATGGTATGAATAAACATGTACATACTTGCCAACTTTTAAGCTTTGTTCATAAAATTTAGGGAGCAAAGGCCTTTTTACAGACTTGTGGACAGTTTCAAAATGTTACAGATTTTCACCACGGATGTGATGAACTATTAAATTCTATTATGCGTAGTGTAACATTAGATTACAGGTTAAATGTATCATGCTGGTACAAGGGGTGTTCAATAAAGACAATGTCTTGTAAAAAAATCACTCATACAAACTTTTGTCCCCCTCAGAATACTCCCTCCCCCCTCCCTCTGCCAATACAATGTACTTGTCCCATCTCCTGTGCCATTTCTGGAAAACGTGCAGGAAGCAATTCTTTGACATCCCATTCAGAGTCGTCTCTAAAGCTTTCACTGCCTTGGTCTCATCGAACTGACGTCCCTCACATTCCTTTTTGGCTGTCGGGTAAGAGAAAAGTCACATGGAGCTAGTTCAGGACTATAAGGTGAATGGGGTACTGTAGAGATATGATTTTGTGCCAGGAACTCGATTATAGCATTAGCAACATGTGGCCTGACATTGTCATGATAAAGCTTCCACTGTTGAATGAGATTCTTTCGCTTTTATCAATTGCCCCAGGACATTCTTATTGTAATCTGCAGTGACCGTAGTGATCTTGGAACTGTATCTTTTGATTACCATCTCCTGGTAATCAAAAAAAGTAATAACCCTGGCCTTATTGGCTGACTTCTGTAGTCATGATATTTAGAGGTGATTAATTATTAAACACGTTCACTGTCACAGGCTGTCACCAATCAACTGACAGAGCTATCACTGTGTAATTTTCAGTGATTAGCGATTAGAATACATAGTTCAGTGATGCATGGACAGATATTGCAAGGAGGCACTTAACGGAAGGAAGAAAAATTCAGTGCCAGTCTTTATTGAACATCCCTCATATGTGGTTCTGTGATAGGTCCAGTTTATCTGTGTGTATGCATGTATATCCTATCTCAATCATGGTCTTCACTAGGCTGCAACAAAACGCGTGGCTTATGAACTAAAATTTGATTGCACCACTAGTAACCAGAAGAAAATGGGTGCAGACATTCAGTAATGGACAGTACAAATTGTGAAGTGAGCTCCCTTGTGGAAATTATTTGCATTATGTAGCTGCAATTTATTACTCATAGTTGCCCATTTTTTCTGATAGTTTTTGTTATGAATCATAAAATAACATTTGTGTATTCTGGTACTGTATAACTTGAATAATTTGAAGCCGAAGACACAAGAAAAAATTCAAACAACAAAAGTGACACCTAAAATTTACATTTTAGGACATTGACATTGATAGGATTTCCCGGTTGTCTCACTCTTTTTGAGTCTTTCCATTTTCACTCGAGACAATGCTTAAAATTTTCTCCTTATTCTTCAGATAACTTGGCAGTGTTCAGTGGTAATCCCGTGTTCTTTCATTATTTCAGATTGTTTCTTCAAACCCTTCGCGACTTTTTCTGCAAAAGTTAGTCTTGTACTGTTAATGCGGTTTACTGAGAGACATAGTGGTACTGAACAATAGGAAGCTCAAGCAACAACTAAAGGCACACATACTTTAAACAAGGGGATGTGGGAGCAGTCATAGAAGCTCATGGCTGACAGCTAGGAAAGCTATTCCACCACCAAACTGCATTCTAACAGAACAAACAACCCCGGAGTGATGGATTCAGACTAATTTTCAACTGACATTTCTAAACAAAAACTTCAAATTAAGGAGAATGAAATTTGAATTAGATGTGAGTTTTTCTTACATTGCTTTATTACAAAATTCGAGGGACCAAGAAAAGCCTTGGAATTAATGATGATTTCAAGAGTTCCACTGTATCAGGAAGAATGTCAGGATTCTTATAAAACAAAATTGTCATTTATTTTTTAAGGAAATTTCGTACCTTTACTGCACTGAATATTTCATATCATCACAAAATTATTATGCTTTTTTGTATGAAGGAAAGTTTTAGGGGTTTCATTATGAGAAAGTTGGCAAGAATGATTATTAATTTACAGTTGTTAGTTTATATGGTGATCACTGTGCTGCATCTGGAAAAGCTACTGTTTCCAGTACTTCTCATTGGAATGGAAAATAGTATACGTTATGCATATGGTCTTTATGGAGGACATATTAGAAAACAAGGACATTGAAAGTTAAATTACCTTTAATACTCATTATTAATCAATAATTATGACATGACCATTAAAGATTACTGTCTAAAACATTATGGAAATTAAATGGTGTTGAAATGTGGTATTTGAAATTTCTTTTTGCATAAAGGAACAATGTACACAAACCCAAATTTTAAATAAATTGGGGTTTGGGAAAGGAAAACTAGATATTCTTTCTTCAATTGCATAAGTTTCACATATCCCACTTGTTCATAGCGCACCATATCCAGTTCTTCCTCCCCAAAATCATCTCATACAGTGAAGTCCTGCATAACCAAAACGTAAGAGAAGGAAAAATGTGAGATGTTCAAATTTGTGTTACCACCTTAAGGTTCCAAGAAATATACAGTTGTAACAGGTATTTACTGCTTGCACATACATTCAATGCATAGCCCACTTTTATTTTACTGTTGGTGTTAGTCAATGTGGTTTATATGTGATTAAGATGTTATTAAAAAGAGAGTAATAAGCACTGAACAGAACCTGGAGCCATTAGCAAAAGGGTATAGTGGACAAGGGATTCAAATCCAAATAGGAAATACTGAACTGTCAACAGAAAATATTTTGTTTGTAAGTCGCTTTGTATTTACAAAACAAAGCGGCAAATCAACACCAACAGATGTAATGCCTATCAAATGTGATGTCGTATAGCTGCTTGAGAGGTATGCAAGAATATTTTTGTAATTGTTACCATCGAGTTCACTTTGGTTAAGCGGGGTTCTACTGCATTTTGATTTAATTCAATACAAACATTGTCCAACACGTGCTAGTACAATATTGTGTCATGCTTCTTGTACATCCCTTGCAAGAGATTTGATGTCAGAATGTTGTATTTATATTCTTCCAAAATCCAGCTTTAAATTATCATTGAAATATTTGTATGTAAAACCCCATGAAAGTCATGGATGTCAGCTGTTTGCATTTACAGCTTTCTTCCTGTTGAAAATTTGGTTGAAAATGCAAAATGTATTGATTTTTGTGGTTGCTGTATCAGAAGGTCATAAAATAGTAATACTACAACTAGTATTATTTCAGCATTAAGGGCAAGTTGTATGAACATGAAATAAAATACTAATAAAGCTTTTTCTGTGATAAAGGTATTAAATGTTGATATTTATTGCAGCCGTTGGTAAAACCCAAGTGTAAAGAAAATAGCATGATATAGCTGGGCCACTCTTTGCATTTCCAGTTCGGCTTCTTTGATTTGCTTTGTCATAGCCTGACTTAAATAAGGGGATCACATTGTAATGAATTGGAAAGCCAACTTTCTGATGAACTTAGTATAACATAACTTTATGTGAGTCTAACACATTGTATTAAATGGAGGCATTTATGGTTGACTTTACGTCACTTAACTGGATTTAACATAAAGAGTTGGCAATTTCAAATTTTTTTTTCCTGTTTCATTAAGTTAATATCATATGGCTAATTTGTAGTGACTTGGAGTAATAATGAGAAACATTCCTATTACATTAAGTGCACCCTGATTAGACCTTCAGTTTAGCACCATTTCTAACTTCATGATACATCCCATCACATAAGTTCATGGCTTTGTGCAGTAATGCTGATATACTTTGTAGAATGCCAATAGTAATAGTGCAGGGAATCTTTTTATAAGTATGCACAGCAGTGTATTCTTTAAACAATTTAAGATTGCAAGATTATGGTATTGAATTTGCCAGGCAGTGAAAGGTACTTCAGGAAAATCAAATTTTTAAATTTGAACTTGTATGTATAGAATAAGTATCATACTAGGTAACTAACCCATGAGACATTAGAAAGAATGTGAAAGTGTGAACTTCACTGTGAAACTAATGCTTCGTTAGTGTAATAAACAGATAACAAGTGAACACAGCACTATGATAACCAAGATCAATACATCTGGTTGCTGTGCCAGGTAATGCATTTCCTGTGATTAGAGAAGACAGAGTTAAATTACAATTCATCATACAAATAAAACATTTATTCTGTAGAAAATAATCATAATTGATTACAGAAATTATCTACTATGGATCCTTGATTCATTTGAATGTTCTTTTCAATTACTGTCTAAAATGACCTGCTTGAGAAAAGATGTTTAAACTTTATATTTCTCCTAAAAAGGGTATTTTTAAATTACAACTCATTTTATTGCCCATCAAAGATACATCACTGAGACCAAATAAACTTAACGCTACAATGGAGCAGAGTTTAGTTAGCCATTGTTACATACATATGTACCTAAAAGCATGCCATGATATCAATAGTACAAAGGTATTTTTTAGAGGTGGCGCGTGACCTTGTCACTCGCGCATATCCCAGCATCATGCAAAGCGATGGTGGGGGTAAGTTTCCACCAGCAGCCGGCTGGCTAGTTGGCTAAAAGTGGAAGAGATACTAACCAGACACCCCTTTTATCTTGCAATAGACAAGTGGACTCGACCATGAACTACTGCGCAACATTACGACACACGCCACCTCTAAAAAATACCTCTGTACAGCAATTTTAATGGAAAGAGTGAGGTTATGTGACTCTTAAGGCATAGAACAATGCATCCACTAAAGGGCTGGTGTAGTTAACTGTTTTATTTTTCCCTTTGTTTACTACTGTATATTCATGTTTTTTAAATATGTCTTTGAATTCATAGCAAGTTCAAACTTAGCAGATGTAGATGGATTTGATTCATGCATATTATACCATGGCTTCCTTTGGGAGAATGTAAAGCCCATTGATGGTCATATGTAAAACAATTTAATACTGAGTAAAATCCCCTACCTAGAGATATTTAGTGAGCTAATCATTCACCACTGCAGGCTCTGAAGATCAAAACAGGTAATAGAACACAACTGAAAGTTTCACTAGAGAAGCCTGTACTTCGCTGTTAGGAATTACAGGAACAATCAGTCATGTCTTTGAATTCAGAAATGCAATTAGATTAAAAAATATTTGAATACAAACAGATAAAATTACAGAAAGGTTAGATATATCAGCAGGCATCCACTAGAGCTTGGTTCTGTATCTGTCCTCAGTGGAATCACTTCTTAAAGAATAGAAGTGAGTTCTACAAATCATTGCTTCTTTCAAGTTCGCCTACCACCTAGGCGGGACCCGCATGTGGTATTCGTGGTGAATGAAGCCACATCTGGGCAGGTTTTCTCCGGGTTCTCCGGTTTCCCCCGCCGTTCACTCCACTACTTACTCCATTATCACCCTTCCAATCATCTAGTTTGCCTGCATTTCATATCATCCTCTTCCTCACTATCATACCTGGTGCTTGGCTGACCACCTGCTTCCAGGTCTTCACTCTGTCTGGTCCAGAGGTCCCTCTGCTTCCTGACAGGCATCTGACCTTGGGCACTGGCTTATAAATCCTAGGGGATGTAAGTCCTACATAAGGGGAGGGTAATCAGGGAAAGAAATAAAAAATATTTGTTTCAATGGTTCATGCAGCTAGCCCTAAATGTACTGTAAATGTGATTTAAAAAGCTGCAAATCATATGTTTCCAGGCCCCAGAGGTTAATGAAAAAACCCATTTTAGCAACCTGTCTTTGGTAACCCAGGTAACAAAGTTCTGTAAACATTAAGGTGAGATCAAAAAGATTATCATTGGTTCTCAACATGATCTAAATAAAAGATATAGTGACATGAATGCCATAATGATTTTTGTGTATGCAACTTAAAGTGTGTAAAATGGAGCACCAATGGACTTCCAGAGTATAACCCTAGATTATCCGACAGACTGTGCAAGCTACTGAGATCTTGTGATATTTAAAACATTTGTATTTCAGCAAATCTAAACAGTTCTGTACTTTATTATTAAAGCCACAATTCTTAGTCACTTTACTGTGTGCATGGGGATGTTCTGCTCAGCGCTGATGGCTTGAGTCTTGGTCCGAGCAAATACATTAATGCATAACTGAGACTTCTAAACATGATGCAAATCTAAAAATTTTGGCTTTATTTATCATGCAACAGTAAAAGCGATACTATCTCTACCATTGCCATTGTCAGTTGGTTTATTTAGTAACAGTGCCCATCACATCTGAAGGGGCAAAAGAATAGCATTGTTGTATTTCGGATAAATGCCCACAAACATTTTGAAATATAGGTGCTCTTGCACAAAATAAATTTGTTAAACAAATTCAGTATTTAAATGTGCATTTTTGTTCATTCCATAGAAGGCAAATACACAGATTAGCAGTACTCATTTGGAAAACTTGCACATCTAAACTAAACTAAACCCCAGTACAAAAGCCCTTCCTTGGCCAAGGCCCACCACCCGGCCACTGCATCCCCCACTTCTACCTACTACAGGCATCATGAGTGGGGCACAGAACTGGAGGATGGGATGTGGACAGCACCTCGGGCCCTCCCAGCTGATTATGGTGTCTTCACAACCAGGGGCCGCTACTTCTTAATCAAGTAGTTCCTCAGTTGGCCCCTCAGGGACTTAACAAGTCTGAGGGCACCCTGGACCAAGTCTCCCAGCAGGAGAAAATCCCCACGCCAGTACCGGGAACTGAACCCGGATCTCCTGCTTGATAAGCAGTGCTACCAATGTGCTAAGGAGATGACCGCTTGTACATCTAGTGTGCCAAAATTTATGTGGGCAGTCCAAAAGGGAATAACATAATTATGTATAACATATTTTTATTTCACCAAAATGTCAAGTATGTTACAGACTGTCATTTAGTCATCTCTTTCTTGTCCTAGTTTAGAATCTAGGGTTAAATTATAACCAGTGTACTTGCCAACTTTTAAAATGTAAGGGAACATAGTCCTTTTTATAACTTTATGGCAAAGGAGATGTTTTAGTGGGGAAATTGATTTTCACCATGGATATAACGAAACATTAAATTCTGTTGTAACTTAATATTACAGACTGAGTGTATTCTGCTTATGATAGATCAGAGCTAATCTGTGTGTCTGTCCTTCATTACGATTATGGTCCCCCTTCACTAGCTGCAACAAAATGCATAACATTTGATTGCACCACTAGTAAACAGCAGTAAATGGGTACCGACAGCCAGTAATGGATGAAATTAACTGTAAAGTCAATTCCTACACATAAATTGTGCGTCTTATTCTTGTTCTATGTATGTGAAATATGTTTCCCACTTTTTGGTGAGCTTTTATGTATAATTTATGTTGTGAAGTCAGAAATGTGGACTAGAGTTCTTTATCTAGCAATACATGTTAAATGTGGTACCAGAAAGAATTACGGCATTTGTGAGCAGATTATAAAGAATTCTTATAAAACACAATTTCCATTTATTTCACCTGTAGTTTTTGTACAGTAACTGCAATAAACACTTCATGCATTTTAAATTTCATATCAACAGAAAGTTTTACTACTTTAATTTTAAGAAAATTGGCAATTATAAATCAGACACAGTAAGAAACTAGTCTAACTGTATCTCAGTTATAAATCAAGCTGTTGGTACAAAACGTACCAAACTAAGTAGATAAGGCCTTTATTGTTGCATTTAGTGTTTTACATTTGTCACTTTATAGAATTATGCATTGTATTGTGTTTCAGTTTCAATAGAAAAGTAGTAGCCTTGCTTATTTATATTATGTATATATGTTTTTAATATACAGAGTATCCCAAAAAACACTGACCTAGTATGTTATGCGAGATGGCAAACTGATCGGTTTTCATCTAGGAACCCCTGTCCAGAAATGCACGCTTTGGACGCTCTAGTACATCAAAGTGTGAGATGGGTGTACATTCACATTTCATCAATAAACCCAATGTGAGTAGCACATTGAACTGTCTAGATTACAAATGGGCTCCTATGCCATTGCACAGCCTATATTGGCAGTGCTGAGCCCCATGCATATGGCCCAATACTTGTGTTTGTCTTTGAAGATTTTCAATCACTCCGTCGGCTCAAGCAATAAGGTCCTCCAATAACATTACAGCTGTGCCATACACCATACACTTTATACAACTCCACAGAAAATATTCAAGATGTGCCAGATCTGGCAACTGTGCTGGCCATAGAACTGGTCCACCTCTACCAATCCATCTGTTTGGATACATGATGTTGAGGTGATTCTACACATTTACATCAAATGTGTGCTGGAGCTCAAGTTGGCCATTTCTGCAGCTGTGTTGCACTGCTGTTAAATGTTATTATACTGGAATCTATGCAAGTAACGCAGTAGGATGGGCACCAAGAACTCTGCGGAGGAATTTAGCACACGTGCAGGAATGTTATTAGGCTCAGGTCATTCATCCACAGTACAAGATGGCTGAAGGATTGCATACCTTCCGTATTAAGATAGCAAAACAAATCTTAACTGATTGTCACAACCGTTCATTCTCAAACTTTGATGCTCTCCAGTGCCCAAACCCTGTGCTTCCAGACAGGGGTTCCTTCTTGAAAACCGACAGTTTACCATTGCATACAGCATACTAAGTGTTGTCAGTGGTTTTTTTTTTTTTTTTTTTGGGACACCTTGTATTGCAAGTGGAACTCAGCCTGAATATAAGCCATATCAATTCTGTTGCATATGTGCTTATGATGAAAACCAAAGAGAAGAGGAGTTGAAAAATGCTGAAAGCAGAAGTGAATGGTGATTATTGAATGCTTGGGAATGTCACATCATCTAAAATGAAACTATTTATCACTTGCACTTAAGTTATGTCATTAAATTGCCTTTTTCCTTCCTTGTTTTTTAAAATTCTTAGCCTATTGAATGTCTATAAAACTAAATGTTTATCGTATTATTTAGCTTCATAAATTTGTGCTTTATAGTTGGAAGTGAAAGAGAAAACATTGTCCAGAGCATGTTTGTGATACTTGCATCCTAATATTGTGGTCTCATAAGTTGGAAAGTTATCTACGTCATTGAAAACGGTAGTTCCAAAATAGTTCAGAGATGCAGGAAAAGAAAAAGTGAACCAGCCATAACATACAACTTTCTCTAATCTTACACATTATAATAACCACATATAAAGTGGTTCTTGTAAACTCCTGTTTGGAAATAATCCTGAACTAAGGAATGTGAACTTGGTTACAAGCACAATACAGAAAACAAAGCACAAGCATTCGCATATCAAAATAATTTCTTGTTGCTAATGAAACCAGCTGGGAAAATATGTGTTGCATTACATTCACATGACTTTCTCTCCTCTATCGCTTATTAGTGGATATAGTTTTTTTTATGAAACTTTATTTTTGATTGACATAAACCTTTCTTGAAATTATTGCATTGTACATATCATTATAAATACAAAGGGAATCTTGTTCTATGGCATGTCGACTCATCTTTGGGTCGTGGTCTCCCCAGTTGCTTCCGAGACATATCCTGCAGCTTCACAACAACTTACTTTTCCAGGATGAGGTTGTTAGCCTTGCCCCAAACCCCAGCTATCCTGGAGGACTGATATTTTCTTTCAGGTTGTCTCTTAGCTGATTGGTCCCCTTTAACCATCGGGAACCTGCTGTTTTGTCCTCACATGATTTAGTCGTGTACACTAAGTGTACCTGTTGCTCAGAGGCCATGGCGTGGACGTGTATGTATTGGACTGGGTAGGAATAAATGGCATTTCCTGTACCTTAATAGTGAAGTACCTGGGCGACCGAGCTTTGCTCAGCTTTTCTTTTCTTTTTTTAATTGTGTGTGTGTGTGTGTGGTTTTTTTTTTTTTTTTTTTTTTTTTTTTTGAGAAAGAGAGAGAGAAGATACTTATTTAGATAAATATGAAAAGGAAAATGTTAACTAAATAAACATTTTCGTCCTATATGTTGGAGCCATTTCCTTGACGATACCTTTAATATCCTGGCTTGTTTGTTGAAATTGGCCCATTAACAGAGAATGGTTCAGCCTGTAATAAATCTGTCGCATATTCAGGGCAGTGTTGAGGACAATAGTCAAAGAGGAATTCAGTATAATCATCTTCATAGTTTTCAAAACGAAGTTCTTTAAAAATATTTGATTACTGCAGACCATGTAAGATCTGAAATTGACATACTTGTACATACTCATCATGACTATTTGTCAGAACAAGAATATTGTAATGTATATATTGAATATCAAACGTTGTTAACATAAGATTTTATTCCACTTAATATATATAAAGTGATATAGACAGTGAAACTTCTCAAATGTTTTAGAAGTATGTGAGTCAACCTATAGACACTTATAGTTTCACTTACAGTTATTTTTGTCCGGACGCATTTCAAAGACCAGTACAGTAAACTCTCAGTTTAACAGACCTCTGTTCAACGGACTTCAGATTTAACGGACTAAATTTGGCGTTGGTTATAAAATAAATTTAAATGAAATTTAGAAGATCTGTGATGATTAAATTGTGGCATTCTGCTGTTTGTCTGATCGAGAAGGCTAGTTCATGCGTCTTCGGCTACATTCATGAAAGTTCGTGTAGACGTCACGCGCTCAAGAGCTCACATGACTCTTAGCTTCAGTCTGAATTGTGTATTCTCTTGGCATTCCCAGGTTACCAGATTCTGAGTCATGAAGAGATTGCTGCAAGTGTTCTACAAGAGGATGAAGATGAAGATAACGACAGTGATGATGAATCTTTAAAGTGTGTACCTAAATTATCCGTAATAAGAGACCACATGGATGATGTGATTTCTTACATACAAAGATCTTCAGACCTACAAGTGCTAACCTATTGTGAACATTTCAGACAGTTTCGCTCCTTAATCATAAAGAAGCAATATTCAAGTGGGAAGCAAATGGGTATTAACACTTGTTTCAAACCCACAATTTCACAGGGAATGACTTCTAACCAAGAGTAAATCATTTAAACTAAATGATATGTACCAATAAAATAGTTTAAATTGTTTTTTGCAATTTAACGGACTTTCAATTTTCCGGACAACTCCTGGCCCCTTTAGGTCCGCTAAACCAAGAGTTTACTGTATTTTCATTCTCAATGGTTTTTGAAACGTGTCCAGACAAAAATAAGTTTTTTTTTTTTTTTTTTTTTTTTTGTATTGTTAAACGTCTACTTTTACTACTATGGCACTTATGATATATGGAATGAGATGGCGGGGGAAACCAGTGGACCCGGAGGAAACCTGCCCCAGTGCCGCTTCGTCCTCCACGAATCCCAAATGCGGTTGCCTGGGATCGAACTCAAGCTGCTTTGGTGAGAATTAAGTGTAAGTGAAACTATAATTCGTATAGGTCGACTCGTATACTTCTAAAACATAAGATTTTATGCTTAAATTAATTTTTCTTTTCAATTAGCTATGCAAGTTATTATTAACCCTGCTGTCATTTATATCATATTTTAGAAAGTGTGCTTATTCATACATGTACAAAATAGAAGCATTGGGGGATCTCAAAGATTGCAGAAAATGTGCCATAAATTCTTTTGTGAATTTTATTCTGAAAGGTCAAAATGTAATTGCTTCAAAACACATATTGATGAGAACCACAGATGATAGGGATGCAGGTACTGATGTGCCTTCATTTATAGCAAGGTTTAGAATGTGAAGTTTTGTGAAACACAAGTTTTGTAATGTAATTCAAATGTTGATTCCAGTTTGAAAAACATGTACAACTGCAGTAGTTTTAAAAGATGAGATTTGAATGGATTCAAGCATTTTGCAATATTAATTTAAAAGCTGAAATGTGTATGAATTTAAGCATTTTACAATAATATGTATTATAAGCTACAACTTATTAACAAATTGGAATTGTATTTCGAGCAGTAGTGTTGGAAGCCTACATTAAAAAGTATTGATTCATGGTTTTGCTATTTATGATTGTGTTTTACTTCCAACACTTTAGGATGAGTGTGGTTGATAAGGGACTATAATAAAATATTTTCACTGTATCCTTCATTGTATGTATGTGAAAAACAATATTGTATATGTCATTGTTTCAGTTATGTAATATCAAGATAAGTTCCTGGTTAATGTTTTGTACGTAATGTACTCAAGATAAAAATAAAGGTAATTTGATGATGCACAAAGCAGCTGAGTTCATACTTATTTCAGGCATGAACATTCAGAAGTTGTGGAATTTAATTGTTCTTTTAAACAATAGCCGTGTGTACGACAAGGTTGGAAAGGGTAGAATGACACTGAACAAAAATGTGAGTCAGTTGGAGAATTTATGTTGTGTCTGCATGTTTGGTAGCTTAGTGGTTAGAGCAGCCAGACAAAGACCTAAAGATTTGTGGCTCAAATCCTAGCTGTGACATTGAATTTTTCAGTCTCATTCTACCCTTTTCATTCAGAAATTGTATTATAATGAGGGTCATATTTTAATGACCTATAAAATGACACAAACTATTATAAAAAAATCTGATGTGTTGCACTCATATGACTTTTTCTACTCTTGTACTAACCATTCTTACAAACTCTTATTCCTAAATCATCTTCATGTTAGTTGAGATAAATGTTTGCAGAAATTATCTTATTCCTTATTTCCTTGTAGGTGGAAGGAAACTATGGGAATACAGTAGGCTTTGAGCAATAGATCTTTTAAATCTTTGAGATTCCGTACTCTTTGCATGGCTAAGATTTAAACAAATCTGATATGTTGCACTCACATGACTTTCTCTACTCTTGTACCAACCATTCTTACAAACTCTTATTCCTATATCTTCTTCATGTTAAGATAAACATTTGTAAAAATTATCTTATTGCTTATTTCCTTGTAGGTGTAAAGGGAATATTAGAATACAGTAGGCTTTGTGCGATAGTCAAATGTTTTAAAGCTTTGAGATTCTGTTCTCTTTGCTCACTTAACATATAAAAAAAACGAACAACAATGTTCCACGTTTTAAGTTTTCCAAAATTCGCACACATAACAAGGAATATCTCCAAAATGGTTCACCCTACAAGAAAATTTATTGAGACATAAATTGTGTATTTTACCAAGATCTACATTTTTTGTATAGTATGATTTGGTCTATCTCTAACGGTTTACCAGTTATGCAAAAGTCGTCCAGAGTAAATACGACTACAGGGGCTATAGCCAGAAAATTCAAGATATACATTTCATTTGTCATAAAAATATCTCAAACATATGACATTTTAATAAAAATCGTTAGAGCCATTTTCAAGAAAATCAAAATTTTCCATGTAAAGGGTAGTTTAGGGTGGGGCTATTTTCTTCAAAATCTTCGTGTCGCATCCTTGAATGATATTAAACTTAAATACCAACTTTGGTTTTTAACAGACTTTTCGTTTTTGAGTTATGCTGTCCACAGACTGACACACAGACACACACACAGACCTAGTTCTAAAAATGCTGTTTTTGGATTCAGGGGACCTCAAAACATATATTTAAGGTGAAATCTCTACATCAAATTTTTGGGTGGAATACAATACTTCCCCTACTCACTAGTAGAGAAAGTAAAAAAAATTGAATCACGATTTTCCATTTGACGAAAGTTTTGTTTTCCAAAACTCACACAAATAACGAGGAATATCTCTGAAATGGTTTACTCTACAAAAAAAAAATTATTCGGACATAAATTGTGTGTTTTAGCAAGATCTACATTTTTTGTATAGTAAGATTTGGCCTATATCTTACAGTTTACCAGTTATGCAAAAGTCATCCAGAGTAAACAGTACTACATAGGCTATAGCCAGTAAATACAAAATATATATTTCATTTGTCATAATATCTTAAACGTATGGCATTTTAATCAAAATCGTTAGACCCATTTTCGACAATTTCAAAATTTTCCACGTAAAGAGTAGTTTAGGGTGAAGGAATTTCTTCAAAATCTTCCTGTCACATCCTTGTAAGACATTAAACCTAAATACTAAATTTGGCTTTTAACCAACTTTTCATTTTTGAGTTCACATACATACACACAGACCTTTTTCTAAAAATTCTTTTCTTTTTATCTGGGGGCCCGAAAACATATATTTCTGGTGAAATCTTGACATCAAATTTTTTGGTGGAATACAATTCTTCCTCTGCTTACTATAAATAGCACAGAAAGTAAAAATATAAGTTGGAGTCTTGGAGACTAATATATCACCATGTTGCATGGTAGCTCAGTGTTAGAGCAGCCTAAAGACCTGTGGTTCCTGACCATGGCATTGAATCTTTCCGTCTCATTCTACCCTGTCCATTCAGAAGTTGTATTGCAACCAGGGCCATATTTTAATTATGTATAACATGACACTGACAATTTAAAAAATGAAATAATTGCACAAAAACTTAGATGTTACATTCACGTACCCTTCTTCATCCATTCTTCAACAAACTATTATTTCAAATGCTTATTCTTTTAACTACTTGGCGTTAATTGAAATTAACAGATGTAGTAATAGTTTTATTACATATTTGCTTGTAGGTGCAATGGGAATAGAATACAGTAGGATTATGCAATAGTTAAAGATTTTAAGAGCTGGTCTCTTTGTGATGGCTTTAAAATTCCACTCTCTTTGCTTTACAGGAGGAGAAAACTATAAGTATTTGTAAATTCAAATCAATAACAAGAAATATCTCTGAAATGCTTAACTATAATGAAAATTTACTTGACATAAACTGTGTCTTTAACGAGATGTACAATTTTTGTATAGTAGATTTTCTCTCACTTATGCTTTACCAGTTATATAAAAGCCATTTAGAATGAAGAGTGTCACAGGCTATAACCAGAATATTCAAGATATACATTTAATTTGTCATAAAATATGTAATCACGAATTTTAATCAAAATTGTGTGAATCATTTTTGAGGAAATAAAAAACTTAGGAAAATGTTCCATGTCAAGCGTAGTTTGGGGCAAAGGGATTTTCTTGAAAATCTTTGTGTCACATCTTTGGAAGTAGGTACATAGGGGAAGCCGAGCGAGCTGGCTCTGCGGTAAAGTCTGTGGCTAGGATTCGGGAGGTCGTGGGTTCAGTTTCCATGGCCGACCTTCCTGACCCTTGTTACTTCAAACTTAAATATATGCAAATGCACTCAGTACGGCACCGGGGAATATTTTTTTATTAATAAATATGTACAAATATCCAACAATTAAAGAAAATCGGTTAATTTTTCGAATGTCTAGTTACTTATGAATGACCTTGTACATCAGTATCTAGCCGTGGTGCAAACTGAGGCCGATTTAATCTACAGGAAAGATTCTGTTTCTCCAGGCAGCAACAAAAGACGAAGTAACTGAGGATGTAAAAGTGGCGCTCCCATTAATGCTTTTCCTAGTATTTATTTATCAGTATACCTACTCAAAACCTTATATGGAGTTGGCGGAAACCACTACTGGGTTGGCCTTCGACATGCATGCGATTGTGATCAAGGAAACAAGACTGTCACGTCTTCACTTCACCAAGTAGCTACTTCTCATTTCTGCTGTATATACCCTAAATCACATCATTTGTTAATTTACTGGTGTTAGAGTTTAACTTATTCCTTGGGTCGACTCTTAATTCCGAAAGGTGTTGCTCATACTATCGCCATCTTGAAGCCAAAAGTTGGAACACTTAAGTGGCGGTATTCCATTTTATAAATTAAAAATCTGATGTGTTGCACTCACATGACTTTATCTACTCTTGTACTAACCATTCCTACAAACTCTTATTCCTATATCTTCGTGTTAGTTGGAAAGACAGTAGGCTTTGAGCGAGTCAAATGTTTTAAAGCTTTGAGATTCCGTTCTCTTTGCATGGCTAGCATATAAAAAAAAATCGGATGTGTTGCACTCACATGACTTTCTCTTCTCTTGAACTAACATTCTTACAAACTCTTATTCCTATATCTTCTTTCTTGTTAGTTGAGATAAACATTTGTACAAATTATCTTATTGCTTATTTCCTTGTAGGTGCAAGTTGAACGTTAGAATACAGTAGGCTTTGTGCGATAGTCAAATGTTTGAGATTCTGTTGTTTTTGCACACTTAACATATAAAAAAATGAACAGCGATGACGCATTTCACGAAAGTTCAAAGTTTTCCGAAACTCACACACATAACGAATATCTCCAAAATGGTTCACCCTACAAGAAAATTTATTGAGACATAAATTGTGTATTTTACCAAGATCTAAATTTTTTGTATAGTATGATTTGGTCTATCTCTAAGGGTTTACCAGTTATGCAAAATTCATCCAGAGTAAATACGACTACAGGGGCAATAGCCAGAAAATTCAAGATATACTTTCATTTGTCATAAAAATATCTCAAACATATGGCATTTTAATCAAAATCGTTAGAGCCATTTTCAAGAAAATCAAAATTTTCGAAAAATCTTCCAGGTAAAGGGTAGTTTAGGGTGGGGTTATTTTCTTCAAAATCTTCGTGTCACATCCTTGAAAGACATTAAACTTAAATACCAACTTTGTTTTTTAACTGACTTTTCGTTTTTGAGTTATGCTGTCCACAGAATGACAGACTGACACACAGACACACACACGGACCTTTTTCTAAAAATGCTTTTTTTGGATTCATGGGGTCTCAAAACATATATTTCCGGTGAAATCTCGACATCGAATTTTTGGGTGGAATACAATACTTCCCCTACTTACCAGTAGAGAAAGTAAAAATGAATAACGATCTTCTGTTAGACGAAAGTTTAAAATTGGGTGTTTCGTGCATTAAACATTTCTCCTATATCCAGTCATTATTTTAGATTGGAGGGATATTTTTAAGGACGCCTCCAAGCTGAACCATATATTTAAATTATGAAAGCTCCTCTCACATGCATTAGTTGTGCCTATATCTCCTAAATATTTCCTGGTTTGATTTTTAATTTCTTTAAAGCTTGATTAACTCGAAAGCCATAAAATCCTATTTTAATTTCTATTAATGCTTTCATGTAGGGGTACTAGGCATAAAGATCTGTTGATTGAATTATTTTACGTATTTTCGAGTTGTAAAAATACTTGTAAGGAATTCATTCGTAGGACTTGAAACTGAATTCACTGGTACTCGCTCTTCCGTTCATAAATTAAAACAGTAAGACATCACTTTACGTAAAATCTTAAGAAGTAAATAATTAAGTTTGACTTGTAAACTATATAAAAATAGAAAAGTGGGGAATTTGAGCATCATGTCACACTCGTGTCGGGACACGGGACGTTTACAAAAAAGCAGGAATGATCCAGACAAAATCGGGACACGTGGCAACTCTAATTGCACACCACATTTGATCAAAATGTAAACCAAAGCTTCCCAATTTGACTGCTACAGGATTTCAACAAAAACATTGTCTTGGTTCTACTGCTTTCGATATTGTGAAAGGACTATTAGTGAACCTCAAATGGAATGCAGTGTTGTCCTGGCAGTAGCTATTTTTGGTTTGTTTACCTCTCAGGCTCATGATAAAACTTTCCAACGTTCACATTTAATCTTTAAACAGGGAGTCCAATTACTTTCTCTACACCGAGTATTTCCCTGTAGTAAGCAGAGGAAGTATTGCATTCCAGTTAAAGTCGGTGTCGAGATTTCACTGAAAAACACGTTTTGAGAACCAAATGTTCCATGTGTGTGCATGTACATATGTCTATATCTGTGAGCAGCATATCCCCCAAACAAAAGCTGGTTAAATATCAATATTGTTTTGTCAGTTCAGTGTCTTCCAAGGGCAAGCTTTTCAAGCAAACCTCCCCTCATTCCCTTTAAAACAATCATTTTTTTTACTTCCCAACCATTTTGCTTAATATCATAACATTAAAACATTTACATGTCATAAAATGTATGTATTTCTTGAATTTTCTGGAAAACGTTTATGAAGTCCTCTTCATTTCGAGGGAATTTTGTATAATTTGCATAATAGGTAAATCGTAAAGGATAGTCAAAGTCGTACTACAGAGAAAATGTAAATCTCTTTAAAACACAATTCATTTTAAATAACTTCTTGCGCCATAACCCATTTTTACTTTCTCTACTGGTAAGTAGAGGAAGTATTGTATTCCACCCAAAAATTCGATGTCAAGATTTCACCGGAAATATAAGTTTTGAGCCCCCTGAATTTAAAAAAAAAAAAAAAAAAAAAAAAAAAAAAAAAAAAAAAAAGCATTTTTAGAAAAAGATTCGTGTGGGTGTGTGTGTCAGTCTGTGGATAACATAACCCAAAAAACGAAAAGTCGGTTAGAAACCAAAGTTGGTATTTAAGTTTAATGTCTTTCAAAGATGTGACACGAACATTTTGAAAAAAATTCCTCTACCCTAAACTACCCTTTACATGAAAAATGTTTAGAAAATTTTGATTTACTTGAGAACGGCTCTAGCAACTTTGATTAAAATACCATGTTTGAGATATTTTTATGATAAATGAAGTGTATATCTTGAATTTTCTCGCTGTAGCCCAAGTACTCCTGTTTACTGGTAAAGCGTAAGAGATAGACCAAATCTTACTATCCAAAAAATGTAGATATTGCTAAAACACACAATTAATGCCCAAATAAATTTGTTTGTAGAGTGAGCCATTTCGGAGATATTCCTTGTTATTTGCGTGGGTTTTGAAAAACAAACTTTCGTGAAGTGGAACATCGTTATTCATATTTTTATATATTAGCCGTGCAAAGAGAACGGAATCTCAGCTTTAAAACATTTGACTATCGCTCAAAGTCTACTGTATTCCCATATTCCCCTTGTACCTACAAGGAAATAAGGAATAAGATAATTTCTGCAAATGTTTATCTCGACTAACATGAAGAAGATATAAGAATAAAAGTTTGTAAGAATGGTTAGTACAAGAGTAGAGAAAGTCATGTGAATCAGATATTTTTAACTGCTGTCGCTATACAGTTGTTTTTCGTATGGAATTTCGGGGCCACTTTTAAACATCTATCAATTCGACTCGCTGTGTCCCCCTTGTACCTACAACGAAACGTCTTAACGAAACTACTTCTGCAACACATATTTACGAGTATGTATGCAGAAAAAATCTTATGTGTTGCTCTCCCATAACTTTCTCTACTCCTGTACTAACCATTCTTACAAACTCTTATTCCTATATCTTCTTCGTGTTAGCTAACATAAACATTTGTACAAATTAACTTATTGCTTATTTCCTTGTAGGCGCGCACAAAATTTATTTGCACAACAGGAAATAGAGTAGTATTGGTCAGCTATCAGCCGCCATTAATTTTTGCATCTGCCATAGATTCAGTGCTATGTGTGAAGGTGCTTGAATTCGAATTACATCGCAGAAAAGCAACCTCTTTATGAGGAATTGAATTAGAAATACCTACGCGAATATCCAGAAAAACTTAACGGACTATGACAAAATGTATGATGTTTTCCAGACCATGGTCCTTCACCGAAAACTGCACCCGGCATCCTCAGGGAGGTCGAAGCCAAGAAAACAGCTCTGGAGTCCAGACATGTCAAGACTGGAGCGCTGTAACCATTGGCACACTATTCTTGTCTAGAGTCCGGAGCTGCTACTTGGTGACTTCGACGACCTTCCTGAGGATGCCAGACGCAATTCTCGGCGAAACGTCCGAGAATGAAACAACTAGACCACGACCTGAAACAATCATAAAAGTTGAAAACGCCGGCCGTGAAAACCTTAGCGTTTATGGGACTATGGCTAGGTTTATTAAAACAATTAGATGTGGATGCTAACAGAGAAACAGTGTTAAGAAAATTCTGCAACTGTTGAAAGAACTTTTAAAGTTCTGAATCAGAGAAATCAAGGTTTGTATGGAAGTTGTACTCGTGTGACCAATTTGGGAGCTGTCCAATAGCATCTCAGTGATTATAATTACTAAAAAACAAGAACCTCAAATTCACAATCGAAACAGTTAACTCACTGTAGTGTTTTATGCATAATAACCGAAGTCATTGACAACGACATTGCAACTTTTTCACTCTTAATCAATTAGTATTCGCTCTAAGCAATTTCAGTGCCAACCTTTTCTCTTTGCAACTATGTCAGAAGTTGATGAACACAGATAAGACGTCCCACAGCAATCTAAAGACCTCGTTGCCAGTTCTTCATCCTTGAAAGTAAAGTGTATTATGCTGATACTGTAATTGTAGAATTTGCGTCGGCTTCTCTTTGCTGCTCTTCCACTGATGTAAGTCGCGATATGAAGCCTTTGCAAGAAAAGATCTCACACCATACACACCATATGCATTTCTGCTCCATAACTTTTGCATCTCTGCTGCTGTTTACTTCGGTCACATGCAAATTTCTCAAATGAATCTGATGCAGGTTATGCATTACTTCTTTAACTCTGTTTTCTGAGTTAAATTGTGTTAAAATGTCTCATAATTTGTTCGACACTCTGTCGAAATTTGTTTTTCGACCATATTGTTTCATAATTCACTTCCTGTTCATAGAATCGTAGTGGAAAGCTGTTTTCTAGTATATAGTTTGCTGATACCTAACCTACTTAGTACTTTGTCTAGCTTATCTGCATGCACTTTTGATTCTTAAATTTATTATTACAGACATGAAATATGTATAATCATATTTGATAGTTGATTATTGCCATTTAAATCTTAGTTGGCTGTTTTCTACCTTTTTATTTGTTAGCATTTACTTACGATTTAATTCATGCAACAGTTAAGTATGAGCTGCAAGATATCGATTTTTTACGATCGGCAACCTGCCGTGACTAATCGATCGCCAGTGCCACCAATTTTAACGTTGCTGACCTTGGTACTGGAATCAATGCTCATTATCTGTTGGCAATTAAATTTTATTTTCACGTAAGTGCTATTTCTATTATTCACTAATCGTCAGGGAAAAAAGTAGGAAAAGGGAAAACAGCATGTAAGCAATGTACCTGCGTCAAGTATAATAGAGAATTTCGGATTTGGTCTCCTATTTTCACAACCCTTCGTTGTTCCCCATTTGCATTTACCGCGTTTGTGTCGCAGTGTACTATTTTATTAATTTTTTTCTTTCAGATTTAAAACAGTTTAGAAACTGGACATTTACGATTCAGTAGCTATTTTTTGCATATTACTAGCAACAAACATCAATAAAATGTTTAATCAGACTGGTCTGGTAGCATACTAGCTTCTAAATCCAGAAGTCTTGGGTTCGATTCCCGGTTAGAGGATGGACACTTTTTTTTAGCTAGAATTATCTCCGTCATTCTTAGACTCTGGAAGTATGAATGACAGTGTAGTATAAATGTTTCTAAAGGGAAAATCCAACGTAAACAAACACAAGGACATATAATAGTAAACGAATGAACATCATTGTTGTTGAGCAGTTGTTCCAAAGCAAATCCGCCCGTACAACCTTAGATGTTAAAGGCGGCAAATTTCTACTCTGTTCGTGTTTATACACGTATATATACATATAAAAAAGACAAAGGTAAAAAATTTGTGATTGTGCGGAATGGAATGTTGGGACGGTCTGTTTCTCCAATGAAAGGTACTGTTCTTCCTAACGGACATGGGCTATATGCCAACTTCTAATTTCAATTCATAAATAACTAAAATGGCTTGGAGATCAAATTATCATTTAGTGTAACCTGATTTTCTCAAAGCTTCTAAACCTATTGCTCAAAAAACAAAACAACATCACATTCGGTTGTTGATGTTTCCGCATTTTCTTTCCAACCTGGTTTCTAATGTTTAAAAATAATCTATGACTGGAAGTTTGAAATACTGAACTAATAACGTTAGCTTTTTTTACATTTATACCATACGTGTAAAGTAATGCAGATGTGTTACAGCCTAAAGTTTTTCCATTTTGCTGTTTAAAAATTATGATTATATTTGTTTATTTTTGTTACGTCACTAAAAAGTCCCTCGCAACAAAAATGTTAGATTGTAATGTAGTAGGTATTTTAGTTCTAGGTTCAAAATACATCTGCTTTTTAAAATTTCCCTAGGTTTATCTGTGTCTTCTTCAGTTTAGGTTCTAAATCTTATTTAATTTTTGTGCTTGAAGATTAAAAATATATGCCTAGACACATCTGTCAATAAAACCTAGAACAATTTTATTTGTTATGCTCTGTGAACATGTGTGGCAAATTTCATTAGTGCAGTACAAAAACTGCTCCGCAAGTAACATTTTACAGGAAGAAAAATACTGAAAATATCAATACAATAAAAAGCGGTAAAATATTTTTGTATAATAGCCCAACTTAAGTTCACGCGACATTTAAACATGCTGTGGGGCATTTAAAATGGCGCCTGAAACCAAATTATGGATTATTAGCATTCACGAATGTCTCAATTCTAAAATATATACCTAGAATTAAAGTTAAAAAAAAATTTCTCGATTTTCATAAAATTTCAGTTATACATACCCTTAAAATTCAATTCCAACCTTGTGTGGTATAAATATGCTAAGCATTGGTCTAATTTTCTTACACGAACGGAGTTTGAACTTCGCCTACGTCTCACTGGTACGGAAATGCATCACTTCCTTAACAATTGCGTAAATACGTATTGTAATCCAAGGCTGGTGGAAATATTTGAGACGACAGGCACGTGTGTATTATTTGTTGCACGTAGTTAACTATGCCGATATCTCACGGTTCAGCATTTTACTCAAAAGCATTATATACAACATAAGCGCATCGTGAAAGTTGGATACAATTTTGTTGCATACAATTTCAGTCCTACTGTTTGTATCCAACGCCATTGACACAGAACAAGTTGCATCTAATATTTTCAACCAACGACATGAAAACAACCAATCAGCGCCAGTAACGTAGTAATATGGCGGACTGCGCATGCAGTATTAGTCAGTTGTTATATGTACGAGTGTTTGTGCTGTAGTAGTCACTTGTTCGTAGTACGTAATGGTGCGTTCCACGTATAGGCGATCTTCAATTCGTAGACAATTGCAATAGTTTTCCGGGTCCTTTAACCTCAATTCGTTTGTAGTAGACCCAGTTTAACTCGTTCTTTGTAACCAACGTCTTTTACTGCTATTATGTACATCTATTCTTTCTACAGGAACGCATGGAAATATATCCCAAATTCATAATATAATATATAATATACCAGTCGCTATTGTATTAGTATTTGTATTTCTCTACTACTTACCCATAAAAAGTAGAGGAAGAATTAGCTATATTCCACTCGAAATGTTAATACCGAGTTTTCACCGGAAATAAAAGTGTTTGTGAACAGCACAACTCAAAAACGAAAAGTTGGTTAAAATCAAACCTGTCGGTATTTAAGAGCAGCATTTCCAAAGATGCGGTTAGAGCTTTCGCCTATCACCAAGGCGACCCGAGTTCGATCCCAGGGACCCACATGTGGTATTTCTGGTGGACGAAGCGGCGTCAGCGCGGGTTTTCTCCGGGTTCTTCGGTTTCCCCCGTCACTCATTCCACCAATTGCTCCATTATCACCTTTCCAATCATCGATTTCGCCTGCACTTCATATCATCCTCTTCCTCACTATCATACCTGTGCTTGGCTGACCACTCGCTTCCAGGTCTTCACTCTGTCCGGTCCATAGGTTCCTGTGTTCCCCGACAGGCATCTGACTCTAGGCACTGGCTTGCAAGTCCTAAATAGGGGGAGGGTAATCATAGAAAAAAATGTTTGAGATATGTTAGGAAAAGCAAAATGTATATTTTGAATTTTGTGTGAATAGCCACTGAAGTCCTGTTCATTTTAAATAACTTTAGTGTAGTTGGTAAATTGTGAAAGATAGACAAGATCTTAATAACATAACATACACATCTCGTTAAACCACACACTATATTACATGCTATCATTTTTTCAATTTTTTGCGTCATTCATTCTCGATAAATTACTTCGTTTTGGTTTGAAGTTTTAAATACTATTTATTCAAGTGTTCAGAAATCAACGAAAAAACTGAAGCAGTGAAACAATATAAATCAGCAAATATAATATATATTTAGAGACTAAACTTATCTTAGGTGTAAGTTTGAATATTAAAGACACACACACCAAGGTTTCGTGAATCACTATTCACATTTTCAATGCCAGTATTTGTCCTGGCTGGAGTCTCGACACTAGTGGGAGGCTCGCGGTAAGCGTCCGTAACGAGGCGACCAGGATAAACAGTTGGCATTCAAAATGTAGATAATGATTCACGAAACCTTGGTCTGTCTTTAATGCTCACGACTGGCACCAGACAAGTCAAGCTTAGTTTCTAAATATTTAATATATTTGTTGACTGCTATTCATTTTTACTTTCTCTACTGGTGAGTAGGGGAAGGATTGTATTCCACCCAAAAATTCGATGTCGAGATTTCACCGGAAATATATGTTTTGAGGCCCCCTGAATAAAAAAAAAAAAAAAGCATTTTTAGAAAAAGGTCCGTGTGTCTGTGAGTCTGTGGACAGCATAACTCAAAAACGAAAAGTCGGTTAAAAACCAAAGTTGGTATTTAAGTCTAATGTCTTTCAAGGATGTAACACGAAGATTTTGAAGAAAATAGCCCCACCCTAAACTACCCTTTACATGGAACATTTTTCGAAAATTTTGATTTTCTTGAAAATGGCTCTAACGATTTTGATTAAAATGTCATATGTTTGAGATATTTTGATGACAAATGAAATGTAAATCTTGAATTTTCTGGCTATAGCCTATGTAGTCCTATTTACTCTGGACGACTTTTGCATAACTGGTAAACCGTTAGAGATAGACCAAATTATACTCAACAAAAAATGTAGATCTTGGTAAAATACACAATTTATGTCTCGATAAATTTTCTTGTAGGGTGAACCATTTCGGAGATATACCTTGTTATGTGTGTGAGTTTCGGAAAACTTGGAACTTTCATGAAATGGGTCATCGTTGTTCATTTTTTTATATGTTACGTGTACAAAGAGAACGGAATCTCAAAGCTTTAAAAGATTTGACTATCGCACAAAGCCTACTGTATTCCAATATTCCCCTTGCACCTACAAGGAAATAAGTAATAAGATAATTTGTACAAATGTTTATCTTAACTAACACGAAGAAGATATAGGAATAAGAGTTTGTAAGAATGGTTAGTACAAGAGTAGAGAAAGTCATGTGAGTGCAACACATCAGATTTTTTTATATGTTAATCGTGCAAAGAGAACGGAATCTCAAAGCTTTAAAACATTTGACTATCGCACAAAGCCTACTGTATTCCAATATCCCCCTTGCACCTACAAGGAAATAAGCAATAAGATAATTTGTACAAATGTTTATCTTAACTAACACGAAGAAGATATAGGAATAAGAGTTTGTAAGAATGGTTAGTACAAGAGTAGAGAAAGTCATGTGAGTGCAACACATCAGATTTTTTTATATGTTAATCGTGCAAAGAGAACGGAATCTCAAAGCTTTAAAACATTTGACTATCGCACAAAGCCTACTGTATTCCAATATCCCCCTTGCACCTACAAGGAAATAAGCAATAAGATAATTTGTACAAATGTTTATCTTAACTAACACGAAGAAGATATAGGAATAAGAGTTTGTAAGAATGGTTAGTACAAGAGTAGAGAAAGTCATGTGAGTGCAACACATCAGATTTTTTTATATGTTAATCGTGCAAAGAGAACGGAATCTCAAAGCTTTAAAACATTTGACTATCGCACAAAGCCTACTGTATTCCAATATCCCCCTTGCACCTACAAGGAAATAAGCAATAAGATAATTTGTACGAATGTTTATCTCAACTAACATGGAGATATAGGAATAAGAGTTTGTTAGAATGGTTAGTACAAGAGTAGAGAAAGTCATGTGAGTGCAACACATCATGTTTTAAAGAATCGTTTGTAGAAGAGTAGAGAAAGTTATGTGAATGCAACACGGTTTTTAAGCGTTTATCTTCCCTTTTAACAACTCAGGTCTGCGCAGACAGGGAAATATATTCCTAAATTGAAGTTCAGACGAACCCGAGATATCTAGAGGTGGTTGTTATCCGATATTTGTCTTCCCAAGAAAAGGGAGAACCGGAAATACCTTATCCATGTAACCATAGCAACCGAGATTCAAACTGGGCCCTGGCAGACATCTCCCACGCACCACGTGACATAGGTGAACAATAAAGGCGGATAGCGCTCCTTATCTATGAACACTACATTTTAGTACGCTATTTATAACTTAAAACACGTTTTAAAATTTACGGCCTGCATACAAAATCCAAATCAGGATTTCTATATTTTACGTGGAAGTATTTTTTAAGATGTAGACTTATGTTGTAAACAATTTCATTTTTCCTTTCTCTACTAAGTATAGTAAAGTAGGGGAATTATTGTATTCCATCCAAAAATTCGATGTCGAGGTTTCACCGGAAATGCATGTTTTGAGACCCCCCTGAATAAAAAAAAAGCATTTTTACTTTCTCTACTGGTAAATAGTGGAAGTATTGTATTCCACCCAAAAATTCGATGTCGAGATTTCACTGGAAATATGTTTTGAGGCCCCCTGAATCCAATAAAAAAGCATTTTTAGAAAAAGGTCCCTATGTGTGTCTCAGTCTGTCTGAGTGTCTGTGGACAGCATAACTCAAAAACGAAAAGTTGGTTAAGAACCAAACTTTACATGGAAAATTTTTCGAAAATTTTGATTTTCTTGAAAATGGCTCTAATGATTTTGATTAAAATGTCATATGTTTGAGATATTTTGATGACAAATGAAATGTATATCTTGAATTTTCCGGCTATAGCCCCTGTAGTCGTATTTACTCTGGACGACTTTTGCATAACTGGTAAACCGTTAGAGATAGACCAAATCGTACTATACAAAAAATGTAGATCTTGGTAAAATACACAATTTATGTCTCAATAAATTTTCTTGTAGGGTGAACCATTTCGGAGATATTCCTTGTTATGTGTGTGAATTTCGGAAAACTTAAAACTTACAGGAAGTGGAACATCGTTGTTCATTTTTTTATGTTAAGTATGCAAAGGCAACAGAATCTCAAAGCTTTAAAACATTTGACTATCGCACAAAGCCTACTGTATTCTAATATTCCCCTTGTACCTACAAGGACATAAGCAGTAAGATAATTTGTACAAATGTTTATCTCAACTAACACGAAGAAGATATAGGAATAAGAGTTTGTAAGAATGGTTAGTGCAAGAGTAGAGAAAGTCATGTGAGTGCAGCACATCAGATATTACTTTTTTGATTCAGGGGCATCTAAACATATTTCCGGTGAAAACTCGGCATGGAATTTTTGGGTGGAATACAACACTTCCTCTACTTACCAGTAGAGTAGGTGAAAATGTAGAGTTCATTAAAATACACAATTTATGTCCAAGCGAATTTTTTGTGGAGTTCCGTTTCGGAGATATTCCTTATTTGTGAGAGTTTTGGAATACTTAACCCATCCTCAAATGAAAGATCGTTTTTAATTTTTATATCTCAACCGTACAAAGAGAAAGGAGTTCCAAAGCTCCCTCGGGGGGAAGTAAACCCGATAACTTGTGTGTGCTTAGTGGGAGGTACTAACCTGAAAACATGCTATTCTTAATAAGTAAATTTATAAGTCCACAAATGAAGCAAATATTGCTCGTTAAACTGTCCTCAGTTACCAGTACAAATATCTATTTATACTACTAACAACCTGTATGTTACAATTTACTTATGCAACTCGAAGAAAATCTGCAGTTGAACCAGTTAAGTCTGAAGTATTTAAATATTTTGTGCTAAACCATAAAAATCAGTACCCGTACAAAATATTTAATAATAGTTAAATTTTCTAATTTTATAATAAAATTAAATATACTGAAAATACCATTTATTTTAACCAACCTTACAAACCTTTCTTACTTTTTCAGCCAAAAACTTGAAACATTTCTTCGGAAATATTGGTTTTGAGATTTTTGAGTAATAAATAAATTATTAAATAATATATTAACAGTTTAGGAAAATGTGTGCCTGCGTGTGGACGACGAGACACGGATTCCAAGGGTGAGTGAGAGATAGTGTGTGAGTGTCATACAGATATATAGACATACAGAGAGAGAGATAGATATAGAGAGATGGAGAGATGTCTAGAGAAGAGGGATATATCCCTCTGTATATACACGGAGAGAGATGGGGAAGGAATATGGAGAGAGACGGGGAGTGTGATGGGGAGAGAGACTGGGAAAGTGATGAAACGAGAGAGGGGAAAGATGCAGAGATCTGGAGAGAGGGATGGGGCGAGACGAGAAGCGATGAGGAGAGATAGAAAGATAGAGATCGAGCGGAAAAGGGAAGGCGGGAGAAGGGGTGACGGTGACTGGTTGAGGGTGAGGGAGCGTGGCCGAGGCAGAGGTCGAGGGGTCGAAAGCGAGTGAGACGGGTCGAGGGCAAGTGAGAGGGACCGAGCCCAAGTGAGAGGGGTCGAGGGCAAGTGATAGGGTACGAGGGCAAGTGAGAAGGTTCGAGGGCAAGTGAGAGGGTTCGCGGGCGGGAGTGAGAGGGTGAGAGTTGGAGTGAGGTAGAGGCAAGGGAGTGACATCTGGAGTGACATCGGGAGTGACATCGAGAGTGACATCGAGAGTGACATCGGGAGTGACATCGAGAGTGACATCGAGAGTGACATCGGGAGTGACATCGAGTGACATAGGGAGTGACATCGGGAGTGACATCGACAGTGACTCGGGAGTGACATCGGGAGTGACATCGAGAGTGACATCGGGAGTGACATCGAGAGTGACATCGAGAGTGACATAGGGAGTGACATCGAGAGTGACATAGGGAGTGACATCGGGAGTGACATCGAGAGTGACATCGGGAGTGACATCGGGAGTGACATCGGGAGTGACATCGAGAGTGACATCGGGAGTGACATCGAGAGTGACATCGAGAGTGACATAGGGAGTGACATCGAGAGTGACATCTGGAGTGACATCAAGAGTGACATCGAGTGACATCGGGAGTGACATCGAGAGTGACATCGGGAGTGACATCGAGAGTGACATAGGGAGTGACATCGAGAGTGACATCCGGAGTGACATCGAGAGTGACATCGGGAGTGACATCGAGAGTGACATCGGGAGTGACATCGAGAGTGACATCGGGAGTGACAGAGTGACATCGGGTACGATACCGGTTACGACATCGGGTACAACACCGGGTACGACAGCGGGGACGACACCGGGTACGACATCGGGTACGACACCGCGTACGACACCGCGTACGACACCGCGTACGACACCGGGTACGACACCGGGTACGACACCGCGTACGACATTGCGTACGACATCGGGTGCGACACCGGGTACGACACTGCGTACGACACCGCGTACGACACACTTGTACGACACCGGGTATGACACCGCGTACGACAGCGGGTACAACACCGGGTACGACAGCGGGTACGTCACCGCGTACGACAGTGGGTACGACACCGCGTACGACATCGGGTACGACAGCGGGTACGACATCGGGCACGACAGCGGGTACGTCACCGCGTACGACAGCGGGCACGACACCACGTACGACACCGGGTACGACACCGGGTACAACACCGGGTACGACAGCGGGTACGTCACCGCGTACGACACCGGGTACGACACCGGGTACGAAACCGGGTACGACAGCGGGTACGACACGGGGTACGACAGCGGGTACGACAGCGGATACGACACCGGGTACGACACCGGGCACGACACCGCGTACGACACCGCGTACGACAGCGGGTACGACACCGGGTACGACACCGCGTACGACATCGGGTGCGACACCGGGTACGACACCGCGTACGACACCAGGTACGACACCGGGTACGAAAGCGGGTACTACACCGCGTACGACACCGCGTACGACAGCGGGTACGACACCGGGTACGACACCGCGTACGACATCGGGTGCGACACCGGGTACGACACCGCGTACGACACCAGGTACGACACCGGGTACGACAGCGGGTACGACACCGCGTACGACCCCGGGTACGACACCGAGTATGACACCGGGTACGACATCGGGTACGACACTGGGTACGACACCGGGTACGACACCGGGTACGACAGCGGGTACGACAGCCGGTACGACACCGGGTACGACAGCGGGTACGACATCGGGTACGACACCGGGTACGACAGCGGGTACGACAGCGGGTACGACACCGGGTACGACAGCGGGTACGACAGCGGGTACGATAGCGGATACGACACTGCGTACGACACCGGGTACGACACCACGTACGACATCGGGTACGACAGCTGATACGACACCGGGCACGACACCGCGTGCGACACCGGGTACGACACCGGGTACGACACCGAGTACGACACCGGGTACGACACCGGTTACGACATCGGGTACGACACTGCGTACGACACCGGGTACGACACCGGATACGACACCGCGTACGACAGCGGGTACGACACTGAGTACGACTCTGCGTATGACACCGGGTACGACACCGCGTACGACAGCGGGTACGACACTGAGTACGACACCGGGTACGACACCGAGTACGACACCGGGAGCGACTTTGTGACTGATCTCGCGGAAGGACTGCTGGAGCGATGAGCCGAGGCTGAGAGGGCGAAGTTGAGAGAGGGAACTGATGCCGGAGGTGGGATTCGTCGAATTGCCGTTTTGCTACATTGCTGTCAGGAGTAGTATATGGATGTCAACATGGAAGAGATGAAGGAATTACTGGCCTACTAGCCCAAATCAAGAACCTGAAACCGGGAATGGAAAAAATGGAGAAAGAATGGAAAACGTAAACTAGGGAATGGAAGAAATGAAATGCATACTGATAAGATGGGAAACGAAGAAACAGGGAATTCCACTATAAGAGAAAATAGAGGTGAAGATTAGGAGTGTAAAGGAAGAAGTGAAGACAAATGAATTCTGGAATGGGAAATATGACTGAAGTGATCGATACGAAGATGGGGCTATTGGCGAAGATAGACGGGGAACTGGTCGGCGTGAAGGAAGACGCGGAACAATTCGACGGGAAGGTGGAACTCCTTTGCTAGCGCGTGGACGTCGTGGAGGACGTCGGGGAATGTTTTAACACCCTGGAAGGAAGAGTCGATGGCATCATTAAAGGAGCTAGAAGCCAGAGGTGGGCGGAATAGTACGGATTGACCGAGGGGACAGTTACGTCCGCATTGGAGAACGGAAGTGTACGATACGATGAAGTCAAAGAGACGTCGACAAGGATCAGCTACAGGAGTGTGTAGTCAAACAGGATACGTGAAGCACTGTCAGTAGAGAAGTCTACGAGCTAGCGAGGAACAAATAGTACCAACTTGGCGTGGGTCATGGAGGTACCGACGGAGCCGTCCAAACAGGTGACGCTGAGTGCCGTGAATAGAAGACTGGTAGACATCGTGGACGGCAAGATACAGGGGAAGCCGTGCCAAGTACTAATGGGCACGAGAGCAGCCGTGACCGTGATTGGATCGTATGTGGCGGAGGACATGCCTAAGAGGAACTAGATCGACTCTACGAGATAGTTGCGGCATCGGGTGACACCTTACCTGTGGAGGAGGAGGCCTGGCTGGAGTTGACCTTGGGGGAGACCGTTATGGGTCTGTACATGTTCGTGGCGAGGAAGTGATACTGGGACTGCATGCCCTCAGGAGCCACGAGGAGGGTCCTGCAAGTCGGACAAGACGAGTTAATGCCCCGGAGCCCCAGCGCGTATCTCATGGTCGGCAGGATGATCCTGGAGGTGGTTGTGGTTGGACCCGCCAGGAGCAAGATGATTGAGAAGGTACTCCAGGGAGATCGACGGTCATGAAACCTTGTGGATCGTTTTCACGATGGGAGCAGGATGACATGCCAACGCATATGTGTGAAGGGGAACCGGAGGAACTGGGGTGCAGTGCTATAGAGTGGGACGTGGCCAATGCTCAGATACCTCCCGATCGCTATACAAGGTCTTCACAACCAGGGGCCGCTGCTTAACAATCAAGTAGCTCCTTAGCTACATAACGAGGCTGAGTGCACCCCGGAACAGGTCTCCCGCTTGGTAAGCAGCAGCGCTAGCTAAATAAAACGTATATCTTAAATTTCTTGGGAATAGTTTCCGAAGTCCTCTTCATTTTGTCTTACTTTTGTATAAATGGTAAACTGTAAGACAAAGACAAAATTTTGCTACAAAAAGGATCTAGGTACATCTCGTTTAAAGCACACAACTTATGTCAGTTTTTTTTCATTATCTATTTCCGAAGTATTCCTTGTTATTGGTTTGAATTTTCCTATACTGATAGGAAATGTGAAGTTGTTATTCAGTTTTTCATTCGTTTTTCCCTGGTAATGTAAAGAGAATGGAATTACAAAGTCCTCACATAGCAATTAGGTCTTAAAAAATTTCACAACCTACAATGAAGTGTGCAATAAAAGCATTTCTACAAATTTTGTTTCGATTAACATTAAATACATAGAACAATAAGCATTCGTAATAATAGTTTACACTGTTATAATTTATACAAAGAGTGAGTAGAGAAAATTATGTAATCAATTTTTTTTCCGGTAACAAGAATTTCAGTCATCTGAAGCTTTAAGTATTGCAAAACCCGCCCAAATAAATAGCAATATCTCCGAAATGGTTCACTTCACAAAAAAAGCATTTGGGCTTAACTTAAGTGTTGAAACAGAACGAAATCTCAAAGCTTTGAAAGATTTGACTGTCGGTCAAAGTCTACTGTATTCTAATATTCCCCTTGTACCTACAAGGAAATAAGCAATAAGATAATTTGTACAAATGTTTATCTCAACTAACACGAAGAAGATATAAGAATGAGATTTTGTAAGAATGGTTAGTACAAGAGTAGAGAAAGTCATGTGAGTGCAACACATCAGATTTTTAGAATAAGGTCCAAGTGTGTGTGTGTGTGTGTGTGTGTGTGTGTGTGTGTGTGTGTGTGTGTGTCAGACTTTGGACAGCATTACTTAAAAACGAAAAGTTGGTTAAAAATCAAAGTTTGTATTTAAGTTTAATGTCCATACAAAGATTCTGAAGAAAATTGCTCCACCATAAACTATCCTTTACACGGAAAAATTTTTGAAAATTTTGATTTTCTTGAAAATAGCTCTAACGATTTGAAATAAAATTTCATGTTTTTGAGATATTTTTATGACAAATGAAACGTATATCTTTAATTTTCTGGCTATAGCCCCTGTAGTCGTATTTACTCTGGATGACTTTTGCATAACTGGTAAACCGTAAGAGATAGACCAAATCTTACTGCTAAAACATCCAATTTATGTCTTTTTTTTTTTTTTTTGTGTGTAGAGTGAACCATTTCGGAGATATTCCTTGTTATTTGTGTGAGTTTTGGAGAACTTACGCTTCTGTGAAATGGAACATCGTTATTGAGTTCCAATATGTTAACCGTGCAAAGAGAACTGAATTTGAAAGCTTTAAAAGATTTGACTATCGCTCAAAGTCAACTGTATTCCCATTCTCTTCTTTTACCTAAAAGAAGATAAACAATACGATAATTTTGCAAATGCTTATCTCAACTAACGAAGAAGATATAGGAATTTGTAGGTTAGTACAAGAGTAGTGAAAGTCATATGAGTGCAAAACATCAGATTTTTTTTAACTATTTATTCTATGTCGGCTTAACTACTGGTCATATCGCGACGGAATGTAGGAGATATCTCGTGGCTCAGTATGTAGTGGACAGTTAACCTTCTAGGTCTCATCCTTATGTACCTCTGCTTCTATATATTACGGGCAGATGGTGACTTGGATACTTGTCCATAGAGGTCTCAGTGCTAGGCAACTGTACGACTCTCGGCTCAAATTGTGATATAAACTAATAGCTGGCAAGGTTAACGTCTTAAATTCCAGTGGCGCATTAATTTAATTTACATCCCTTCGTTCTTTATGAAAGTATTGTAAATTGTCTAAGGCTTTTTATGGTTAACGCTCCCCTTTAGCTCTTTTATTATAATTTGGTGCAGCTTCGGCTAGTCTTAAAACTGATATTCAGGCAAAAGCATATCAAACATCGGCGGAAAATCTGACTTCATTAACCTTCCCGACGGTCATCCAAAATTTTGGAAGCGCTGGATAGATATACGTGCTCATTGCACATGCCCTCTTTTGTCCTGAGTTATTTAATAACACGAAAACTACGTAAGTTTTCACATAATGCTGAAATCCTAATCGCCTGTGATCATCAAGGAACGTAATCTTCTCAGTTGTTATAAGATATGTTAACAATCTCTCTTTTTATACAGTTGTTCAGCACGTCCTGTTTACGAACTTTATTACAACATAAATACAAAGGAAATAAAGCAAACTTTTCTTGTTGGAGGATAATTACAAGCTTTTTGGGTTATTAGAAGGTTTTGGTGTCCAGAAGCTACGTCTTTAGAATTAGAATGAAGGTTATTCAGAGATCTTAACATTGTTGCATTACATACACAAATTGAGCATTTGAAAGTTGCAATTAAAGAAACAAATACAGTATACGATTCGTATCGATATAAACAGGATCGATTGTCGCTTTTTAAGCTGTGTTCTGTTTGCTTGACTGCAACATTATGGCCATCTCTGTATACTGCTTGGAATGAAATACAATCGGCTTTTGTTTTTATACTCTGCGTGCAGCAATTCTTCCCAACTCCATTGCATTCTCAACGACTGCTTTGTAAATTATTTTTAGTCTTTTGTAATTTATGAATTAAAATTAAGTATCTTGTATCCCCATATCTGTCAGAAAGAAAAGGGCTTATAAATGGCAAAAGAATAATGAATATCGTTTGTGTGGTTTTGGAGTTATATATGCATATTTTATTTTTATTATTATTATTATTATTATTATTATTATTATTATTATTATTATTATTATTATTATTATTATTATTATTATTATTATTATTATTATTATTATTATTATTATTATTATTATTATTATTATTATGTTAAAACAACCAATGCATTATTTCTCTGAAAAGTTATTGGAAACTAATCACTATGCTGCGTTTCATTATACTTATATCTTAGGTACCTCCCCCTCCCCTCGCCCCCCTCCCCTCCGTCAAAGCAGGAGTTCAAAGTGACACCCGTAGATTTCTGAATATCTCCCTAGTTGCAGTTACTTCAGTAGTACATAACTTGAACATTTTACGCCTGACGAAAACTGTAACATAACCTCACATTGTTTGCTGAAGATTTCTCCGTGTTTTATTTCATGTGCTGGCATGTATGTATGCATTTAGGTAATCTGTGGCATATTCAAGCAATGAAAAGTTGTCAATTCCCTGAACCAAAGGAGCCGAGGGAGCCTTTATGGATGTCCACGGCGCCAGTCGGAATGTTTTGATGGAATCACTCGAACTGAACTTGGGTAACGATGACTGTGCACGGTGACTCACTGAACGGCGTGAATCAACTCACATGAACAGTGCATTGAGTTCACATGGTGCCACTTCCTCTCCGTGGGGCACAGGAATGTCGTCTGGCAATGAAGAGTCCGCTTCTGAAATAAAGCAAAGTGAAAGTAGGTACGCTTACAACATTAGCTGCCGTATATGGCGGCAAATTACGAGAGTTGTGCTGGAATCTACGGAATTATTACAATCGACACGCATCGATACGCACGCATACTAATCGATACCTAACTCAGTGGGACACTTCTGGTAAACATGTTCAACAGGGACAGATTTATTCCAGTGTTGCTCTAGAAATTTTGAATGTTTCAGTGCGACATGTGTTGTGTTGCATATACCTAAATGAACTCCATCACTTCCACAAACTATTCGCACAATTAACGTCTACTTGTCTACCTCCATGGTTGGCAGTCCAGCTTCTCAACCCAAAGCTTGTTTCGATTCCCAGCCTCAAGCATGGACGTGGAAGTAAATAACTATATTACGAGTATGTGTTGCATTCATATGACCTTCTCTACTCAATATTTCATACATTATTCTTCCAGAGGCTTATTATTTCATCTACTTCTTGATAATGCAGATAAAACTTCATTGTTAATTGAATCATTTGTTGTAACTATAAGAGTACAATAAGGTAAATTGATCTTTTCAAACCGATCACTATGTGATGGCTTTGAAATTCTGTTCTATTTGCATGAACACGTAAAAGAAAGGGGGGGGGGGAGGAAAGAGGAGAAGAAAAATATACAATGTAAGAAAGAAAGCGAAAAGTTTGATGTGTTGCTCTCACATGACTTTCTCTACTCTTGTACTAACCATTCTTACAATCTCTTATTCCTATATCTTCTTCGTGTTAGTTGAAATAAACATTTGCAGAAATTATCCTATTGCTGATTTTCTTGTAGGTGCAAGGGGAATATGGGAATATAGTAGGTTTTTAGCGATAATCAAATCTTTTAAGAGCTGGTCGCTATATGGTGTATTTGAAATTCCGTTCTCTTTGCACGGCCAAGAGATAAAGAGTGAATAACGACCTTCCATTTGAGAAAAGTTTAAATATTGCAAAACTCACACAAATACCAAGGAATATCTCCGAAATGGTTCGCTCAAAAAAAAAAAAAATGCGTTTGGACATAACTTCTGTATTTTAACGAGATCTACATTTTTGTATAGTAAGACTTGGTCGATCTCTTACGGTTTACCAGTTATGCAAAAGTCATCAAGAGTAAACAATACATGGGCTATAGCCAGACAATTCAAAATATACATTTAATTTGCCATAACAATATCTTAAAAATATGGCATTTTATTCAAAATCGCGGTCCGGGTTCGATCCCAGGTGACCGCATGTGGGTGGACGAAACGGCGCAGGGGCGGCGCCGTGGCCGAGCGGTTAGCGCGCTCGCCTACCACCTAGACGGCCCGGGTTCGATCCCAGGGACCCGCATGTGGTATTCGTGGTGGACGAAGCGGCGTCAGGGCGGGTTTTCTCCGGGTACTCCGGTTTCCCCCGCCATCTCATTCCACCGGTGCTCCATCTTCATGTATCATCAGTGTCACCGCCTGCGGTGCCGTAGTAGTAAAAGCGGGCGTTAAACACTACAACAACAACGAAACGGCGCAGGGGCGGGTTTTCTCCGGGTTCTCCTGTCATCTCATTCCACCGGGGCTCAATCTTCATTCCATGTATCATCAGTGTCACCGTCTGCTGTGCCGCATGTAGTAAAAGCGGGCATTAAAGACTACTAAAAAAATCAAAATCGTTAGAGCCATTTTTGAGAAACTCAAAAATTTCGAAATATTTTCCTTGTAGAGGGTAGTTTAGGGTGGAGAAATTTTCTTCAAAACCTTCGTCTCGCATCCTTGTTAGATATTAAATTATATACCAACTTTGGTTTTTAACAGACATTTCGTTTTTGAGTTAAGCTGTCCACAACAGGCGCGCGCGCGCACACACACACACTCACACACACAGACACACATACACACAAATACACACATACACACACATACACACATACACACATACACACACACGGACGTTTTTCTAAAACTGCTTTTCTGGATTCAAGGGGCCTCAAAACATATATTTCCAGTGAAATCTCGAAATTGAAATTTTGGGTCGAATACAATACTTCTACTTACTATATGTAGTAGAGAAAGTAAAAAGACTAGTAATTTATAACTTAGAAAAGAATGAAGTATTTAAAATACAAAAGAATAACAAAGGATATCTCAGAAATGGCTAACGCAACAACAGACTACCTACATTTGAATTGGTTGGATTGCGTCGAGTGAGTCCACCAATAGTCAAAAGGCCGTGAACATTGAACATGTTAAAGTGCACAGTTTTGTTGCATATGTGCAGATTAGATTTGAATAGTGAAATAAAGAGACATTATATGCAGGTAATATGAAAAACAAAGCAGAGATAATCGTGCAATTATGTACAGAAACAAAAGCTAATACTTCCAGTTATAAGACTAACATGACAGGTATGTATAAACAAATTTTAGGTTTGTTTTAAACTTTCATTAGGTTTTTAGGGCCAGAACGCCTTCATCATTTTGTTATTTGATTAGCGATGCATAGCATCTGTTGTCATTTCTTCAATACACATATATTTAAGTAGCTTTTGAACAGGCATCAAATGTAATTGGCAATGATTTGTCATTTAAACACTTAGATACTCTTTACAGAGGTACTATCTGTCACAAAAGTAAATACCCAACTTCAGTGAGACCAGCGCGATGGGTCACCTAATTCTCAGGCGTACTTGCATAGATGGTTTGAGACTTAAATAGTCATATACTTCCCTTGCTGTTCAGAGGACCTGGCAGCCATGTCACCTCGCAACTCACCTCGCAGTTTTGAAAAGCAATATTTCAGTAATCCTTCTACATTAAGGGGGAAAAATCAGATTCAATTTCAGTGCACCTTCAGAAAATGTGTTCTTATGTTGCTTTATTAAGTTGTGGGCTAGGACTAAGATGATTCCAGCGTGTATTCGCTATAGCGGAACTGGCTAAGTTCAAATCAAGAATGGTGGGCTAACATTAGTTCGAATCCCATTTAACATTCCTTTTTTATGAATGCAGTATATTTCTGATAAAGCTCTTCCTTTAAGTATTTTTATTCCGCATAGCGTTATAACTTTTCTTGCCGTTTAATGAATGCTGCCATACGATTGCAATTTTAAAACTGAATGTTTTATAAGATATTAATTGCAATTACTGAAAATAAAGCAGGGGGGGGGGGCAATTGAGGAGCAACCAAACTTTAACTGACCATTTTACGTTGGCAATGATGCTGATAGCACCAAACGACCCTTCATCTCCTATCACTACCTTGCCAATTGTAGGCGATGTCGGAGGTTGAAAAAAAAAAAAAAAAAAAAACAGTATCGTACAAATAAGGAAAATTGAAGCTATTAACAGTGAAGCAACAAAATTCTAAAGTAAGAACAAATTAGAAACTAAAAACTTCACTTATATTAGTAAAGAATTTGGAATAAATTTGGTCCCTCAAAATAAATTAATATACAAAATTTACTTAATTTTTCTAAAGAAGATAAAATACCAAATTTATCAATTTAGCTGTTTAGATTGTGATAAGGTTTATATTGGAAAAACTAAACGTCATTTAGAAACTAGAATAAAAGAACATTTTAGAAATATTAAATATAAACAAACTGATAAATCAGCTGTGGCAGATCATTTTTGGTCATTTAATCATGAAATTAATCCAGAAGTTAAATTATTAAAACAATTAAGTGGTCCGATAGGGAAAAAATTTTACTTTAAAAAACAGGAACCGTGTTACGAACTCCGAATTACCATCTATAGATTGTATTTATAAATTTTTGTTTTCAGAGATTGGTAAATAAAAATTGAATATCAGTATTTGTTTTTGTTTTCAGAAAAAAATGAAAGATTGTAGTTTTGGTAACGAATTTGTTTGTATAGCTTTGAGAATGAGTTGGAGAAAACTTGAAACCCTGGGTCAGTTTGTTCAAGGAGAACATGCAACATTACTAAGATAAGTGAAGTTTTTAGTTTCTAATTTGTTCTTACTTTAGCATCGTACAAAGTTTATCTTTTTATAACATTAGTGTAGAATATAGACACATATGTCTTGAACTTGTGTTACTATATTTACTTCAATGAAACGGAAGAGGAAATCGCAAATTCCGGCAAGGAAGGAGAAAGAAATGTCATAGTTCATAGCGTTTAATTTTTCCCCCTAGAAGATAACGTATACTGACAGAATTATTCAAAATACTCTTCTTCCTTCAAGTCTCTGGAAACAAAGTTTGAACCAAGCATGTCAAAGGCTTCGTGTACATACATACGTGCCGAATGTGGCCAGCAAGCATTTCCGATGCGGTTCACAGTACAAACTTCGACCGAACGTAGGTTGCTTTGCGAGTAGCCGTGAGCACGTAAGTGTTGTATTGGGCATCTCTGTTGTTCACGGCTCTTGTTCATTTCCACACACCAAGTGTCATGCTGACTGAATTATCCACGTGTCGCCCATTGCAACATGCGTTATAAATAGCGTTGAGGTGTTAAACTTCATTTGGAATATTTTCTTGGTCCTTAAGTGCTTAAGTCTTACGATTACATTCATATGACTTTCTCTGCCCGCTGTTATCTTTTTACTTTCTGTACTAAGTAAAGTATAGGAAGTATTGTATTTCACCCAAAAACTCGATGTCGAGATTTCACCGGAAATATATTTTTTGAGACCTCCTGAACTCAAAATAAGCATTTTTGGAAAAAATCCCATGTCTGTGTGTGTGTGTGTGTGTGTGTGTGTGTGTGTATGTATGTGTGTGTGTGTGTGCCTCTCAGTCTGTGGACAGCATAACTCAAAAACGAAAAGTCGGTTAAAAACCAAAGTTGGTATTTAAGTTTAATGTCGTTCAAGGATGTGACACGAAGATTTTGAAGAAAATAGCCCCACACTAAACTACCCTTTACATGGAACATTTTTCGAAAATTTTGATTTTCTTGAAAATGGCTCTAACGATTTTCATTAAAATGTCATATGTTTGAGATATTTTGATGATAAATGAAATGTATATCTTGCATTTTCTGGCTATAGCCCCTGTAGTCGTATTTACTCTGGAGGACTTTTGCATAACTGGTAAACCGTTAGAGATAGACCAAATTATACTGTACAAAAAATGTAGATCTTGCTAAAATACACAATTTATATCTCAATACATTTTCTTGTAGGGTGAACCATTTCGGAGATATTCCTTGTTATGTGTGTGAGTTTCGGAAAACTTAGAACTTTAGCGAAATGGATCATCGCTGTTCATTTTTTTATATGTCAAGTGTGCAAAGACAACAGAATCTCAAACATTTGCCTATCACACAAAGCCTACTGTATTCTAACATTCCCCTTGTACCTACAAGGAAATAAGCAATAAGATAATTTGTACAAATGTTTGTCTCAGCTAACAAGAAAGAAGATATAGGAATAAGAGTTTGTAAGAATGGTTAGTACAAGAGTAGAGAAAGTCTTCTGAGCGCAACACATCCATTTTTTTATATTCTGTGTTGCAGTGGCGTAGCGTGAAATAGAAATATGGGAACGCTATAACTGGGGCACTGTTTTTCGCATTAACGATAAAGGCGACAGACACATTAAAGCAATTTCTCATTATCTGTCCGAATTATGTGATACTGATCAATAAATCAATATTATTATTTTAACGATGAACGCAAATTGAAGCGAAATTGCGCGAAATTTCAGTGAATTTGAATATAAAGGTTGGTTCTTACTACAATATGTTTAAGAAATCTTATGTTTCAAGTATCTCACTCATTGTTATGGCAGTGTATACACTTACTACACTTCAAAAACAAAATTAAAATATTCAGCGGAAACACTAACAATACCTGGCGTGGTATGTCACTCATTCTTATGATGTAAATATCACACGCACTTTGAGTTTATGTACCACAATTTTATTCGCAAAGAAAAATAATTGACAGTACCTCAACAATACTCCGGAGTCAGAACCGCGCTATAGCATACAGATGGTTATGTGAGGGGTTTGCGGAGATGAGAGGGGCAGGCAAGAGAGGTGAGGGGTTTGCGGGGAGGCCGTCCTAGCTATATCACATGCAGGCAGTGAAACGCTGACTCGTCTCAGCTTACGCTGCTGTTTTAGAATGGAACAGATTTACTTGTGCATTTTGTGTTTGCTATTTTAGCTAAATATAGCTGCTTAACAGTATGATATGTGAAAAAAGTCACTTCTAAATGATTGAATAAAATAATTGTCCTGCCTTAAAACTACTGCAAAACAAAATAAGTATAAAACAAGCTACTAGTGCCCCGCAAAGCTACGCCCCTGCTGTGTTGGTAAACCATCATGAACTCCGGCATCGCGCTTTCAACTGTTCCTGCTCTGTTACCTGAGTCACCCACTGGGCAGTCTCAAGGAATAGGGAGATGCATTGCATGTCAGTGACACGACCATACGGTTTATTCATATACAACTGGAGAAGCATCTCGTTAGGGGATATGTTCTGTGATTCATCTCAAGGGGCGTAGCTCAGTGCTCAGACGAAGCGTTTATCTTTATCTAGTACATGCCGATGCATGTCAAGGTTTACGAGACGGAAGATGCATCTCATATCATCCATGAATTCAGCTGTATCACCCAAACTGCATTTTTATTTTCTCTACCACGTATAGTATAGTGGAGGAAGTATTTATCCACCAAAAATTCGATATCGAGATTTCACCGAAAATTTATGTTTTGAGGTCCCCTGAATCCAAACAAGCAGTTTTAGGAAAAGGTTCGTGTGTCTATCAGTCTTTGAACTGCATAACTCAAAAAACGAAAAGTCTGTCAAAAACCAAAGTTCGTATTAAGTTTAATGTCTTTCAAGGATGCAACACGAAGATTTTGAAGAAAATTCCTCTGCACTAAACTACCCTTTACATGGAATTTTTTTTCTCGAAAATATTGATTCCCTTCAAAATGGCTCTAACGAGTTTGATTAAATGTCATATGTTTAAGATATTTGTATGACAAATGAAATGTATATCTGGACTTTTTTTGCTATAGCCCATGAAGTCGTATTTACTCTGGATGACTTTTGCATAACTGGTAATCCGTAAGAGATAGACCAAATCTTACTATACAAAAAATGTAGATCTTGCTATAATACACAATTCAATATTAGAATACAGTAGGCTTTGAGCGATAGTCAAATCGTTTAAAGCTTTCAAATTCCGTTTTCTTTGCACAGTTAATGTATAAAAAATGAATAACGATGTTCCATTTAACAGAAGTATAAGTTCCCCAAAACTAACACAAATAACAAGGCATATCTCCGAAATGGTTAGCTGTACAAAAAATGTATTTAGACATAAATTGTGTATTTTTGTACAGTAAGATTTGGTCTATCTCTTAGGGTTTATTAGTTATGCAAAAGTCATCCAGAGTATATGTGATTACAGGGCTATAACCAGAAAATTCAAGATACACATATATTTGCCATAAAACTATCTCAAACATATGACATTTTAATCAAAATCGTTAGCTATTTTCAAGAAAATGAAAATTTTTTGAAAAATTTTCCATCAAAAGGGTAGTTTAGGTTGGGGCTATTTTTTTTTTCAAAATTTTCGTATCATATACTTCAAAGACATTAAACTTAAATACCTTTTTTTTTATTCAGGGGGTCTCACAACATATATTTCCGGTGAATTCTCGACATCGAATTTTTGGGTGGAATACAATACTTCCCTTACTTACCAGTAGAGAAAGTAAAAGACAGGTTCCAACTGCTGGATTTTCTCTCTTATGCCTTTGTACAGAGAGCATTTGCTTACGTCTAGACATTTCTACATCTCGAGAAGTGCTCTAAACTTCATTCCCATCTCTCACCGAATACCATCAAGGTGCTGACAAACATACGGACAATGGTACAGTCGCTGAAAGTGGGGTAAGGCTTCAACTCTCCAAAATTGAGGTCAAGTTCAATGAAAGGCGACCTCTGTAGGTGGCAGTTAACACACGCAGGGTCAACGAGAACCGCAATCGCAGCCTCGCTGTAAAGGCCAGTGTGAATTACTTCCTAAAGATCTGTTGGAACGAAGTGACGCATGCCAAACACCGTCACTGTTATTCTGAGCATTGACCTGAAATCACATCAAAGGCATTTGCTCTCGAGGACTTCACTTATGAATAACTGAAGTAATTGTAACTAACTTCAGGCAATGGGAGCTGTAAGGGAATTAGCACATGAACCTAGACTGGATTTGAAGTACGTATTGCGAAGGAACAAAGCGCTGGAAACTGTTGAGTAGGAAGGCAGAACCGAACCAAGCATTTTGAGGTTAGGAGCAACCGAGTCGCAGATGCAGTATGTATAACAGGAGCGCTGCAGAATCGAGATCTGCCATTTTGAAACATCTTTATTTACTTACATACTGCCTCAACTAAGGGTACTGGTACTCAATCAGAAATAGTGCATATCGTTCTAAATAACACTTCTTAAAAATAATCTGATGGACACACTTGACTTTCTCTGCTAAAACTATAGAAAAGCTTATTTCTCTATCCACTTCATGTTGATCGAGACCAACGATAGTTGAAATGTTTTATTGTTACATATTTTCTTATAGTTACAATGACAATATGAATAAGCAATAGGCTTAACTCTAGCAATTAGGGCTTCCTTATGTCCACCTTTTGTAATTTTTACTTCCTCTACTACGTATAGTAAAGTAGAGGAAGTATTGTATTCCACCCAAAAATACGATGTCGAGATTTCACCGGAAATGTATGTTTTGAGGCCCCCTGAATACAAAAAAGGCATTTTTAGAAAAAGGTAGGTGTGTGTCTGGTATGTCAGCCTTTGGACAGCATAACTCAAAAACGAAAAGACAGTTAGAAACCAAAGTTGGTATTTAAGGTTAATGTCTTTCAATGATGCGACACGAAGGTTTTGAAGAAAATAGCCCCAACCTAAACTACCCTTTACATGGAAGATTTTTTCGAAAATTTTTATTTTCTTGAAAATGGCTCTAACGATTTTGATTAAAATGCCATATGCTTGAGATGTTCTTATGACAAATGAAATGTATATCTTGTATTTTCTGGCTAGCCTCTGTAGTCGTATTTACTCTGGAGGAATTTTGTATAACTGGTAAACCGTTAGAGATAGACCAAATCATACTATACAAAAAATGTAGATCTTGCTAAAATACACAATTTATGTCTCAATAAATTTTCTTGTAGGTTGAACCATTTCGGAGATATTCCTTGTTATGTGTGTGAGTTTCGGAAAACTTAAAGCTTTCGTGAAATGGAACATCGTTGTTCATTTTTTGTATGTTAAGTATGCAAAGAGAACGGAATCTCAAAGCTTTATATTCCCCTTGCACCTACAAGGAAATAAGCAATAAGATAATTTGTACAAATGTTTATCTCAACTAACACGAAGAAGATATAGGAATAAGAGTTTGTAAGAATGGTTAGTACAAAAGTAGAGAAAGTCATGTAAGTGCAACACATCAGACTTTTTTTTTTTTTTTGGGGGGGGGGTAGCGAAGGACCTTTTAGTGACGCAAGGAAAAAAAAAAAACAAATTTGATTACTATTTGTAAACTACCAGATCAAAATGGATGAAATTTAGACTTCAACATGTGTAAATTACATTACAGCTATTGTGCACATTTTAAAATGTTGGCTTATTAATTAGGAATTTCAAAATTTCGGTCATACGTATCGTGCTATTTTACGTGAGCCAGAATCATTAGCAACAACAAAGGTAAGCTAAATAAGAACAGCTGAAGTAAGAATTCAGTTGTTTGTATGCGGACGTGACAGTTCTAATGATATAAACTGCGATTTTAACGATCACTGTACGTGACGGTGATCTGGAATAAGCTAATTACCAATTCTGCGCATGAATTGCGGCCTTTCTGAAAGAGCTTATGCGAGGCCATAAACGTGACAAAAGATTAAAACAGAAATTCAGCTCCACCGTACATACACAAACCCTCTTTACGATGCATTGTGTAACGCGAGATGGATATTAATGTTTACACAAAAATAATGAGTTCTAGGTTTATTGACTTTTGATTACGTCTGCATTTTGCTCTAACCTTTCCATGGACAACTGTCAGACAGCTGTAGGTGAACATGAATATGCCTCACTTAATGTTTCTGCGTACTGCACAGATTCATTACTTCTCATGGAAGCTAATGGACGAGTATTATAGTTGCGGTGGTTTAACTTGTCTCAGGACCATGAAAGCGGAAAGCCACTCTCATCAGGAAGCTAGGGGCAGAGGGTAGAAAAAAAAATCTGATGTGTTGCACTCACATGACTTTCTCTACTCTTGTACTAACCATACTTACAGACTGTTATTCCTACATCTTCGTGTTAGTTCAAGTAAACATTTCCAGAAATTATCTTACTGTTTCTTTCCTTGTAGGTGTAAAAGGAATGTGGGAATACAGTAGGCTTTGAGCGATAGTCAAATCTTTTAAAGCTTTCAAATTCCGTTGTCTTTGCACGGTTAACATATAAAAAAACGAACAACAATGTAGCATTTGATGAAAGTTTTAAGTTTTCCGAAACTAACACAAATAACAAGGAATATCTCCGAAATGGTTCACCCTACAAAAAATTTACCGGGATATAAATTGTGTGTTTTAGCGAGATGTACATTTTTTGTATAGTAAGATTTGGTCTATCTCTAACGGTTTACCAGTTATTCAAAAGTCATCCAGAGTAAACAGGACTACATAGGCTATAGGCAGAAAATTCAAAATATATAGTTCATTTGTCATAAAAATATCTTAAACATATGGCATTTTAATCAAAATCGTTAGAGCCATTTTCAAGAAAATAAAAATTTTCGAAAAATTTTCCATGAAAAGAGTAATTTAGGGTGGAGCAATTTTCTTCAAAATCCTCGTGTCGCATCCTTGAAAGACATTAAATTTAAATGCCAACTTTGGTTTTTAACCTACTTTTCGTTTTTGAGTTATGCTGTCCACAGACACACACACACACACACACACACACACACACACACACACACACACACACACACACACACCTTTTTCTAAAAATTCGTTTTCGATTCAGGTGGCCTCAAAATATATATTTCCGGTGAAATCTTGACATCGAATTTTTGGGTGGAATAGAATACTTTACCTACTATGCAAAGTAAACAGTGGTTTCGTCATTTTCTGTCTCAAAATTCAGGACTAAAATCTTTTATGTTCATCAAATAGCTCATTCATATCATTGTTTCACACCAGGAACGGACTATTTTTGTAAAAATTGAAACCTAAATAACTTTCGTGGCAAGTCTCAAGTGCCCTAAGCCAGAGTTAGTAACTGGTTAGCGATTTGCTAAAACTTGAGGTTATTCTAAATACTATTAGAGTATGTTTCTTTTTCTGCTACGTAGTATTCTTTGTTAACCTTTGATACAGAAGCGTGTAAGCGTGTCCTCGTAGCTTCTCTATAAAAAGACGAGTATTACAACAGGTTTAAATGAGTCACTGGAATGAGACAGTGAATTCCAAGGAATGACCTCGGGTTCTCACAGATGCACGACTGAGTGTAGTATCCTTCGAAACATTTATACTTTTAAGAAATCAAATTAAGTTCACTGTATCTCTTGGCACACAAAACACTGCACTGTTTATAAGTTGTACGTCTGGGAAAATCAAATAAGAGTCATTGGTCTGAAGCGTTTATTTATAAACAGACAAGGCTTCCAGCTGTGTTTAGGTTAACCTGTTATCTACTGAGATAGCTTTCGTTCTTTTTCTATTTCCTTGTTTTACATACTGTGCCATACGTGTTATAGTAAACCTTCAAGATTACGGTTCAGCTGATTAAATATGATACATTTCAATCCTGAGTGAAGACAAGGGAAGCACAAAACAAACATGCAACATGTAAAATAGATTATTTAGCATGCAATCTACTGGTAAGTAGGGGAAGTATTGTATTCCACCCAAAAATTCGATGTCGAGATTTCACCGGAAATATGTGTTTTGAGGCCCCCTGAATCCATAAAAAAAAAAAAAAACCATTTTTAGAACAAGGTCCGTGTGTGTCTGTGTGTGTCAGTCTGTCAGTCTGTGGACAGCATAACTCAAAAACGAAAAGTCGGTTAAAAACCAAAGTTGGTATTTAAGTTTAATGTCTTTCAAGGATGTGACACGAAGATTTTGAAGAAAATAGCCCCACCCTAAACTACCCTTTACATGGAAATGTTTTCGAAAATTTTGATTTTCTTGAAAATGGTTCTAACGATTTTTATTAAAATGCCATATGTTTGAGATATTTTTATGACAAATGAAATGTATATCTTGAATTTTCTGGCTATAGCCCCTGTATTCGTATTTACTCTGGAGGACTTTTGCATAACTGGTAAACCGTTAGAGATAGACCAAATTATACTATACAAAAAATGTAGATCTTGCTAAAATACACAATTTATGTCTGAATAAATTTTCTTGTAGGGTGAACCATTTCGGAGATATTCCTTGTTATGTGTGAGTTTCGGAAAACTTAGAACTTTCGTGAAATGGGTCATCGTTATTCATTTTTTTATATGTTAAGTGTGCAAAGACAACAGAATCTCAAAGCTTTAAAATATTTGACTATCGCACAAAGCCTACTGTATTCTAACATTCCCCTTGTACCTACAAGGAAATAAGCAATAAGATAATTTGTACAAATGTTTATCTCAACTAACACGAAGAAGATATAGGAATAAGAGTCTGTAAGAATGGTTAGTACAAGAGTAGAGAAAGTCATGTGAGTGCAACACATCAGATTTTTCTATCTGGTTTGCTCGGTCTGGGTGGCTCAGTTGGTTAGATGCTGATCCCAAGGTCGCGGGTTCAAATCCGGCCCAGACCAATGGTTTTTAAGTGACAGCCGACAGCCCATTGCGATTAACACTAAGAGTGCATCGACGTCCCCTATTCTGCCGTACTCTCGCAAAGGCACCAGCCATTGTAGATCTAATTTTGAATAGTAAAGCTGTGATTAGCTGTAAACAATGAGATGTTTGTGTTTTGTTTATGTGTTCTGTGTTTGTTTCTTGGATTAAGATTGTGTGCCTTACTGAGATAAATGCAATACTAATTTAGATTGTTGATTTTGCTGTAAATACTTAAACTGGGTGGGAGGCAGCAATCTATGACACTAACTCGTCTAGCGCTTAAACGAAGCACCGCAGCAAAAAACTTTGTTCAACAAAAAGTGTTTAAAGTAATGTTATCTATCAGCTCCCAAGCTTTGTCGGTGTAATTTTGGGACATGCTGTATATGTGGTAGGGAAAGTAAAAAATTAGTTGCAGTTGTGTCTTACGCACAATTAACTTATATTATCCGTATTTCGACATTTAAAATTGTTACGTGCTCTGGAATACAGCATCAGTAACAATGATGATAATAAAAATAATAATGTAAATAACAAGAAAAAGAAAACACGCACCTGTTTTCAAAAGAGAGGTTCAGGAAATTTATATTTTTCCCTGATAACAGGCGGAAACAGCTGTTAGGGCCGTGAAAGATTTCTTTTTACATGTTTAGTTTTTGATAGCTGGTATTTCCCATTTGTTGAATGCTGAGTGCAGTTTAGCAAGTGGCAAATCTCGCCGCAGATGTGTTCCATTGTGTGCCCAGATCTAAGGTATTTCCCACATTGCTTCTCAAACACAGTTTTAATCTTCTCCAAGCAACATATGGCTCGAAAATCTGAGCAAGTGGGCTCTTGAACTTTCCACACCTCCGATGTGTAAAGTCTGCGTCATCTACAATTAATTTAAGAGTATTTGGCGTGTTGTCAGCTTCTGGCAGAGTGTTTTAAGGATAGTCAGTTGTTAAAATCCTTTAAAATGTTTTTAATACCTGCTGAAAAAGCCTTTAGTACTTTTTACTTTCTCTACTACGTTTAGTAACGTAGAAGAAGCATTGTATTCCACCCAAAAATTCGATGTCAAGATTTCACCGGAAATATGTGTGTGTATGTGTGTGCGTGCGCGCGCGCCTGTCTGTGTGCCAGTCTGTGGACAGCATAACTCAAAAACGAAAAGCCAGCTAAAAGCCAAAGTTGATATTTTAGTTTAATGTCTTTCAAGGATGCGACACAAATTTTTTGAAGATAATAGCCCCACCCTACACTACCCTTTACATGGAAAACTTTTCGCAAATTTTTATTTTCTTGAAAATGGCTCTAACGATTTTGATTAAAATGCAATACGCTTGAGATATCTTTAAGACAAATGAATTGTATATCTTCAATTTTCTGGCTAAGCCCTGTAGCCGTATTTGCTCTGACACTTTTGCATAACTGGTAAACCGTTAGAGATAGACCAAATCATACTGTACAAAAAAATGTAGATCTTGTTAAAATACACAATTTAGGTCCCAATACTTTTTTTGTAGCGTGAACCATTTCGGAGATATTCCTTGTAATTTGTGTGAGTTTTGGAAAGCATACTTCTGTCAAATGGAACATCGTTATTATTTTTTTATATGTTAAACGTGCAAAGAGAACGGGATCTGAAAGCTTTAAAAGATTTGACTATCGCACAAAGCCTACTGTATTCCAATATTCCCCTTGCACCTACAAGGAAATAAGCAATAAGATAATTTGTACAAATGTTTATCTCAACTAACACGAAGACCATAGAGAAATAGGGGATTGTAAGAATGGTTAGTACAAGAGTAGAGAAAACCATGTGAGTGCAACATATTAGATTTTTATATCTATAGTAGATAAAAAAATGAAGTATTGCATTTCATCAAAACCTTTGATTTAAGGTTTTTCACTGAAAACACGTTTTGAGGACTGCTGAAGACAAAGTATCATTTTTAGAAACAAATCTGAAGTGTTACACTCACATGACCTTCTCTACTCTTGTATAAACTATTGTTACAAACACTTATTCCTCTAACTACTTCATTTAATCGAGATAAACATTCGCCTAAATTATCTTATTGCTATTTTTTTTTTGTAGCTACAAGGGAAATGTGGAAATAGTCCAATATTTTGAGTATTGGTCGCTATGTGATGATTTTGAATTTCCGTTCTTTTTACACGGCCAAGGGATAAAAAGAAAGGAAAATAATAACGTATTTCTATTTAGAAAAGTGTAAGTATTTGAAGGTTCAAATCAATGACAAGAAATATTACAAAAATGGCTGGGATAAAAAATGACAAATTGTGTACTTTAATGGGATCTACGTTTTTCAGCGTAGTAAGACTTGGCCTATCTCTTATGGTTTAGCAGTTATACATTTCATTTGTCATAAACGTATCTTAAACCTATGGTATTTTAATCAACATCGTTAGAGTCAATTTTGAGAATATCAAAAATTTCGTAAAATACTCCATATAAAGGGCAGTTTAGGGTGGAGGATTTTTTTTAAAATCTTGTTGCATCCCTGTAAGTTGCCGAACTTAAGTACAAGATTGATATTTAACAAACTTTTCGTTTTTGAGTTATACTGTTAACAGAGAGACACACACAGACACATACACACACGCGCGCGCGGGCCTTTTCTGGAAATGCTGTGCTGGATCCAAGGGACGTCAAAGCGTGTATTTCTCGGTATCAAATATGTACGTGGAAGAGAATGTACATATTCATTTCTATAATTTATGTACTACTATTAAAGAATTTAATTATAAAATATTAATTATTAAATAAAATAATTGCATAATGTGGAGAAACTTAGATAAACAATCAAGAAAATAATAAATAATATCTCTAAAAGTAATTGAAAAATTTCCATGGAATTTAGTGTATATTAAACGCCAATTGCTATATTAAAATGTAAAATGAATTGACTTGGGATGTTGGATTTTTGAAGTTGCACAGACGGGTATATTTAATTGTGTATCTTGTATTGTTGCAGTAACTACCATCCTGGTCCTAGTTCCGAGACTGTCCGAGACTGTCGCTAGTGGTGCAATAAAACGTCACTGTTTATGCGCGCAAATCGGCGAAAACTGACACACTTCATGAGAAGAGTTACTACTCCAGTATGCGCAGCTCTTTCACATCTATAGTCCATTTCAAACACATCTGCTGAAGAAGAAGAAGCTCTAAGAATAGGCACATGCATCAGCTCATTGTTGGAGTGAAAACGAGAGAAAGCCAGTTGATTTGGAAACGTCACGCATACGTCACTACTGGGGAGATCCCGTCCGCAGCCTACGTCATTCAAGGTCATTTCCGCCTTGAACAAATACTTATCAAACACCATGACATTGTTTTGTCTTGTGAATATTCCACTTGGACTCACAAGGAGCGATGACATCATCGTTTTGACTAAGCTCGATAACTATTTGGCGACACCTATTGCGCTGAACGGTTTCATCCTTTTAAATGCTCGGCTGGTTGCAGTTACCTGGGGGGGGGGGCGGCATGATTATGCACATGCGCATAACTCAAGATTCAGCTCGTGATATGCAGTATAAAATAGGTCAGTTACTTTTCAAGGAAATAAAACATTTAAACTAAAAGTGATTCATTTAAATATCCAGTCAGCAAACAACAAATTAAATGAACTTCAGTTGTTACAAGATGAAGAACGTGTTATTTTGTGTTTAACCAAGCATTGGTATAAACATGGTACATTTTTACATTTTCAAGGTTATGTTTTATCGGCATGCTTAGAGAGAAAAGATCATATACATGGTTTATTGTAAACAATCAATTTCAGCTGTTAATATTCAGTATATTAGTCGTTTTTCGCAAGAAATTAATTTTGAATGTGTTGGATTGAAAATATATTTTAAAGTGAACCTTAAAAATGTTACCCTGTGTATTTTATGTATATATAGACCCCAAATTGATGCTTTCTTGTTAGAATTTATTTTAAATTATTAAGATTACATTATCTTAACCGGTGACCTAATATAGATGCCCTATCTGCGAGTATCTCTAAGAAATTCCTATTTGACATATTTGATGCGTTTGATCTGACTTCTTTATGTACTCAACCTATTCATAATGACGCTGCCATAGATTATATGGACACCAATGTGGATAGTGATTGCTGTAAATGTAACATTTTTCATCCTCACATTTCTGATCATCATGCACAGTCCTTTTATTAAAATTATCAGGCCAATTTTTTCGTAATCTCAACAGATAAATATGAATGCTTGTTTGCTATCATTTTTCCACTCTCGTTCAGAAAAGCTCTCGGACCATTTCACCACTTTGATGTTTACACTAGAGGTCAAATTAGTTTAAAATCTGTTACCTATGCCTGTTGATGAAATTGAAATTTTAAATGTTATAAATGATTTGAATGCCTCTACTTCAACAGGTATTGATGGAATGACTAGTAGAATTTTAAAATATATAAAAACTGACATTTTGTTACCTCTTGTTTATCTCAATCTTATGTTTACAACTGGAGTTTTTCCAGATAATTTGAAAATCTCTGTTATTTCTCCAATTCTTAAGAAATGTGATCCTTTTGATGTTATTAATTATCAACCTATATGCATACTCTCCACATTTTCAAAGGCCATTGAAAAATTATTACATAACAAAATTTGCACTTTTTTGAATTCAAATAATCTATTATCTAAGTGTCAACATGGTTTTACTAAAGGTAGATCGACTGAAACAGCTTGTATTGTTTTTATAAATCATGTTCATGTCTGCCTTGACAAAAACTTATTTGTTGCTAGTGTGTTGGTTGACTTGTCCAATGCATTTGACTGCGTTGATAATATTTTTTGATGATCAAACTAGATAAATTAGGGATAAGAGGTTGTGTTGCAAACCTTAGTGGTTGCAAAGCGATTATAAAAATGTCAAACCACTTGTCAAAGGACTACCCCATGAGTATAGGCGTGCCTCAGGGGGCCATTTTGGGGTCATTATTGTTTTTACATTATGTTAACGATGTCGATCAATACATTGATAGTGATAAATTAACAATATACGCTGATGATGTGTCTATGGCTATATCAGCAACTACCATTGATGAATTGGATAAACGTATTAATGATGCCAATTATTCTTTTATAAATTGGTGTGATGCTAAATTTTTAGGTATTTTCGTAGACGAAAAACTGAGTTTTAATGCTCATTTGGATGATATATGCAAGAGATTAAATTAAGTGCGTTTTGCACTTAGTTGTCTTAAACAATCTTTAGATCTTGATAATTTATTAAATATTTATTTTTGTCTTGATCATTCTGTATTATTGTATAACATGATCCTTTGGGGAAATGCTTACAATATTCAAAGGGTTTTCCTTATTCAAAAACGGCTGTTGAGAATTGTTTTTAATTTAAGAGCTAGGGATTCTCTTAGAGACCTTCTTAGTATATCTAAAATTTTGGCTCTTACATCTATTTTTATTTATAAATCTGCCTTATATTACAAAAAATATCCCGAACCATTTATCTTAAATACAGATGTACACAATTACAACAGCAGAAATAAAAGTGATATACATATAGCGCTTTATAGGACATCTAAATTTATAAAATCACCAATATGCTCCATAAGTAACGTGGTAAATAATTTGCCGAAAGAAATAATATGTATCAAATCTTTAAACAGCTTTAAAACCTGTTTAGGGGACTATTTTGTAAACAAATGTTTTTATTCCTTACATGAATTTTATAATTAAGTGTATCTTCTTTTCCATTGACGTGTCCATCTGTACATTGTATGGCAGTGACAAAATAAACTTACTTACATCATGCAGCTGTGACGTGCTGGAAACGAATCGATGCGCCTGCGCAGAACTCCAAATATCAGCTGGTAGGCCATCGTCCCTGGTAGGTGTACAAAATTTTACAATATTTCAACTATAAAATTAGGTATATAGTCGAGCATAAATTGTTGTATGATTCTTAACTATAATGGTAATTAAGATGTTTGTATGAAAATTACGAAACAAGCGAAGCGGCTTTTAATTAATACCATGACTCGCATCTTAATTACTACCATTATAGTCTCGTTGCATAATATATTATTATAGTACTGAAATAATAAAAGTATTTTTATGAAATTTTAGTTATGCATATTCCTAAACCGGTTAGCGGTTTGCTAAAGCTCGAGGTTATTAAAGTATCTCATATTTGTGTTAGTTTCTTAAGCTGAGATACAGAAGTGTCTGCGTCCGGCCTTGTAGTTTTCTATATAAAGTCAACTATTACAACAGGTTTAATGACGTACAGAAATGACAGTTGCCTGCAAATATGCACATATGCCAACCATGAAAATTAGAAAATCAGACTAGCGATCTGGAACTGATGAGACAATTGACGATCCTTGCGAGATATATCTTTTCACATCAACTGGACATATCGTAGTTGGAAGTGTCGGTTGAACCATCAGATGTTTTTGTCATCCGTATGTTACACTCATCTGTTAGTTATTTAAAGGAAGTAGATGCCACCACGTTAGTTTTTGCTTCTCCTTGCTGTGGGTGTCTACAGATGAATCACTCTACACCTGCTTGAGTAATTTTGTTTAACAGTTGCATGATGTTTACATTTGATTGGTCACACAATATGAACAGCTACTACAATATGCTATTTTCTGTTATTCAGATTTATACACCTATTTACTGGTGTTTATACCCGAATTATTGACTGGTAATAATTTTATAAAGAACTGATACAGAGATAGATAAATAACTGTAATAAATAATTTCCACGCGTTAAAATCAATGCATAATGTAACAAGCACAAGTGACAGTTTCGTCATGGAGTAAGAAATTAACAAGGAAAGTTTGTGTTTTTAAACACAGGGAACTCCTGAACATTTTCATTGAATTTACACTTCTATTATGGCATTTTGCCAACCAAACTGCGTGGATACAATTATTATCAAAAGAGATAAGACTGGTAAAAAACTATTTTCCTTGTAGCTACAACGAACATATTTACACTGAATCTACTAAGCGCTCCAAAAGGCCATTGCTATCAAAGCAATAAACAACTGCTGTCGGATTTCAACTCTTCTTGTGACCTTAGAGACATGATTATTCTGTAGAAGAGTTAGAAATTATACGCAACACGTAATTAATTGCATTTCTTGCTTAAAATATTGAAAGTCATCATATCATATGAGAAAGACCAAAAGAACACCAATGAAAAATATCTTACACGCTGCATTCATATTACTTCCACTACACAAGCGTTTATTTTTCTGCTTACTTCAAGTTAATCGAGATAAACTTTCTAGAAATAGTTTTATTACTCATTTCTTGTAGGCGCAAAGGGGATTCAGCAGATCGAAGCGGAAACTAAACGTTAAAAAATCTGACATGTTGCACTCACATGACTTTCTCTACTCTACAAACTCTTATTCCTATATCTTCTTCGTGTTAGTTGAGATAAACATTTGTACAAATTATCTTACTGTTTATCTTCTTGTGTTAGTATTTAAATTCACTTTCTTCCAAGAATGCGATACAAAGATGTTCAAGAAAATCCCCCATGAATGCTCGCTTTACGTGGCATTCTATTCGAAAATGTAGATTTTTCTAAAAAATGGCTCTAATGATTTTAATAAATCACCACATGTTTAATAATATTTTTATGATAAATGAAATATATATCTTGAATTTTCTAAAGACCTCTTCTTTCTGGATGACTTTTGCATAAATTATAACTGTACGAGATAGACAACATCTTACTACAAAAAAGGGGAAAAATGCAAGTCTCTTTAAAGCACACAATTCATGTTTTCTCTTTACGTATATTCTTGGCCATGCAAACAGAAAGGAATTTCAAAACCATTGTGACCAGCTCTTAAAAGATTTGATTATCGCTCGAAGGCTACTGTATTCCCATATCCCCCTTGTATCTACAAGGAAATAAGCAATAAGGGTTTGTAAGAATGGTTAGTACAAGAGTAGAGAAAGTCATGTGAGTGCAACACATCAGATTTTTGTGGTTAGGTTTTCAATGTGTGTGGACCGCCATGCAATGTCCAAACGATAGTGTTGTGGACATCGCAACAGAAAGTGGTTCGACTGAAACAAAATCTGTGAAGCGTCTGCATACACATTTTCGGCACTAATTTAACCTTGGACACCACTTTGCGGTCCAGCTGGAGGATTTTTGAATGAGCAATTCCCTCAGACGTTGGGTTGGGAGAGGTCTGGCCCACGCACTTCCAGATCTTCACATTAATGACCTTTTCCTGTTGGTTTTTATGAAGGAGCAAGTGCATCGTGCACCTTGCAGGACTTGGAACAACTTTTATAATACTGTTTATTTTTGTTGTTTTAAGAGGAGCTTATTGTCATGAACTATTTAAGATATTAGACAGAAGCGTTCGCAGGAAGGCTAAGTTCAGTGATCATTATCTAGTAAGTTCCCTTTATTAAGCATTAGAATTGTTTTTCCCAATTATGCCATCTTTTGATTAACATCTATCAGCAATAATTTTAATAACGAACGTCATTAATACAAAATAGATTCACAGTACTTACTATAGGTTGTTTTTATCGTCCTAAATTTTAATTCAGCTATCTTCAACATTTTCTGAGAAAACGCCGTTTCTACCAGAAAAGCCAAACATAAAAAACTTCAGAGTAAAAACGAAATAAACAGACAAATATTTACTAAGTGCAGATATTTGTACTGGTAACTCAGGACAGTGTATTGAAAACTATTAGATCAATATTTGTTTCATTTGTGGGCTTATGATTTTACTTATTAAGTGTAGTATGTTTTCATGTTAGTACCTTCAAGTAGATCTGCCATAGAAAACATGACGCTGAGTGGGTGGAACGAATGCTGTAATGCGATAACGAATTCTGTATCGAAACTGAATTCGAATGCTTTCTGCAAGGTCAATGACCTCACATTATCTAGGCCAGTGGGTCGCGCATTGAGGTATGAAGCTGAACAAATGATCTATTTCACAGGCGTTGCTCATTTGGCGGTGCAGTTACGATCATGCAAACACCACGTAGTAAACTATATTTATAAAATACAACCTCAATTTTCCGCGTGTAATAGGTTAGGTTACTTATAGGGCTAGACTTTGATTTGCTATACATGTATAGGACAAAAGATAGCAGAAATAAGGATAAAGGACAAAACAAGAGGAGTCTTCAACACATAAGCCTATATAGGGAGATTCAGCTTTATCCCAAAAGATCTGTGAGAAAGAACAGGTCAGAAAGTTGACATATCTGTAACCTTAGTTTCTCAGCTTCCATATTTTCTACATTTTTCCAACTTCAAAATGTTTCATACGATGCAGTTTTCTATCAAACGTATGACATTTTAAATGCAGTTTTAGAAGTAACTGCATATTAAGTATACCAATTTATATATGTTCTGATTTTGTTATTTGGACTGAAAGAAATTATATTTAATTCTTATTTCAAAAAATCTGATGTGTTGCACTCACATGACTTTCTCTACTCTTGTACTAACCATTCTTACAAACTCTTATTCCTATATCTTCTTCGTGTTAGTTGAGATAAACATTTGTACAAATTATCTTATTTCCTTGTATGTAGTAGGCTTTGTGGGATATTCAAATATTTTAAAGCTTTGAGATTCCGTTCTCTTTGCACACTTAACATATAAAAAAATGAAAAATGAACAACGATGTTTCATTTCACGAAACTTTTCCAAAACTCACACACATAACAAGGAATATCTCCGAAATGGTTCACCCTACAAGAAAATTTATTGAGCCATAAATTGTGTATTTTAGCAAGATCTACATTTTTGTATAGTATGATTTGCTCTATCTCTAACGGTTTACCAGTTATGCAAAAGTCGTCCCGAGTAAATACGACTACAGGGGCTATAGCCAGAAAATTCAAGATATACATTTCATTTGTCATAAAAATATCTCAAATATATGATATTTTAATCAAAATCGTTAGAGCCATTTTCAAGAAAATCAAAATTTTCGAAACATTTTCCATGTAAAGGGTAGTTTAGGGTGGGGCTATATTCTTCAAAACCTTCGTGTCGCATCCTTGAAAGACATTACATTTAAATACCAACTTTGGTTTTTAACTGACTTTTCGTTTTTCAGTTATGCTGTCCACAGCAGACTGACACACGCACGAACCTTTTTCTAAAAATGCTTTTTTTTTTTTTTTTTTTTTTATTCAGAAGTATCCTAAGGTTTAAAAAGAAACAATTACAATGAAATCAGCAATGGCAGTGACATACCTTATGTTAATCATGAACCTGCGGTTGGAATCAGTGCAAGTACTGTCAACCTGGGTAAGAATATAGATTAGGAAAAAACAGCACCTTAGGTGGCACTCAGCCAGCACAAAGGCCAGGAAACTGCCCAAGGTCCCGTCTCTCTTGAGAATGGATAGGACAGGAATAAGGAAAATAGTCGCACGTGGTCACTTCAGGAGACACCTATGTAAAAGTAGACGTCCACAAGGAAGTCTGTGAAGAATGTGCAGAGGATGAGGAAAATGTGGCGCATATCCTCTTTGACTCCTTCTTCTTGGCAAGAAATATATTTAGGCTACCCAGAACCAGGGAAGAATATGCTGCAACTTGTTCAGGGAATAGATTTTGGGAGACAATGGAAGTATATTTTCCATTTGGTTGCACGTGTTTTGGATAACGTACGGGAGGTCGATAAAACTTAAAAAAGGAACTTTATCTAATCTAGTCACACTGAAAAATTCAATGCTACAGCTGAGATTTGAGCCGGTGCTCTAACCAACTGAGCTACCATGGCACATTTTCGCGGTAACCTACAAAACGTTTTAAAATTTGTTTTAAGTTAACCTAACCTAATGGTGACTTACAAACTCAAAAGTATTTTGTTCATCCATATAAATCATGTGTAGACTTAAGTTGGAAATTATTAGATTAGATTAGGCTTGATTGCGTTCAGCGAGTTCACCATTATCCATAAAGGCCCGTGAACACTAAACATGCCCACACATGTACCCACTTAAACATTAGATTTGAATAACGGACATAAAATACACATTGCACACAGGCAAAAACTGAAAACAAAGCAAATTCAGAAACAATATCACATTTTTCCTGCAGTTATAACACTAACATAAGATATACGTACAATGGAAGCAAGAAAGTTTTGCAAGAAAGTTTATGGGATGGTGAACGTTACTCTTTTGTTTAGTGGCTACCTAATACATTTCAATGTATGTTATAAACATGGCTCGATTGCATACAAAGAATTTAATGATCGAGAATCTATACACGCAAGGTAGGGTTAATATCTTCAGTCTTCTAAAAACATCTGCAAGAGTGCCTACTATAGGTTTTGAAAATTATTTTTATGGCCTTCTTTTGCATAAGAAATATTCGTTTACCTTCCACTGAGTTTGCCCCAAAACAGTATTCCATGATAAGAGTTAAAGTACGCATAGTATACTAATCTGTGTTCATAGAACTCACATTTGTCAGAGCTCGGATAGCTTAACAGGCAGAGCTGAGTTTGGTTGAGACATAATTAATGTAAACTTTGCGTTTTAAATATCCGTCTGCTTGAAGACCCTGAAGTAGAGTAAAATACTGCATATGGGACTTCAGCTACGTTAAATTATTACTGCATATCACACTTCAGCGATGTTCAGTTATGTGTAGAGCAAAACAACTCCATATCACACTTCAGCGATGCTCATTTGTTATGTGTAGAGTAAAACAACCGCATATCGCACTTCAGCGATGCTCATTTGTTATGTGTAGAGTAAAAACAAGTGTATATCGCACTTCAGCGATGTTCAATTGTTATGTGTAGAGTAAAACAACTACGTTAAATTGTGTGCAGAGTAAACCAAGTGCTATAGCACTTAAGTGAGGTTAAATTATCCTATGTGTAGAGTAAAACAACTGCATATCGCACCTTAGCGATGCTCAATTGTTATGATGCGGACTAAAACAATTGCATGTCACACTTCAGCGATATCCAGTTGTTATGTGTAGAGTAAATACTCCATAGCGCACTTCAGCGATGTTCACTTGTTATTATGTGAAGAGTAAAACAATTGCATATCGCACTTCAGCACTGTTCAATTGTTTTAATGTGAAGAGTGAAACAACTTTATAGCGCACTTCAGCGATGTTCACTTGTTATTATGGAAAGATTAAAACAATTGCATATTGCACTTCAGCGGTGCTAAATTATTGTGTAGAGTAAAACAACTGCATAGCGCACTTCAGCGCTGTTCAATTGTTTTAATGTGAAGAGTGAAACAACTTCATAGCGCACTTCAGCGCTGTTCACTTGTTATAGTGTGAAGAGTAAAAAATTGCATATCGCACTTCAGCGCTGTTAAGTTGTTATGTGTAGAGTAAAACAACTGCATAGCGCACTTCAGCGCTGTTCAATTGTTTTAATATGAAGAGTGAAACAACTGCATAGCGCACTTCAGCGCTGTTCAATTGTTTTAATGTGAAGAGTGAAACAACTGCATAGCGCACTTCAGCGCTGTTCAATTGTTTTAATGTGAAGAGTGAAACAACTAAATAGCGCACTTCAGAGAAGTTAAATTGTTTTAATGTGGAGAGTAAAGAAACTACATAGTTATTCAATAAAATTGTCATAATTGCACAATACACTTCCTAGAACTTCAGTTGTCACAATATGCAGGGGAGGGAGATGCAGTTGATCCCTTTGAGGTCGGGGATGACGCGGAAGGACCACGCAAGTTTCAGGGTATACCTATGTTTCACCCAAGTGTTCCGAGAAGGCCGCCGCGCCGGTAATGCTTGCCGCTGGACTGGACTGGATGACACATTGCGTCCGAGAGGTTTGGTTTGGTTCAGTTAGTGCTAGTCTATCGAGCCGTAAGGATGTGTCGGTGCGTGTTGGTTTGTGTAGTAGTCGTTCTCCTAGTGCCAGCTTATCTCTACGGCTTCAATCTCAACACTCGTCACGCTTCCGTTTTCTGGGACCCTCATTTAGATGTTGACAGCTACTTTGGATTTAGTGTCGCCCTAAGGAAATATAACGGCCGATCATGGTGAGTTAGTATTGTGCTAGTGTTTATCCACACCTGTAATTACGTGCAAAGGAGGGGCAGAAAGTATAGGGGAGGGGAACTAATGAAGAGAAGGAACAAGTCGCAGAAGAATAAAGAGGAGGTGAAGCGAAAAAACAACAGAAAATAAAGAACGTGGATCTAGGGGAAAATGTTAAATTTCAAGTGTATTTTGTGCCAACAATGCTAAATAAAGTGACATTTTATGACTAATCGTAACCAAGTCTGAAAAACAAATTTTCTTCAACTTCTTAATATACTTACTGTAATTCGTCAGACATTACAGAATCTATAAGAATACTAAATAAAAAAATCTGATGTGTTGCATTCACATGACTTTCTCTACTCTTGTACTAGTTATGCTTACATGCCAGGGCAATATGGGAATATAGTAGACTGAGTGACAGTCAAATTTTTTAAAGGCTGATCGCTATGTGAAGGCTTTGAAATTTCGTTCTCTTTACACGGCCAAGAGGTAAAAAGGTGAATAACGACCTTCCATTTGAGAAAACTTTTGTGTATTTTAACGAGATCTACAATTTTTGTACAGTAAGATTTGGTCTATCTCTTACGGTTTACCAGTTGTGTAAAAATCATCCAGAGTAAACAGGACTACATTGGCTATAGAGAAAAAATTCAAAATATACATTTCATTTGACATAAAAATATTTCAAGCATATGGCATTTTAATCAAAATCGTTAGAGGTATTTTTGAGAAAATTAGTTTTCTTGAAAATCTTCGTATCGCATCCTTGAAAGATATACAATTTAAAATACCAATTTTGGTTTCCAACCGACTTTTTGTTTTTGAGTCATGCTTTTCACAGTCTGACACACACACACTCACACACACACACACACACGCACGCACACACGCACGCACACACGCACGCACACGCACACACGCGCACACACACGCACACAAACAGTTTTTTTTTCTAAATATGCTTTTTTTGGATTCAGGGGGTCTCAAAACATATTTCCGGTGAAATCTGCACATCGAATTTCTGGGTCGATTACAACACTTCCACTACTTACTATACAGTGGAGGCAGCAATAAAAGCAGGTGAGATTGCGTATCTGCTAAAAACGCCGTTTTATTCACGTTAGTGAATCCTGTGTAGGTGCAAAGTTATCCCCAGTTAATAAGTAATGGTTTAAGAACGTGATCCTGCCTCGTTAAACTCATTGGGGTCACCCACCGTCTCTGTTAAACTACTCCACTTTTTCAAGCATATCCTACATATATATCATGAGTTATCGTCAATTACGTGTAGACTGCAGGTTGTGCAATAAACGTGTTCAATATACTACAACATATGCGCAATAAGCTATGTTGAGTGTTTTAGCAGATACACAATCTCATCCATAATAAATATGAAACAATGAACAAGTGTTCAAAATTCCAAGGGAGTGATAGAAAATAGTTCTATGTTTTATCGTCTTCGATGACAGCGGCACTATTTAATTATTTTCTCTGTCACATAGACAGTAGGTAAAGAATTTCCCTAGAAACATACATAAAGTTCAGTATCTTCTATTAAAAATTGGAGGTTATGTTCCAATACCATTTGAATATTCGTCTCTTAAGCAGGAGCATATATTCAATTTTTGCTGCCTGAAACGAATTTTCATATGAATTCTTAAACGCATACTTATCCTAAAAAAAGCTTCTTTTATTTCTTAAATGTGAAATATTTGTATTAAAAGTACGGTTAAACACGCCAAAATTATTTTGGTAGAGCTATAACAATCAGTAGCACAGTTATTTACCATAACCTAGGGGCACAATTGAGCCCCCTGCCCCCCTAAATACGCCCATACTTCCAAATATTCAATTTATATCAACCAACTCTGTGCATCGATAATCACTCCCAAAGTTTTCCTTTGAAATTTTAGGTGCACTTTCTGTTGTTTTGAACATGTATAGACATTTTTCTTTCTGCTTGTTGTAATTAATAATATATTACTCTAGGAATCTATTTCCTAAACGTATTAAGTGGTTGAATCCTTTGAACTCTGTTGACATCTTGACCATTTTATCGGTAAATGGGGACAGTTTTAGCAATTTAAAAAATTGTGCTTAACTGTGGATTCCTCATTGTTAGATGACAGAGCAAGAAAAGTATTGCGCAGAGGATGGTCTATTAAAACCGCGACCACGCCCCCTCTTGCACATTGGCAACCACCATGGTCGTTGGAGACAGTCGTCTGTTTTCCTTGTTTCCTGTTAGAGAATGCGTGATTCTTAGCAAGAATATGACGTAGGCAGCTGTTTTCCTGCTCCGAGGTTGAAAAGCTAAGTTCTGTTGCTGGCGTTAAGGCAAATTGACGTCACTACTATCGCGCAATTTTCTTTTTATGAAAAATAAACAAGGGCTTAGGAATTTGATAATCGGCAGACGAGAAACCGGTTAGTGAAGAGTTCGCGAGAATCACCGGCGGCGATTGGCCAAAACCGCGTGCGCAGTTAGCTGTAGGTACATATTCCTAGTGCTAAATGCACAATGTTACATGCTGTCTTTACGATATGACATTCTCTTCCCACTTTTCAAGAAACTATTCTTCTATCTACTTCATGTTATTCCACATCAACATTTGTAGAAATGGTTTTATTACATATTTCCTTGTAGCTACAATGGGAATATGGAAATACAGTAGGCTTAAAGCTATAATAAAACATTGTAAGAGCTGGTCGCTATTGATGACTTTGAGATTCCATTGTTTTTGCGTGTTCAGGAATAAAAATAATACGAATAGCGACTACAAATTTGAGAAAAGCATACATATTAAGAAACTAACTAATAACAAGGAATATATCGGAAATAGTAAACTAAAACAAGGGTGTTTTTAATGAGAACTGCATTTTTTCTCCCGACTTTTCGTTTTTGAGTTATCCTGTTCACTTGAATACCACACAAACCTTTTTCTAAAAATGATTTCTTTTTATTTCAGGAAGTTTTAAAATATGATTTCCGATGAAATTTCGATATCGAATTTTTGACTGCAATACAATAATTTGCTACTTACTGTACGTAGCAGAGAAAGTAATGTTTTCATAATTTGTAGAAGATATAAAAAGTAAACTACAGTGGCTAAAGAAAGTTATGTGAAGGTAAGACATTTTTGAAATTACAGATGATACGGTCACAATAAATACAGATTAGAACATACAAAATATGCTTAATGGTAACTTTTCTCTACAAAAATGCTCTTTGTGCTACAATCTGTCACAGAAATAACAATTTTGCAATTTTTTATAATAACAAATGTCATAGTGTACACCAGGTGCTTATTTCAACATGGCGGTCGCATAAAATAATTTAGGAAACTGGGGCATACTTTGATTTATAAATCGCGTCACAGAATTTGAGCGGAACAAGTATAATAAATATAAGTTATTACACAAACCTGAAAGAAAGTTTTGCCCTGAGCAACAGACTGTTTTACGCTTTTAGGGCAAATTATTTTCGGTACTGGGAATTCATCAAATCTTCTAATCTTTAACCCGTAACAGAAAATTTTCACCTTCAGGAAACTTGATGTTAATCATCAAGCTTTTAAAGTCCCGTGGAATAGTTTAGAAGAGGGTGTTACCCATTAATTTTGTGTGTTAGCTTTAAAAGACATGAAAAATTAAAATAAATATGATATATTGCATTAATATGACTTTCTCCAATCTTCTGCAAAATGTTCTTATAAAAGGCTATTCTTCTATTTCATGTTAATCGACATTACACAGTTATTGTGTATTTCGTTGTAACTGTAAGCAATATTTTTAAAAAGCGCGTGACTGAAACTTCAACATCAGGCAACATCACGAGAAAAAATTTAAACCGACTGCCACTTGGAAGAAGTATACATTTTTTAAAATACAAACCAGGAACATACAATATCTAGAAATGGTTGACACAAAAAATATTTTGTTTTTGGGTTCACCTCTATAGCCTCCTTATCAGAGCATCAGTTACATTTAGCTAAAACATTTAAATGGTGTTCTTATTCTTTGAATTTTTATAATAGGTCACTATTACATACATTATTTTCCATGCACATACAATCCCACAATCACACTTCCCAACTATAGAGAATGGGGAATAACCTCCAAAAATGAATGTGCTGCACTCACGTGACCTTCTCTAACTATTCTCATACAAATTATTCTTACAAACGCTTATTCTTCTATCTACTTCAGTGATATTCAACCTGGTAATATGCTTTTGTAAAATACGTAGTCGTTATTCATTTTCTGCCTCTTGGCCATGCAATTCTAAAGCCATCAGATAGCGACCAGCTGTTAAAAGCTTTGTCTATCGCTTAAGCCTAATCTATTCCCCTAATCTCATTGTATCTACAAGAAAATGTGCATTAAAACAGCTTCTGCAAATGTTTTTCTCAATTAACATGAAGTAGATACAAAAATAAGCGTTTGTGAGCATGATTTGTGTAAGAATTAGTAGAGAAAGTAATGTAACTGTAACACATAAGATGTTTTAGTTATGGTGTTCCACACAGCAGATTTGTTTGTCTTGTTTATGTTGGGGTTAAATCTCCATATCGAATTTTTGGGTGGAATACAAGATTTCCTTGACTTACTATAGATAAGTATAATCAGCTTTGAACACTTAATTCTACTCTTGGGACGTTTTAAAAGGTTATTTCTTACGCAATTGTGTGAATAATAACTGTGGAATTTTCCTGTAATGTGCCTTGGAATACAGACGCCTTTAGACATTAAGGAAAACATCTTATTTTCCATTTAGCAGACGTTTATATCGATTACCAAGGCGGCCACGTTTTCTTTCAGATGTTTACACAGCGAGGACTCGATTGAAAGTTTGGGGGAAAATTGCGGACACGCGCTTTATCTCGACACAACTTCTCGCTTAGAAAGACGATATTTGGAGACTTCCCCCTACATGTAAACTTTTCAGGTTTTATCTGAAGGATTTCTAACTTTTAAATCTATCTAAGAAGTATCCGTACACGTTTATGAAAACTGATTTCTGTGTTGTGTTCCAACTATCTTGATCACTATTAAACCTGAAAACAAGGCTGCAGCATTCCTAAAGATGGGTCTTTGATAATATTCAAGGTTACTTTTTGCAGAAGAGACAATACGTGTGCGACAAAAACAAAACACTGTTGGTTTCATAATGGTCACTGGGTTACGTCATGATTGGGAAACTTGTTTCTTAGGTAGAGGATGTCGCTGTGCAAATGTTCCTCAAGGCATAACAATTGAAGAACGCTAAACAAAATCCCACTGCACCTCGTGTCTACGTCACATTATTTCTCCTTGAGCGTCATTTGTTGCTTTAGGCCAGAATGCAAGAGGAGCTGGTCCTTTTGCTAAATAACCTTAACCAATAACCAAAACAAAGGATACAAAATGGCTTAGAAATGAAATTCTTTTTTAGCCAATACGGTTGAAAGTATAAACATATATATCGGGTTATATAGGAAAGTTATTTTTGGTATTTATTGATTGTTACATTCTCCTTAGATGATCCATCCATTTGTATATGTTTTAATCAATAAATATTCTTTCATCAAGTTTCTTTAATTCTTTCAGACATCGTCAATATATACATATGGCTTTATTTTTGGGATATTCTATAGGATATCTCTGTTTACTCTATCAAATGCTTTATCCAAGTCTATAAATAGCAAATGTATTTCTGGATTTACTTCTCGTCTGTTATCTATTATTTGTTTTAACGCAAACACTCCGTCTGTACAGAATCTTCCTTAACGAAAACAGTGTTTTGTTCTTGTGATAGTGAGCTTTCGATAATTCTTTTCATTATCTTTGCTATTGTTTTAGAAATACTTTTATAGATACCATTTAAAGGAGTAATTCCTTGATAGATTAATGGTTTGAATTCTTTTCTCTAATACTGGCTTAACTACTTCCCGTCTCCATATAGATGGTGTTTTTTCCCAAAGATATTTAGGAAATGTAAGATCTTACTTCAAAGACTATATTGCATATTTTATGAATTCCAAAATAATTCCATGTGGCCCTGTAGTTTTCCTGTTATACCGTGCATTGTAGCATTAGTTAATTGTTAATCATGCAAAGAGAACGGAATCTCAAAGCTTTAAAAGATTTGATTATCGCTCAAAGTCTACTGTATTCTAATATTCCCCTTGCACCTCCACTAACACGAAGAAGATATAGGAATAAGAGTTTGTAAGAATGGTTAGTACAAGAGTAGAGAAAGTCATGTAAGTGCGACACATCAGATTTTTCAGTTACGCGTTCACAGACAGACGCACGCACACTGACGCTTTTCTAACAATGCTTTTTTTATTCAAGGAGTTTCAAAACCACTGAAATCTCCGTATCGAATTTATGTGTAGAATATAATACTTCTTTTATTTATTGTAAGTACGTGGTAAATGAAGTAAAATAAATTATGTCGAAAAATATCGGTAAGCCAAACAGAAATGACAAAGAAGATTTTTCCCATCCAAATAAAGAATTATTGATTATAAATTATAAATGTACCACGAGAGGGTGTCGTATGAGATTATTTTGCAAGCGCGAAGTGTGGGTAAAGGTATCCTAAATATGAAAACCTCAAGTGGTATTTGTTTAAAGTAGTCAACGAAATAATTAATAATACCTTTATTTAATACTATTTAATATTAATAGTGATTTAATGGTAAACAACTGACAATTTACAACTTTCATACATTTTAACTAAAGTTTATTTTCACAGTTGGCACTACAAGTAATCCAGTAGGCCGTGAGGACAACAATAACAACATGGAAATGAGGAATTAGACTTGTGATGAATATAAATGAACGAATTTGCGTTAGTAGGCTGTTCATTAAAGCTTTGCTGTGTTTAAAATTAGTTGTTTTACTCGCCTCTTCAATTAAATGTTATATCCTCACAGAATATTCGTCAAATACTTTGTCCGCCATTTTTAATGATCTGCTAATTGTTTTTGCTGCACACGAATACTTCAGATGTTCAGAAGCGTAAGACTTTTCCACTCATATGTGATTAGTAATCCGTTATGAATGGAAGTGTTCTTAATGTATTGTATTCTAAATAACCGGGAGTTTTAGAAAGAAGCATCCAGAACGTGTTCGCGAACCAGCAATGAGAACGACAGGTGCAAATATGAAAGTAATGTTATTTGTAAGGTATTAATTCTATTGTAGCTTCAGTTTAGTGCTTGTGAGTCATGACTTCTAATAAACTGTATAAACATTATGCACTGAGGTCGCTAGGGTCCATTGTGCTTTTTCATCTCTATATCCTGTAAAGGACAAGAGCCTGAGATCGCTAACGGCTGCACCTGTATTTAAAACCTGTTGAGAAAGCTCTACTGAGGAAATGCTTAGTTTTAATTTCTCTACACTTACTTAAATAGTGGAAGTATAGTATTCAACCAGTAGGCTTAAGCCATTCTCAAATATTTTAAAAACTAATCCCTATACGAGGTTAAAATTCTGCTAGAACAACAATTGCATCCATACCATATCACCTGAGTACAAACACTGGAGCCAGATGACTTTCCAACTCCACTACAGATTTTTCAAGTGTTTCTTTATAAATGCATTGATCAACCAAGATTTCCTGCAACCATATTGTGAACGGACGAGGTTTTTACACGAGAGGACGTATTTAACACACGTAACAGTCACATTTGGGCACAGGAAAACCCAAGAGCTATTAGCGTTACAAATTACTAACACATTTGAGCTGGCATTATGAATGACACACTCACAAGATTCTGTTTACTACCTCCACGTTTGACGAGCCACATTTATTTAGTTTTTACACCATACTTTATCAGAACTTCTGGAAAATGTACACCAGTTAATGTGGTTTCAAGGCGATGGAGCGCTTGCGCATTATTCCGGTGATACAAGATATTTCCTAGCTGCGTATACTTGTCGCTGGATTGGTAGTGGAGCACCAATATCATGGCCAGCACGTTCACCAGATCTAACCCCCTTGGTTTTTGTTCATTTGAGGGACATGTTCAGACTCTTGTGTACGAAACGTGAGGAGGAATTAACAGCCAAGATCCTTGTAGCATTTGCTGCCATTTGTGATATGCCGGATATTTTTTAAAGAATACGGCAACCATTACTGCTACGCTATCAACTAAGCTCCGAAGTCCAAGTGGGCATTTGTAATATCTTTTATAAGCACTTATGCACTTGTTCAATTCTTGTTTTGTGCTTATTTTAACTATGTTTGCAGCCTTTTAATGATGAAAATGTGACCAACAATGGTACTATTTACATATGTTATTGACAATAAGATGTATCCTAGATGGGTTAAAAGATTTGATCTATATTTAGTGCCATATAATTAAGTCAAGATTTACTAGAGTTCTGCATTATATTGTTTAAAATTAAATATACGTAGCTCCTAATGCCTTCTGATAAAAATCTGATATGTTGCACTCACATGACTTTCTCTACTCTTGTGCTAACCATTCTTACAATGTCTTCGTGTTAGTTGAGATAAAAAATTGTAGAAATTATCTTATTGTTCATCATCTTGTAGGTGCAAGGAGAATATGGGAATACAGTAGGCTATGAGCGATAGTCAAATCTTTTAAAGCTTTCAAATTCATTTCCTTTGCACAGTTAACATATAAAAACAACAACGATGTTCCATTTGACAGAAGTATGTTTTCCAAAACACAAATAACAAGAACTGTCTCCAAAATCGTTTACTCTGCAGAAAAGATTATTTAGACCTAAATTGCGTGTTTTAGCAAGATCTGTATTTTTGTATAGTAAGATTTGGTCTATCTCTAACGGTTTACCAGTTATGCAAAAGTCATCCAGAGTAAACAGGACTACATAGGCTATAGCCAGAAAATTCAAAATATAGTTTCACTTGCCATAAAAATGTCTCTAACATTTAGCCAAATTGTTAGAGCCATTTTCAAGAAAATAAAAATTTTCGAAAAAATTGTGTCGTACCCTTGAAAGACAGTAAACTTATTACTAACTTTGGTTTTTGACCGACTTTTCGTTTTTGAGTTATGCTGTATACACACACACACACACACACACACACACACACACACACACACACACACACACACACACACACACACACACACAGACGGACGGGCGGACCTTTTTCTAAAAATACTTTTTTCTATTCAGGGGGTCTCAAAACATACATTTCCGCTGAAATCTCGACATCGAATTTTTGGGTAGAATACAACACTTGCTCTACGTAAAGTAAAAATGCAATGAATGTTGGACGGAATTTCATCTAACCCGACGCGGTGTTTGGAAGACGTTAATGCCCTCTATCTCGACAGTAAGACTTTATAGACATACATTTCCGGTAAGAAAAATGCTCAATGAACACCTGAATCACGCCTTGAACTTATTCAGTGCTATCCTGACTCACCCTGTATTAATCACAGGGAGTGTTTTTGTTTCCTTCGGAATATTTTACAGAAACTCAGTAATTATTACTTATCTAATCCACATTTTCAGACGTTAAATATCAGTTATAATTATCACTTTATGGCCCGTTATAAAAGCTAATGTATTTCTCTATCGTTAGAGATACTTTATTATGCACTCGATTCTACATTTCCTTGTTTTCCTTTATGGTCTTAAATTGTACGTTTTGTAAGCACTGACCTGTTTACGCACCTGCCCTCTTGCCACAATACACATGTTTGGTTTATACTCTTGTAAATGCAATACGAAGCGCCTTCTGATACCATAAATACTGACTGGTGATGTTAATTGTACAAATAAAACAATAAAAGATAGGGAAGATATTTAGATAATTGCAATAAATAATTGTCAATCAATGCATAACGTAAAAATCTGGTGTTGCACTCACATGACTTTCTCTACTCTTACACTAACCATTCTTACAAACTTCTGTTCTTCGCGTTAGTTGAGATAAACATAAAATGAATAACGATGTTCCATTTGATAGGAGTATAAGTCCTTCAAAACTCACACAAATAACAGGCAATATCCCCGAAACGGTTCGCTCTACAACAAAAAAAAAAAAAAAAAAAAAAAAAAAAAACATAAATTATGTTTTAACAAGAAATACATTTTTTGTAGAGTAAGATTTGGTCTATTTCTTACGATTTACCAGTTATGCAAAAGTCATCCATAGTAAATACGACTACAGGGGCTATAGTCAGAAAATTCAAGATATACATTTCATTTGTCATAAAAATATCTCAAACATATGACATTTTAACTAAAATCGTTAGAGCCATTTTCAAGAAAATCAAAATTTTTGAAAAATTTTCTATGTAAAGGGCAGTTTAGGGTGGGGCCATTTTCTTCAAAATCTTCATGTCGTACCCTTGAAAGATGTCAACTTTGTTTTTTAACCGACTTTTCGTTTTTGAGTTATGCTGTCTACAGACTGACAGACACACGCACGCGCGCACACACAGGAAAAAAAAAACGCACACAGACACACACACATTTTTCTAAATAAGCTATCTTTTTATTCTGGGGCCTCAAAACATATCACCGCTGAAATCTCAACATCAATTTTTGGGTGGAGTACTTCCTCTACTTTTCTATATGTAGTAGAAAAAGTAAAAAGGCACAAGTTGAAATTTTGTCCGGAGAAGTAGACTAGCGTCTAACCAACTGAGCCGACAATAGAAATTTTTTTTTTTTATTTTTTTTATTTTTTTTTAATCTCTTGCCCATGCAAAGGAACTGCAATTTTAAAGGCAATCACATAGAACCAGCTTTAAAAGATTTGGCTATAAAGTTTCAAATCTTCCAATTCATGTTACTCTCTGCTAAAAACTTAAAAACTTTCGATCGCTTGTTTGTCGTCCGCCAAGACCTCTGCAAGCCTGGCAGTTAGTTGCAGAGTGTCGAAAGCGTACTGTATTCCCGTATTCCCCTTGCACCTACAAGAAAATTAGCCATAACTTTTGCGAATATTTATCTGGGTTAACAGGAAGATAGAGGAATAAGCATTTGTAAGGATAATCTGTACAGGAATAAGCAGAGAAAGTCATGTAATCATTACTAGAGGTTGATTTATACTGTCTGAGAACTTAACCTCTCTCCAGAGCAGTAAAACACGCTTCCGACGATGCCGGTCTTTAAGTACATAGTTACTGCATCTCCTTATATCAGTGGGGGCCCTATCATATGAGGCAAACAGCAGAGAGTCCACTCATTCATTTAATTATGTTTGTTACTGCTGCCTGAGAAAATTGGACCTCGCCCTACAGCATTCGCAACTGATTTCTGGTGGCCAGTGTACTTATATCCACGTGCCTTGTGGGTGGAGGAAGTAATGCGTTCTACCCTATAATTCGACCTCCACATTTTATCGTAAATATATGCTGAAAAAGACCGTTGCGTGTGAATAGCATAACTAAAAAATCTGATGTATTATGCTCACATGACTTTCTTTACTCTTATACTAACCATTATTACAAACTCTTATTGCTATATCTTCTTCGTGTTAGTATAAACATTTGTACAAATTATCTTATTCCTTATTTCCTTGTACGTGTAAGGGGAATATTAGAATACACTAGGCTTTGTACGATAGTCAAATCTTTTAAAGCTTTGAGATTCTGTTGTCTTTGCACACTACATATAAAAAAAAATGAACGACGATGATCCATTTCACGAAAGTTGTTTTCCGAAACTCACACACATAACAAGGAATATCTCCGAAATGGTTCACCTTACAAGAAAATTTATTGAGACATAAATTGTGTATTTTAGCAAGAACTACATTTTTAGTATGGTATGATTTGGTCTATCTCTAACGGTTTACCAGTTATGCAAAAGTCGTCCAGAGTAAATACGACTACAGCGGCTATAGCCAGAAAATTCAAGATATACATTTCATTTGTCATAAAAATATCTCAAACATATGACATTTTAACCAAAATCGTTAGAGCCATTTTCAAGAAAATAAAAATGTTCCATGTAAAGGGTAGTTTAGGGTGGGGCTATTTTCTTCAAAATCTTCGTGTCGCATTCTTGAAAGACATTAAACTTAAATACCAACTTTGGTTTTTAACCGACTTTTCGTTTTTGAGTTATGCTGTCCACAGACTGACACACACACAGACACACACACGGACCTTTTTCTAAAAAATGCTTTTTTTGGATTCAGGGGGCCTCAAAACATATATTTCCTGTGAAATCTCGACATCGAATTTTTGGGTGGAATACAATACTTCCCCTACTTACCAGTAGAGAAAGTAAAAATCTAATGTTTTTACTCACATGACTTTTTCTACTCTTGTACTAACCTTTCTTCCTATATCTTCTGTGGTTTTGGGGAACTTACGCTTCTGTCAAATGCAACATCGTTATTCATTTTTTTATATGTTAAGCGTGCAAAGACAACAGAATCTCAAAGCTTTAAAATATTTGACTATCGCACAAAGCCTACTGTATTCTAATATTTCCCTTGCACCTACAAGGAAATAAGCAATAAGATAATTTGTACGAATGTTTATCTTAACTAACACGAAGAAGATATAGGAATAAGAGTTTTTAAAGACTGGTTAGTACAAGAGTAGAGAAAGTCACGTGAGTTCAACTCATCAGATTTTTTCTCTAGTATAAACAAAAAGGCAAATTAAAGGTTTACAGTGCGCTAACCTGTGCTTCTTCCTTAAGCTTAGAATGCGATTGGAACCGGTTTAAGCTTATGAATAATGGTTACAGAAAATTAGATATTCATCTTACAGAAGTGTTGTAAATAATGTAATCTGTCAGGGATAAGATTACAAAGTTCCATGTAACATTTAAAAATGATAATAATCAAGTTGTTTCGATCGCTTTTTTGTCCTTTCTTTTCTTTTGGTCTAATTAGAACACCTTCCCTTTGTACATAGCAATTAAGCTGCCAAATGTCACATTTTCTAATTGGTATATTATATAAAAAGCGGCATGACAGTGAGTTCAGGATTAATTCCACTGCAGCCGCCTTATCATATTTTTATTTTCTCTAACAAGTACTTGTAGAGCAACTATTTCATCAGTGCACAATATTCGACACCGGGGTTGTACCAGAAATACTTGTTTTGAGGTCCCGTGTTGTGTGTGAGAGAGAACAGCATGGCTCAGAAGCGAAATGTTGAAAAATATCAAACTCGGTTGAAATTCATATTTCCAAAGACACGTCTCAACTAATACACCGAGAGTATAATATATATTAATATATTGAGAGTGCAGAGAATGCACTTTCAGGGACATGCTGCATCCCATATGTTTATATGTAACAAACATTCACCAATTCATCAGAGTTCTTTGGTTTCCCAGAAAGCCTTTTGTGGTATTCTTAAAACATGTCCAATCTTGTTACTTTCTCTACTGGTAAGTAGGGGAAGTATTGTATTCCACCCAAAAATTCGATGTCGAGATTTAACCGGAAATATATGTTTTGAGGCCCCCTGAATCCAAAAAAAAGCATTTTTAGAAAAAGGTCCGTGTGTGTGTCTGTGTGTCTGTCAGGCTGTGGACAGCATAACTCAAAAACGAAAACTCGGTTACAAACTAAAGTTGGTATTTAAGTTTAATGTCTTTCAAAGATGCGACACGAAGATTTTGAAGAAAATAGTCCCACCCTAAACTACCCTTTACATGGAAAATTTTTATTTTCTTGAAAATGGCTTTAACGATTTTGGTTAAAATGCCATATGTTTGAGATATTTTTGTGACAAATGATATGTATATCTTGAATTTTCCGGCTATAGCCCCTGTAGTCGTATTTACTCTGGACGACTTTTGCATAACTGGTAAACCGTTAGAGATAGACCAAATCATACTATACAAAAAATGTAGATCTTGCTAAAATACACAATTTATGTCTCAATAAATTTCCTTGTAGAGTGAACCATTTCGGAGATATTCCTTGTTATGTGTGTGAGTTTCGGAAAACTTAGAACTTTCGTGAAATGGATCATCGTTGTTCATTTTTTATATGTTAAGTGTGCAAAGACAACAGAATCTCAAAGCTTTAAAACATTTGACTATCGCACAAAGCCTACTGTATTCTAAAATTCCCCTTGCACCTACAAGGAAATAAGCAATAAGATAATTTGTACAAATGTTTATCTCAACTAACATGGAGATATAGGAATAAGAGTTTGTAAGAATGGTTAGTACAACAGTAGAGAAAGTCATGTGAGTGCAACAAATCCGATTTTTTTTTCTTCTGACGTCAATGCTTCTTCAAAATTTGGGTCTTGTTGAATTTGCCTAATCTGGGGCCAACAAACACACCTCCCTTTACTTTTGCTGATGCAAGACGAGGTAATTTACATGAGAGATACATAAATCCTCTTCCATTTTTATCCATGGCCTTCACAAATTGCTCCGTGAACTTAATTTGACGTAAAGTGGAGGAAGAAGTATGTCTTTAAATACTAGTTTCATACTCTAAATGTTTTTCTCACAGTTTTCATTTTCCTTGAGGCATTCCTTTTTCGTATAATGGGAATTTCTGTGACGTCTATCCCGCCTCAAACACGAAACATCCATATACGGTATAGCCTTGTTCCATACGCAATACCATGACAATCATTTTGAGGTCACATATTTTCCATTTATGTTCATTGCATTTAATACATGTGAGAAAATTCCAAAGTTTCTTATGATTCTTTCACATACTACCATGTTTAGCTGGCAGGCGTTCCCATTGCGGAGTACAACTGCTTTTTAAAATAACTTTCGAGGCATCTGCAATAAGTCTCCAGTCTTTTGTGTTGTATTTTAAAGTCCAGAGTTCTAATTAGGCCATATACATTACAGAACGTTAAACTGGCGTTTGAAAAATCTGCTGTGTTACACTCACATGACTTTCTCTACTCTTGTACTAACCATTCTCACAAACTCCTATTCTTTTATCTTCTTCATGTTAGTTGAGATAAACATTTTCAGAAATTATCTTATTGCTTATTTCCTTGTAGGTGCAAGGGAAATATGGGAATGCAGTAGGCTTTGTGCGATAGTCAAATGTTTTAAAGCTTCCAAATTCCGTTCTCTTTGCACAATTAAAATATAAAAAATGAATAACGATTTCCCTTTGACAGATGTAAAAGTTCTCCAAAACTTACGCAAATAATAAAGCATTTCTCCGAAATGGTTAAGTCTACAAAAAAATTTATTCAGACATAAATTGTGTGTTTTAGCGAGGTCTACATTTTTTGTAACGTAAGATTTTGTCTATCTCTTACGGTTTATAAGTTATTCAATGGTCATCCAGAGTAAACAGGATTGCACGGGCTATAGCCAGAAAATTCAAAATAGACATTTCATTTGTCAAAAAAATATCTTAAACATGTCATTGTAATCAAAATCGTTAGAGCCATTTTTAAGAAAATCAAAATTTTCGTAAAGTTTTTTATGCAAAGAGTAGTTTAGCGTGGAGCAATTTTCTTCAAAATCTTCATGTCGCATCCTTAAATACCAACTTTGGTTTTTGAGTTATGTTGTCCACATACTGACAGGCGCGCGCGCGCACACACACACACACACACACACACACACACACACACACACACACACACACACACACATACTTGTTCTGAACTTCTTTTATTCAGAGGGTCTTAAAACATGTATTTCCCCGAAATCTCAATATCATTTTTTTTTTTTTTTTTTTTTTTTTTTTTTTTTTTTTTTGCTGGAGTACAATACCTCCCTTACCTCTATAGTAAGTGCTAGAGAGAGTAAAATGTATTGTGGCGGCGGCCCCACATCAAAGGAGACTTATAGCCAGCTACCTCACACCACTACGTTGCTAGGCAATACACGATAATGGTGGGAAAGAACAAAGGCTGTTTCCACACAATTCTAGAACCTTCGAATGCAGGGCTTATTACGACAGGCTTCGTAAAACGTCGATTTCCAGAAAAATTTCCGATACCTAATTATTGGCTATATAGGCGAGTCGGCACAGACAGAGAAGCCAGTTTAAATAGTGAATTGTAAATTTTCAGAGCGAGCTGTGTACAACTGAGCAGTGTTTGTATCAAACAGAACAATTGCGGTTGCAAAGTCACAGTGTGAATTGTGATTCAGTTTTAGGAGGGAAAATGTGACATTAAAAATTATTTGTCACAGTATTTAAGAAGCCAGAAAACAATTTATAAACCAAAACTGCAGACGATGATATGTTCAAGATGCAAATAAGGTTATGAACGCCACTTTCAAACGTCCACATATCTTCCGTTCGCTCTTCCAAGCCACTTTAACCATCCATAAGTGTTACTATTAATCTTTTTTTGTGGTCCATTATCTAGCGGTACTTGCTTCCGCTGTTCCGGACACCAATTCTTACTTATCACGTTTCCTCATTCCGTTTATATCTTGGTGTCACTTCAGAGACGAATTTCAAGTCTTTTGAGTGCATAAGGACAAAACATTAGATACTCCAGCTCCCTTGGAAGCCACCCGCAAATGCCCTTAAGGCAACCAATCGATGAAAATGCTAACATGCGTACTTCTTACTTATTAACTTTATATTTTCAAAAAGTAAACATCTGAAGGTTACTTAAACCCGGGACATAAAGTATTTACAAATTGTAAGTCGCTCTTGGGGTATTTATCTTTGATGTAAGATTCCCTTGTGGTCTACCGGGAAAAGTAGGAATCAGCTGGGGAATTTAATGTCATACTGTAGCTTAGTTAAAACAGCCGCTCGATAAGCGGGAGATCCGTGGTTCAAATCCCGGCTATGGCATTGAATTTTTCAGTCCGATTCGACCTCTTAAACATTGCCCACACACGGCTTGTGTTTAAAAACACCAGCAGTAAGTTTGTTGGCATAAATATATAACAATTACTATTTATATTTTCGCTTTCTCTACTACGTATACTAGAGGAAGTAGTATTCCACCCAAAAATTCGATGTCGAGATTTCACTGGAAATATATATTTTGAGGTCCTCTTACTCCAAAAAAGTTTTTTTAGAAAAAGGTCCGTGTGTGTGTGTGTCTGTGTCTGTGTGTCAGTCTGTCAGTCTGTGGACAGCATAACTCAAAAACGAAAAGTCGGTTAAAAACCAAAGTTGGTATTTAAGTTTAATGTCATTCAAGGATGTGACACGAAGATTTTGAAGAAAATTGCTTCACCCTAAATTATCCTTTACATGGAAAATGATTATTTCGATTCTGAGGCAGATGTCTCCACTTTCTGTGACGAGTCTGCGCCAGTTCCTACAACGTGTTATCGTATTTTATGAAGATTCTGAAGGAACGAACATGTTTATTAAGTCTAACTCATCATCAGAAATATGAACATTACGGTGAACTGACTGCACGGCAAGTGCAGATGTTGTATTTCCCAAGTACGTATTTAACTGTCTTAGTGTGGCAATAGTGATTTAGGATACGTGAGTTAAAAGCGATATTTTATTCTGTAAATGAGCTCAGCGACTTGAGCAATCCTGCAAGCTGAATAAACTGCGGTTTTTGAAGCTGCACGTCATGCACTATTTTTACAGTCCTTAATGTTTATAAGGGACTTATCACTGGTCAACAGACTTCTTCGAAGTCTCTGTAGCATGAGAGTTTTAATGTCTTTGGTCTGTTGATTTAAAATCTGAAATTGGTTTTGCTCTCCATGCACTGATTTTCATGCAATTCCAACTTTTCCATTCCAACCGTTTGAGGTTAGGTTATTATATTATTACGTATATGTTTGTTATCTAAAGGTTTGTGTTTCTTTTGTTTCACATTTGATCATGGCTACAAAAAGACATCATTGTATTACTCCAGACAATTTCTGAAAGTGATTTGGACGTATATTCTTCTGATCTCCAAATTTCTTATCAGTGTCAAATTCCATTTCCTATAATACAGTCACCTAGATAAATTCCCTGAGAACTTAGGAGACGACCAAGGCGAACAGTTCCATCAGGACCTCACGCTAAAGGGAGATGGGACAAACATTACTGGAGTATTCAACAAGATCTCCCTGAAGCAGTCCACAAACGGAAGACCTTGAAACGCAAATTTCTGTCTCAATGTGTTAGTGATAAGTCGCTTTTATCTAACCGTAACCTTCTTTATGATGGTATGTGTTTCAATTTGTACCACTGAAGAGATTTAGACTGTATTTCTATTTAATTACCCAGCTAAGTTGAAGAGACTTCAATAAAATATTTATCCACCATCATGGTTTCAATCATTAAATCATGGAAGAAAAAAAAAAAAAAAAAAAAAAAAAAAAAAAAAAAAAAAAACCCTGGAGCTTTCAGACGAAAACAGACCTCAGATTTGAAATCAGCATTCTTACATCAGGTAAGAACAACGTTGACAGCAATGCAACAAAAATGTTCTTGACTAGTATTATGAATTAAATTCCTTTTACCTGTTTCGTATCTGTAATGCTACACAACAGAAGCTTTCTCCGGAACCTTCCAGAAAATTCCAGCCACGTCACCGGCGACACGTTTGTGGAGTTCGAGAAAGGTCCGTGTGACGTCATCCCCCCATATATAACGACATGAAGCAGCAAAAGAGTGAATTTATTTTTAGAGTTAGAGCTACGGTCATGAGTCGGTCAGTGAGTGCGAGCAAGCTGTGCGTGTGTCGTCATGAAAGTTACGTCGGTGCGTCGAAAGAAGAACAACGAGCGTCAAGTGATTGTAACGCTGTAGTTTAATGTATGAGAGACAGAGAAAGTGAAGAAAGACACTGAAAGAACAGGGCAAGGTTATTAGAAGAACAGTTGTGAGTTGTGACAGCAGGAAAGAGTGTGTTAACTACGAGAAGCAAACTGTGTACTTGTAAAATTTTAGAAAAGCAACCGGACAGGATTTTTGTTGTTTTTGTTACAGCATATTTTAATCAAAATCGTTAGAACCATTTCCAAAAATCATAATTTTCGAAAATGTTCTATGTAAAGGGTAGTTTGAGGAGGGGGATTTTCTTACAAATGTTCATGTCACATCCTTAAAAGGCGCCGAATTTAATACAAGATTTTGAGTCATGCTGTTTACAGACAGTCAGATAGACGCACATATGCAAGCACTCACACAGACATTTTCCTAAAAGTACTTTTCTGGATTCAGGAGGCCTCGAAACATATATTTTCGGCGAAATCTTAGTATCGAATTTTTGGGTGGAATACTATACTTCCCCACTTAGAACAGAGAAGGAAAAATAATATACATAAAGGAGGTTACGAGGATAATTCGGCTTCTAAGCTTCGAAATCAGTTCCAAGAACGCTTGTTAGTTTGTAGTATTTGCCAACGTATTTGTTTCCTTGATATTCAGGCACAGTTATCATACTTTATTTTGTCCACAAAGTTGAAGATAACCATTTTACTTCCTCTACTATGTATAATATAGGAAGTATTGTATTCCACCCAACAATTCGATGTCGAGATTTCACCGGAAATATGGTTTGAGGTCCCCTGAATAAAAAAAAAGCATTTTTAGAAAAAGGTCCGTTTCTGTATGTATGTGCTGTCTGATGACAGCATAACTCACAATCGAAAGTCGGTTAAAAGCCAAAGTTGATATTTAAGTTTAATGTCTTTCAAGGATACGACACGAAGATTTTGAAGAAAATAGCCCCACACTAAACTACCCTTTACATGGAAAATTTTTCGAAAATTTTGATTTTCTTGAAAATGGCTCTAACGATTTTGATTAAAATGTCATATGTTTGAGATATTTTTATGACAAATGAAATGTATATCTTGAATTTTCTGGCTATAGC